>OZ005654.1:149663212-150113212 GCA_963930645.1 Salticus scenicus
GCCAAGGAATCCAACTTATCTGCTATCAAATATATTTTCTGTATTTTCTGTTTGTCTACTGAGAAATTATTATGTTTGTCTCTATACTTATCTGTTGTTTCCATGAAATTCTCTTTTGTCTTTGTAATGTGTTTACGGAATTCTCTAATGTTTTTGTGATTATGATTAAACTTATAAATTTAATTGTCACTTACGTAGGGCTACGTTAAACAGGCAAGTAAGAATACATCTATAGGTATTGCTTTTATACTATATTATATAATTTCTCAAAAATATATCTGTTATATATATATATATATATATATATATATATATATTAAATACGCATAGTAATAGACGTACTCAACAAAAAGAATTTATCATATCTATTCATTTATAAAAGGAATAAATTTAAATATATATGCATACATGTTTAAAGATACAATTAGAAAATTCTAATGCTCTCAATTTGAGCTTGCTGTAAAAAAAAAAAATAAATAAATAAATAAATAAAAAAAATAACAATAAAAAAAAAAAAAGAATTGACACAAAATTGTACAATGTTAGCATGACAAAATCGTAAAATGTTAACATGGTTTGAAGAAACATTTGGCGAAAAACAAATAAAGAAAATGTGCCATATTCAGTTTAGTTTTTATTTATTCATATTCATATTGTTTCATAACAATATATATATATATATATATAAAAACACTTTTAAATAATATATTAGCTTATTATTTACTCACAAAAGAAAATTTTGAAATATATAGGGTAACGACACCAGTGCTCGCCACTCTTAAGGCCTTATTTTTAAAATGTTTGTTTTTTTCGCTTGGTATTCGTGTGGTATTCATGTATCAATATTATACTTTGATCTATTTTATACACTGATTCTTCTAGTTGTTGTTAGACACTTTCAAATTTTCAATACATTAAGCCAAATTAAAAAAAAAATAATAATAATTGAACCCATAAAAATGCACCAGTGCTCGTCACTTGAAAAATGAGTTTCACCAGTAGTCGTCAGGTGTTTGCACCAGTGGTCGTCATGTAAATAAAACGCAACAATTTGCTGACTAGTTTGATTTTAATTGCGATTTTACAAAAATTAATGAAACAAAACATCTTTGGCACATACTTAGAACCTAAATCCATTCTCTGGGTTTAAAACACAAAACATTAAATGGTAAAATTCAAAATGCTGCGAATAAAAAAATTCATATGTGAAATAATTTGAAAATTCTTTGCTTTTAATAAAAGTTCTCAAAATTTTATTCGTTCTCAAAAATATCTTGACTTAAAACAGAGGGTATGTAGCAGGGGAGGGGGTAATAATCTCGTTTTTAAGAGTGACTTTGTTCCAAATTATCGCAGTAAGATTGATTTTACCATGCTTTTTATTAACTAGAGTTCTTGTTTGTTTGTCCAGTACAAATCTTACAATTGATTTTTAACTAACTTCCCGACTACCTAGACATTTGAAACTTTCAGAATAGTTCAGAACACGATGAAAATGCATTTTTTTAATACTTTTAGCCAACTGCTCCGGGTCCCTGCAGTCTTCGGCAGCGTTATCAGTACAAATTTTGCAATCAATTTTTAACTAACTTCCCGATAGCTAGACATTTGAAACTTTCAGAAAAGCTCAGAAGACGGTAACAATGGATTTTTTAAATATTTTTAGTCAATTGTTTCGGGTCACTGCTACCTTCGGCAGCGTTTATATGGTTCAACAGAAAATTTATTTAACTTTTTTCCCGACTAGCTAGACATTTGAAACTTTCAGAATAGCTCAAAATACGGTGACAATGCATATTTTAAATACTTTTAGAAAACTGTTTCGGGTCCCCGCTGCCTTCGGTAGCGTTCATATAATTCAACAGAAAATTTACTTAACTAACTTCTCGACTAGCTAGAAAACTTTTAGAATAGCTCAAAACACGATAACAATGCATTTTTTAATACTTTTAGCCAATTGTTTCGGGTCCTAGCTGCCTTCGGTAGCGATTATATGATTCAGCAATCATATACTCATCCCGATCATCAATCTTCCCGACTACCTAGACTTTTGAAAATTTCAGAATAGCTCAGAACACAATGACGATGCATTTTTAAATTACTTTTAGCCAATTGTTTCGGGTACTCGCTGCCTTCAATAGCATTTATATGATTCAACAGAAAATTTTAAAACACGGTATATAAAAACTTCTTTTTATATTGCAATTATTTTTTTTAACATATGGTTTGATTATGCGTACCTAACACACACTATAAAGGAATTTTGAGAAATCTTTCGCTTCTCCTTCCTCATTAAGTGTGGGGTGGATGCAAAAACACGTTTTCAAGAGTAATTATTCTCCAAATTATATCAGGACAAATTATATCAGGAAAGCAATTTTTTGATGCGTTGATTGGTTATGCGTACCCAAAAATACTGTAAAGGGATTTTGCGTAATTCTTTCTGACCAAATTTTGAGAAAGGGGAGGCAAAAACATATTTCTACGCATAACTCTGCTCAAAATAATCTTACAAAGGCGATTTATGATGTGTGAGTTGGTCATATGCATCCAACACCTAGTATAAAGAGATTTTGCGGAGATCTTTCGTCTATGTAAGGGTGGGGGAAAAAAATGTTTTCAGGCTTAATTCTGCTGCAAATTATTTTCAGGAGGGGATTTTTTTATGCGTTGGTTGGTTGTGTGTACCCAACACGCATTATAAGGCGATTTTGCAAAATTACCCCTCCCCTCTTCCCTCGGGCGGGCGGACAAAAAGCACGTTTTTAACCTTAGCTCTACTACAAATTGGCTCAGAAAGGCGAGTTTTGATGTGTGGGTGTTGGTTAAAAGTACGCAATATGTAATTTGATAATATTTCGTTAAAATTCTAAATTTTCCGTGGGACAGGGGGCGGGGGGGGATAAAAAGCGGTTAAGTCTATGCCGAAGGCAGTAGAAGCCAATCATCATATTGCGGGACGGAAAAATATTACAGAAGCCAGCGGGAACATTAAGTGCGGTTTCGACTGATTTCAAAGTGTTTTTTTTTTTTTAAATAATGATATGGATTTTTTACTATTTTATTTAAATATAGGTACCAGCGAAGGTGGCAAAGCTTGCTAGTATTATTCTACACATCAAGCTAATGTTATTAAATATTATGGATCTGTATCTTACAATTTTAATTATTTAAGAACATTAGTCAACAGGGTAATTTTGATCAACATTTTAACTATTTGTTTATCTTACATAATTAATATAATGTATAAACAGAAAACTTGCTTAAGAAACGTTTTTAATGTTTAATATTGTCTGTATAAATTTTTATTCACCTGCATCTAACATAACAAAAAAAAACCTTAACATAATTTTGAACCGACTCACAGTCATGCTAACTATGAAATTAAGTCTTTGTATTTTATTATTTTCGAAATGCATATGAATTAAAATTAAATTATCACGGTCAATAAAAAACATATATAAAATGCATAAAAAAGTGCTTAAATGGTACTTATAGTTTATAACTAATTAGTATGAAGCAACTTTAAAACATCCCTTAAATACATCTTCGCAAAAGCATGACATCATAAAAATTTAAAATGCATTAGACAGATGTATGGAGTAATCATGTCTGCTTTTCTAAAATATATAACAGAAAACTAGAAAAAGCTCTTTATAACTAGATATGTTTATGTGCCATCGTTTAATTTTTCCAGCAAAATATTATGGAAAATTTTAGGTGGTTTAAAGTCAGTCATAGTGAATTAAAGGTACCATGACTGACTTTATTTAAACAAGCTATACAAAAGTTACAAGTGCAATAAAGTTCACGTTCTTGAGGTTAAAATACATTTGTTTACATTTACGAATACCCCTGACGACTACTGGTGCCGATAGTCAAATTAAAGTAAAAATTATACCATCACAATTCTAAACGAAAATATAGTATTTTTCATCAGAAAAGTTACCCAGTTATTAAAAATGTTAAAACACCAGTGTTCGTCAGGGGTGACGAGCACTGGTAAAACGTGCAAAATATGCACCAGTAGTCGTCATACCTTAAAAACCTTTATATTATGTCAAATTTTAAGAAGTTGCACATAAATCGTATTCTGCATTTCATAAACATTACATACAATGCTTTATGAGCAATGTCAAATGCAGCAAACAACAAAATATATCAAGAAATGCATATCTATTCCCTTAATCATTTGCTTTACGTTGACTCAATCCAATTGTAATTTACCGTATACTTCCCTTATTTTGCTTCTCCCTACTTTTCTCCAATACTTGAAATCGAACTTTTTATGTTATAAGAAGCAGAAGGCTTTGGAGAATCTTGTACGGGTAGATTCAAATCCATACAGGTTATAAAACGCTTATTTTAACACCTTTTTTAAGAGGGTGACGACTACTGGTGCAGATTTTAGGGGTGACGAGCACTGGTGTCTTTACCCTAAATGCTATACAAAGACGTTATATTCCCTTTTTTTTTTTTTTTTTTTTCAACCTATCCATAAGCAAAGATTCACAAGAAATTTAATTTCTATTTATGTACAGTCGGCTGCAAAATTATTCGAGCACTAGCCAATAATTCCTATGTTTAAAAAGTACACTTAAGACTGTTTTGCTAAGTAAATCCTTGTCGAATCATGTTCTTAGACTGATTAAGAACATGACTCGACAAGGATTTATTTAACAAAGCTGTGTTAAGTGTACTTTTTTTTGGCAAGGATTATTGCTAGTGCTCGAATAATTTTGCAGCCGACTGTATGTTTTTGCTTTGGTATGATATCGTCAGTGTACTCTGTTAAAATAAATGAGTTAATTCACCTTCTCTAACATGAGTTATTTTTTTCAAATCGACTTGAGTGAATAGTCTTTTTGTTTGAGTCACAAGTGTGCTTTATCTTTAATCAAACTTCAGTTAAAATATTTATTGATAACTTCAGTTATTTGTACTCATTCATGATTTACTGACAGAGGAACGGAGGCGTTCTTTATTGACCATACCTTGATCGTCAGGAATTGTGGTTTTATGGCTTAACAGAGTTTATGCATTATTTTTAAGCAGTGTGATTCGCCATCTTTTTTTCAAAATGAGAGCCACTTCAAAAATTTAAAGTCAGATAAAAACGTATTTATGATCTGATTTGTTTGAAACTTGGTATGCACATAGTCCATATCAAGTTCTCAATCAAGTTTATTACTCAAATCGATCCGCCATCTTGTTAAATAATAATAAATAAATGCAAACAATAGCAGCGATATTTTTGATGATAATTTCTATCACCCGACCTTGCAACTCATTAACTCATTGCTTTCCTAAATCTAGGTACATTCGGCAGCAAAATTATTCGAGCGATGCGATAGCAATAATTCCTATGTATATAAAAATACAGTTAATACTATTTTGTTAAATAGATCCTTGTCGAATCATGTTTTTAGACTGCTTAAGAACATGATTCGACAAGGATTTATTTAACAAAACAATATTAAGTGTACATTTTTTATGCAGGAATTATTGCTAGCGCTCGAATAATTTTGCTGTCGACTGTAATACTTAGTGATAAAATATATCTAGGTAATAATTTTGCTTTCTGGTTTTTGGAGCAATATAATGCTGAAACAATATTATATGCATGCATATGTGCGTGCGTGTGTGTGCTTATTATCTAAGTAAGTATTTAAATAGGTGAGACATAGACTGTCATCAATGCAAGTGACTGTTAGAAGGGGGGGGGAAGTTGAGATAATAAAAGAATATTAAAAAGAGGGTTTCTGTGTAAGACATTGGCAGAAGGTTTTAGTTAATTCGCTTAAACACGAATGAAAAAATACTTTGGTGAAATGAAAAGACCAATTTATTTAAAATACATCTGTAACTGGAAGCATTTGTGATCAAATGGGATTATAAGCAGAATTAAATCTGTTTAGGGCTATAAAGTTTTGAAATACAAAAACTGTTTCAAAATTGAGAAATGTTAACGCTAGGCGAAAAATTAAGTGTTAGTGTAAAATTAATTGAGATTACCATCACAATTTTATTAAAAATTTATATTCTGTTGCGTAAAGAATTGCATTTAAATCTCCTCCTTTTACATTTTTTTTATTTTTAAATAGGAAATTTAGACATCTCTATAAATGTGCATTATTTTTAATTTAAATGCAATATTTTCGCCTATTAAAGTTAATAAAGTGAAATAGGCGAACATATCTGAGATAATTATATAACTATTTCCAAATAAATTAGCGTTAAGCTAGAATTATCATTTCTTCGAAGCACTTTATAACATTTTTTCAAATAATACTAATGGATACTGTTAAGTGTCCTTAGTAATAACATTTTCTGTTCCTGAGTAATTTTTTCTGAAAAGCCCTACCATTACGTTAAATTAACGGTTTTTCACACCCATGGATAATTTATTTAAGTAATCAGTTAGCACAATTGAACTTGTACAGGTGCATGCTTCCCCCCCCCCCCCCTAAGTTAGTTATTAATAAAATATCACTTATACGAAAACTTAATAATGCGAATGCGAAAAAAAACCCTTGAATTTTTTATAACATTGTGCTCTAGTTCACAGTGACAGTAAATGATTGATTTTTCTACACTGTATGAAGGAATTTCTTCTTCTTTTTTATGTATTATGTTGATCCAAAAACATTTTGGTGAGATAAGAAATACACATTTATTATTAATTATGTTCAATCATAATTTAAGGTTGGATTTAGCGGTTTTGGTAGGGATGGCGAATCTTATGAATCTTTTATTATTATTATTATTATTATTACTGTAAATTGCTGTCTTATAATAATGAAAAATTACATACCTATACATTGAAATATAACAATATTCAGTGTAATAACTTTTTTGGAAAACTATTTAAATTTCATTTTGAAAAAAGTTCTTTTACAATAATTCTAAAAATTTCCTGGAAACTTATTTTGAACATTTCCCCTTGATTTTACATTATTGGGGTTTAACAATATATTCTAAACATATTTGAGTAATTACTTTGTGAACCCCTTGCTAAGTTAATTTTTGCAAAACATTTATAAGTCTGAATTCTAAACATTTGCACGAAGTTTCAACATTTAAGCACAAAAATTAATCTATGAACCTATAAAGTAATAACTAAATATGTTTTAAAAATATAATATTAAACTACAGTAATGTAAAAAGAAAAATAAATCAAAATTAGTTATCAGGGAACATTTAAAAATGTTCTTAAAATTTAAATTTTTTAATTTTATTAATTTTTATTTGAATAGTTTTCGAAGAATTTTAATATATTCGATTATATATTCTATTTCAATGCATAAAAATTCCAATATGAAATACGTTTTAGAAACAAAATGTTTTTTGATCTCTAAAATATTTAATATAATTTACAGAAAAAAGCAGACATAAGTTTAAGAATAAAAACTTTGTAAACAAATAGTACAGCGTGAAAGCAACAACAAACGGCACTTATGTTTACTTTTTCCCGTCTGATGAAGATATAAAAATTATGCTTATAAAGATATTAAAAAAAAAAAAAAAAAAAAAAAAAAACTATTAGATTAAAAATTATTTTGTTATAATTCAATATGAATGACATAAGCTATCAGACTGACACCACACTGAAATTGAAAATTATGTTTATGATTGTAGATCAGTTTAATTAACATATATACACGTTATCCTCGGATTAAGAAATGTTCAAAAATCAAAGTATTTGCTCTTTAGGAAACATGTACTTCTACGAACGGAGAAATCACAAGATTTCGGAAAACTGTATAACTAATTCAAACCAAAAATACAGTTCATGTTTCTATCTTGCGACAAAACCAAATTTAAAGAGGAATGAAATAAATTATTAAACAAATCTTCAATGAATCAAGATAAAAAAATAAATAAATAAGATTAACCACGTGTCATGCGACTACAGTATATATTATGTAAATTATTTTTTAATGCTCTTTGCGTTGGTTCTGCAGTAGAGATCAGATGCTTTCGTAAACCTGTAAACGTATCCTCGTTTGTGACGTCATTAATTCTAACAGCCGGCCATAAGGCAAAGGCTCCTATATATACGAGCTGGCGCATCCGACATTTTTTTGCCTTAGTGTTGCCGCATGTACCCAGCGTGATAAACAAACGGCAGCCATTGTTTCTGCCGTCTTGCTCGTAATTTTAGTGAAATAAACTGCAATATGGGAGGTTGTTCAGCGATAAACTGCTGTAAACACTCGAGAAAAGGATACAAAATGTTTAGGTTTCCTTCAGATAACGCAAGAAGGAGAAAATGGGCAGCGAATTGTCGTCCAGATTCTTGGATTCCGGGACCTAATGCCCAGCTTTGCATAGTAAGTTTTATTGTTATTCACTTATACTTTTCTTTGCATTTCTGACATTTATAAACTAAAAAAAAAAAAAAAAAAAAGTATTATTTAAATCTAAATATGTATTTTAATAACTATAAATTATTTTAAGAAACGCTTTTTTACTGTGTGTTTGTAGAGTCTTGGCGATGTTTTTTAGATTCGCCAAAGTTGTCTTGTTTCCGTGTCCTGATAGCATTAGGTCGTTGCAAAAACGTTCGTGCGGAATCGGATCATTTTATTGCCTTCAAAGACGAGAGCTTCTATCGCCGTAATATACATTTGTTACCCGAAAAATGGGCAAAGGTTGTAGAAAGTAATGGAGAATATTTTGATTAAAAATTGTCATTTGATTTGATGTATTTTTATGAAATGAAGCAATAAAAAACCGCACGAATTTATGCAAACACCTAATATATATTTTTTAATTGAACTTTTGATTAATTAATTAATTATTTTGTTCTATTTTTAGATTGCTTTTTCTTGAGATATTTATTTCATATTACAATTTATGTCTACTTTCTAGGGGGGGAAAAATTAAAAAATTCATGCTTTTTCTTTTTTTTTTTTTTTTTTTTTACTTAAAAAAAAAAATGCATTAAATTGAAATAAACGTCTATATATTAATACTAGTATATAGCCCCGTCAAAAATGACGGAATGTGAACGATAAATCTTGAAAACAATGTTTAGATCATGAAGATTACCACGTGATCATTCAAATGTATTTTCAGTTTTTGTTTATAAATCAAATGTGTTTCGATATTTTCTAATTTTCGTTCTGAAATTAAAAAAATTCTACCCGATCAATAAATATGAATGACAATAAAAAAACTGCTGGTTGACAAAAAATATAGGCCCGAAAACACAACAGCAATAACACATCCCAGTGTTCCGTTAAGTGCTCTATTTAAAGTCCTCATAATAAGAATAATCTAGTGTGTCACTCACACGACTTTCTCTTACCCTGAAATTTAATGCTATAAGTACAGGTTGGAGATTAAGAGGTAAGATAACGTGTACTGTTATGTAAACCTATGTTAAACAATTCAAATTAGGGTTCGGAAGAGTTTTATATGATAATTAGTTCTGGCCCCCCTCAACCCTCCGTTTCATTAATGCACCTACATTTATATAGAACTTAATTCGGTTATTAAAAAATAATTCAGTTTAAAAAAATAATTTGTTAAAATTATTATTTTAAAAAGTTATCTTGTATGATAATACATACGATTTCCATATTAGAGAAATAGTATAACACTAAATATCTAAAAAAAAGTTGAATTTATTCTCAATATTAAAGTAAAAAAAAAAAAAAAAAAAATTTAAAAAAGAAAGAAATCAATAACTTTATTTTAAATTATCGTAGATCGATGGTTCAACCATTCGTTTTAAAGGTATTGGCGAGATCTTTTAAAAGATACCCATCATGAAAATTTACTCCACTCGAGGGAGGACATCTACCCCAGGGGGGGGGGGGGGAGGCGAGGCTCCCACATACACAAAAAAAATTTTCCCAGTTGACTATCTCTATTACAAAAAATATGTATTCGTTTCATTTGGTTTAGTGCAGTCTATAGATGTTAAATTCTACTTACCTGCAATTTCCCCCATAGACCGCCGTAATGTATTTGAATACTTTTGAATGTCCCTGTACACGAACCATTTGCTTCATCTTAACGAAAAGCTTACTGTAGCATCCCTATATGATACACATTTAGAATACTGAGTTTGGAATTTCTGCTACTATTTGTTCTTGAGATATGCTGATAACAGACACACAGACACACAGATAGACACAGAGACCATTCGCTAAAAACGTGATTTTCGTATTCAGGGGACCTCAGAACATGTAAGTATAACAAAAACTCACGTTCGAAAATTTGACCCTAAAACAATACTTTCTCGACCCTATGGGTAAGAGGAAGTAAATAACGATTCACTTCATTTTACCAAAATACTTTTTTTAAGACTATCGAAGATCCTGTTTCCAAATACATAAGCGAAATGTGACGTCACTGACCGTCCGTGGATGCAAGAAATGATTCCCTATTTTAATCGTCCATTGTATATTTTGTAAAAAATTATTAAAAATCGAAGAAAATTATTTTCCGATTTTAATACCCGTATTTGGGTATAGGTATGATATCGTATCCATGTGTTAGACTGAGTTATTTTGCTGTCAAATTGACAAAATTTTAAATTTCAAAACTGTGTCATCTTTGACGTTTTTTGTATTTGGCGATTAAAAACATACTACGAAAATATACAGGCCAGATGTTTATTTTCGTAATACGTATTGTACGATATATTGTTTCATATAATTCAGTTAAAATAACCATGATTTTTGAAAGGAATGAAATATGTTCGCCAAATAATTTGGCGATATATTTTTTCCGCCAAGGATGACAGATATATTAAATCTATTCCGCTGCAACATATGAGTATCTTATATCAGACACTTTATTTAAACATTTGAAAAGAAATTTGACTTCAAATTATGATAGAATATTTATCATTTTCCTTTTAATTAGTATATTAGTTGGATATTTATTGTGTAAATATCATCCTTTGAAATGAAATGTTTATGTTTTCAATCAAATATGGAAATTTGCTATTTTATTTTTCTAAAGTTTTGAAATTTAAAATTTAAATTTTATCAATTTTACAGCAAAACAACTTAATCTAACGCATGCACACGATAACTAATACATATCTATACCGAAATATGGGAATTAAAATCGGGAAATAATTTTCCTCAATTTTTAATAATTTTTTACAAAAAATCCAATGGGCGATTAACATAGGAAATCTTTTTCTTGCATTCACTGACGCCCAGTGACGTCATAACTTTGCTTGCGTATTTTCTAACTAACTATCTAATAATTACAGACACTCCATGCTAACCCAAATTCACCTCTACTCTATACTCCCAACCAGCTATCTCACCCACAACATCGCCAAAATATCCAGGATCCAGCTAGGGACTTTCTCATTCTCAACCGAACATTTTATCTTGACTCGATATTATCACCTTACACTACCCTACTTTCAATACTCATTTCAACTGGTGACCTTTACTTGCCCAACCAAACATTCTATCCCAACTATAACTTTACATTAATTTCAAAACTAAAATCAACTGGCGACATTTACGTACTGAACTCGACGCCAATCATACCATACAATGTAAACAAATAATGAAGCTTGATAAAAATATTTAAAGACTTTAATATGTTTTTACAAATATATTTTAAGATTTTTAAAGCTTTAATATGTTTTAGAAATATTTTAAGCGTTTTTTTTTTTTTAATGAAACAGTCAAAGAGTCGTTCATTTGCAATTAAAGAGTTGTCCATTTGGAATTTGTATTTTCTGAATGGCAACAAATTATGTTTGTTTTTATTTGGCATTGCGTTGTTTATAATCATGAAGTTACATAATTCTATTTATAGGTTCATGTTTATAATAGCCAGTGATCCGTTATATTTAATTAAACATTTAAACATTACAATTGAATAGTTTTTCAAGGTTTTAGACGGAATAAATAACAATATGTGCGATACAAAACATGTATGAAAATGATATGTATGTTTTCGTAAGTTGAATTGAACAAATGGGAAAAAAAAAAAAAAAAAGAATGGCTGCCAAAAGTCTCTGTTTTGAAGCGGTGCAAACCGGAATCGTGAATGACAGATGAGGATGAGGGTCATTATATATATTAATTACATATACATCACGTAAATGTACATAAATTCATATTAATAATGACTGCTAACTTAATTCCTTTAAAACTGCAACTTATTTTTTTAAAAAGTTTTGTTATGAAAGCGATATAACACAGTAGTATGAAAAAAAAAAAAAAAAAAAAAAAAAAAAAAAAAAAATCAGTTATTTGTTTTTAAGTTATGCTGATAACAAATATGAATACACATCAACCGCTAAAAATTGGACTTTCGCTGCCAGGGCAACTCAAATCGTGTTATTATACTTAAAAAAAAAAAAAAAAAAAAAAAAAATAAGTAAATAAATAAAAATGGAAATAGAACTTTGAAGAATTCTTTGTTTACAGTATGGGCATGAAAAATTAATTTACCTTGCTGAGCAGTTCGCTGACATAGTTAATGTAGCAAAGTACTTCCATCAATTACATTCAATAGAACGTTTAGCTCAATTTTGGGTAGCCCTGTATATTGTCTATTATGAACAATATAATAAGAACTATAAACAATATTGCGTATTTATATTTAGTTTTATATGAAAAACATCTAACACAGAATGAATTACAATTCTAGCAATTTCCAATAGTATAACCCCAATCTATCCAAATACTTTTGGTAGCCCTGTAAACGAATGATGAAGCATTTCCATACCACAATCAACAAAAAACGTGGTTTTATGCATGTTTTTCTATTTTTATTTATTTATTTATTCATTTCGTTTTGTTTAAGACAGCCTAGAGATGTTACACTGTGCTTTAAAGGTCTGTTTGAGGCCCGGCCCAGTACGAAATCGAATAATCCGGGCCTAGCCGGAAAAATCCGGGCCGTTTATTTTTACCAGTGCACGGTCCGACCCGGGCCGGACAAAAAACGATAAAATCTCGCCCGACCCGGCCCGATTCATAAATATGTAAAAGAAAAAAAAAAGAAGAAAATCATGCTTTTTTATGAAAAATAATTTTATTATGTGTTTTGTAGAGATTTTATATAGCTAAGCAATAGAATGTTCTTTAACACAACTGTTCAATACTTACAAGATAATTATAAAAAACAGAAGTTCATTATTACAGGCATACAGAAGGCAGAAAGACTGACAGAAAGTCAAATAAAAAATATTAGCATTCATCAAAAAATGTAGGAAGGTGTTTAAAATGATTAATACTACTAAAAATGAACTTTCAAGCATTTCCTCTTATATAATGTAATGTATCCGAATCTTTCATGTGATCCAGTAAACAAAACTTTAATGCTAATCTAACCATATTCAATTAAAAAGAGGCTTTTGCACATGCTAAAAATTATGATACTTTTACCCATTGACCTGGAGAAAAGAAAAAGGATCCTTAGAGAAAAAGTTAAAACGGAATGATCTTTATAGCCTTCATTGCTTCATACCACCTAAACTCTACAGACTATAGGACATAAAGTAACATACACAGTAAGGGCGCATAGTAACGTATTTAATTTCTTTTGTTTGTACATGTGCCAAACTAGTAGTGGCAAGCATTCTATTTTGAATAGGAAACCATCTAATATTACTTTGAATAAAATATATTAATTTCGAGACATGCTAAAAATATTTGCAGAAAATCAGATCGCGAACAGACTGATAGATAATTAAATTGAAGTTACAGACATTAATATATATATATATATGTGACATACCAGCCTGTAAAATTATGTAAAATAAATGACTGAAGATTTTATCATTTTCCTTTTTCGTTAATTAACGAGGAAGCTAGAAAAAGATTCGGGCCGAAACGGCTCATAAAAAATTTCCTCATGGCCTGGCCCGAGTATACACACACACACACACACACACACACACAAAAAAAAGAATCTGAGCCCGTCCCGGCCCGGCCCGACAGTAAATTAAAAAATTCGGCCCGAACTCGGCCCGTAAATCTCACCCGTAGAGACCTCTAATGTGCTTATCAGAAATTATTCCATAGACGTAATGTATTGGAATTCTCTAGGATGTTACTGTACACGAACCATTTCCTTGATCTCAACGAAAAGTATAATGTGTCAATCCCTATATGATAGACATTGAGAATACCGATTTTAGACTTACTGCTACTACTTGTTCTTCACACAGACTAACCGCTAAAAACATGATTTTAAAACGTGTAAATGTGACAAAAACTCAATTTTAAAAATTTAACTTAAAAATAATTCTTTCTCCATCATATATATACGAGGAAGAGAAAAGAAAATTAATTTAAAAAAACTTTCCAATTTTAATTGGTACGCTCTTTTTTTTTCCCCTTTCAAATGTTATGAATTATTTAAGAAACAGAAACAGATTACTTGTGTTGCTTATCATTTTTGGCCGATTTTATTTTTAGATGAAAATTTTTTCAAACCGTCAGTGAAGCGATAAAATCGCCAAGCGGAAATGCTGTCCTGTTACGAGGCAAAAAAATGGCGGTGATGCGCCGGCCTATTATTTATTTAAGGGGCTCTAGCCGACCAGGTAGGGTGGTATAAAATAGCGTGTTCAAGGGGCCATAGTTCTTACTTTAGAGACTAAATGGAATTAGAGTTACGTACATCCATAGTTAAGAATGCGGTTTTAATTTTTAAAGAAAAAAAATCACCAACAGTCGCCGCTAGGGAAATATTTGACGCTGCAAGCATAATATGTGCGATGATAAATGAATAGGCAAGTATTGGTTGAAATTTGACAACGTTTATAATTTTATTATTATTAATAAAAAACGATTATTTATTATTGTTTTCAAATGTGGCTCAAAATGACCCTCATTTCTGATGTTTCATTTACTGAATGCGATACAAATCATTTGCAACGATCGCACTGTGTCGACATTTATTCATCTGTTTTATTGATAACATATACATCAGATTTGTATGTTTGATTTATAGTCCGCTTGTAAATCTTCGTCAGATAACGACAGATAGCACATGACAGAATTACAATACGAAGAAGAATTGGAGAAAACACCCAGGGCCAGCGCGGGAATCGAACCCGCTCTCCTACGCTCGAAGGCGATTAGCAGTGTGGTGACCTATCCACTCGGCCACGGAGGGCCCTTATTCATCTGAAATGTAACGTTATTTTACCGTTTAAAGTTGAGATGTCAGGAATTGATGCACAAAGCTTTTCAGATATCCATGTGGCTCAAAATCACAATAAGGATTGGGAATCAGGTCACCTTGCCGCTCATGTCATTGGATGTGTATGACTTACTGTTCTGCAGTTTGAGAAATGTTGTTATAACAATTTCTGCATCCAACGACATCCAACATGCAGCGGCGCACCACCTTGTATAAAGATGGTAGAAATGACACATCCATTTTGCTGCAATTGTAGTATCACAAATTCTCCATCATATCTGAAAAAATTGACATAACAAGTTATTGGTCCATTTGTTCGAATTTCTGCATAAATCTAAGGAACGATGCAGTAAAACCGCACCATATTCTAACTGTCTGTGAATGAAAAGAGTCTGTAAAAAAGCGTTTGGATCTGTGTCATTCCACATATGGCAATTGTATATGTGGTGAAACGATATCAGCATGCAAATAAAAATGTGCTTCACTACTGTATAAAATCTTTCATGACCACGCATCATAAACTTCTGTTCGTGCTAAAATTCTCAAGGAAAAAATCAATACGGATATTTTCATCTCTAGGAAGCAATTTTTAATTGGGATAGAGTTTTAGGAGTAACATTTTATAAACATACATAGTGTTTTCTTCGCTGACCAATATAAAATGTTTGTTTGATGTGATATTGCTTCTTCTCTATTGCTAGTCTATACATTGGTCATGTGGTGTTCTACAACAGTAGCTGTAATTTCTTCACTTGTTGCCGTTTGATTTATTTGTGTCCCTGAGTTGGTAGCATTCCATAATTCCTGTAGATTCCAATCTTTCAATCACCTATAAGTTATGCTGATTAGTCTTCTTTGTAAATTCTTCATTCACCAAAATTCAGGAAAGATAACACTGACATTTTCACTGCACAAATAAAACAGCTTGATTATTAAATCAACACGATCACGATCACCTCGAGTAAACCCATCAAAAAAACAATTTGCGTATTAATGATGATAATTCTCCAAGCTTTCCCTTTAGCTTCATGATTTGTACCGGGAATGAGTTTTTTTAAACCGAACAAATTTCTTCATGTTTGCTTGATCGAAGCGCCAAACATTTTCATAACGTTGACTTTTGGTACTCAATACTTTTTCTTTAGAAATTGATACCGCATTTTTTATAAGGTATAACACGGAAAAGGGGCGTCCAAGCATGTGGAGCAGACACTTAAAGAATAGCCATCTACAGGAGGTTTACAATGAGACACACATCGTGTCAATGAAAATATGATTACATTAAGTACCAGAAAACTGCACACGCAGGTATGTATCAGTTGCTCTTATTACAATGAAATAAAACATTTTCTTATAATTTTGTCCTGTCTCATTTTTTTCACATACAAAAATTGCACATTTGCTTACATGATCTTATAAAGGAAAAAAAAAAAAAAAAAACTACCTGCAAGAGGAACCTGTGGAACAAGTAAGTTCTATGTAACACAATGAAGATTATATGTGTTGAACTGAAACAAAACATACTAATGAAAACTAAACTAAAATCATGATAAGTAATAAATAGTGTAAAAATGAGTGACAAACAAAAACTATTGTAGAACATATATATGTCAGACTGAAAAACACCAAAAATAAATAAATAAATAAATAAACTATCATCTCTGTATGTGTATTCAAATGAAAAGAAAAAACAAGTCCTAGCCGCCGTACGTGAGACCGGGGACAAGGCGAACCTCAAAAGAAGAACCGAGAGAGAAAATACGCGAAGTGCCGATGTAAAGCAAACTTACGGAGTAATAACGGGAAAGCGTTAAGTTTGATTAGATGGGGTGAATATTACTTATTGCCGAAAAAGAAAAACATTGTCATGCCATATAACACCGCTGTTAAGCATATGTAAGCAAATTTTTATCTCATTTGGCCCACTACATTAAGAGCCATAAAGCTCTGGACACTTAACATTATTCTACACATATCTGATATATATATAAGGTAAAGACACCAGTGCTCGTCACCCTTAAAATCTGCACCAGTAGTCGTCACCCTCTTAAAAGAAGTGTTAAAATAACCGTTTTGTAACCTGTATGAATTTGAATCTACCCGCATAAGATTCTCCAAAGCCTTCTGCTTCTTATGACATAAAAAGTTCGATTTCAACTATTGGGGAAGAGTTGGGAGAAACAAAATAAGGGAAGTATACGTTAAATTACAATTGAATTGAGTCAACGTAAAGCAAATGATTAAGGGAATAGATATGCATTTCTTGATATATTTTGTTGTTTGCTGCATTTGACATTGCTCATAAAGCATTGTATGTAATGCTTATGAAATGCAGAATACGATTTATGTGCAACTTTTTAAAATTTGACATAATATAAAGGTTTTTAAGGTATGACGACTACTGGTGCATATTTTGCACGTTTTACCAGTGCTCGTCACCCCTGACGAACACTGGTGTTTTAACATTTTTAATAACTGGGTAACTTTTTTGATGAAAAATACTATATTTTCGTTTAGAATTATGATGGTATAATTTTTACTTTAATTTGACTATCGGCACCAGTAGTCGTCAGGGGTATTCGTAAATGTAAACAAATGTATTTTAACCTCAAGAACGTGAACTTTATTGCACTAGAAACTTTTGTATAGCTTGTTTAAATAAAGTCAGTCATGGTACCTTTAATTTACTATGACTGACTTTAAACCACCTAAAGTTTTCCATATTATTTTGCTGGAAAAATTAAACAATGGCACGTAAACATATTTAGTTATAAAGAGCTTTTTCTAGTTTTCCGTTATATATTTTTAGAAAAACAGACATGATTACTCCATACATCTGTCTAATGTATTTTAAATTTTTATGATGTCATGCTTTTGCGAAGATGTATTTAAGTGATGTTTAAGTTTTTTATTGACCGTGATAATTTAATTTTAATTCATATATATTTCGAAAATGATAAAATACATCAAAGGCTTAATTTCATAGTTAGCATGACTGTAAGTCGGTTCAAAATTATGTTAAGGCTTTTATGTTATGTTAGATGCAGGTGAATAAAAACTTATAGAAAATATTAAACATTAAAAACATTTCTTAAGCAAGTTTTCTGTTTATACATTAATTATGTAAGATAAACAAATAGTTAAAATGTTGATCAAAATTACCTTGTTGACTGTTGTTCTTAAATAATTAAAATTGTAAGATAATATTTGATAACATTAATTAACATTAACATTTGATAACACTAATATCCATAATATTTGATAACATTAGCTTGATGTGTAGAATAATACTAGCAAGCTTTGCCACCTTCGCTGGTCCCTATATTTAAATAAAATAGGAAAAAATCCCTATCATTATAAAAAAAAAAAAAAAAAACTGAAATCAGTCGAAACCGCATTTAATGTCCCGCTGGCTTCTGTAATAGCTTTCCCTCCCGCAATATGATGATTGGCTTCTACTGCCTTCGGCATAAACTTAACCGCTTCTTATCCCCCCCCCCCTCTCCCACGGGTAAATTTAGAATTTTAACGAAATATTATCAAATTACATATTGCGTACTTTTAACCAATACCCACACATCAAAACTCGCCTTTCTGAGTTAATTTGGAGTAAAGCTAAGGTTAAAAACGTGTTTTTTGTCCGCCCGGCCGAGAGAAGAGGGGAAGGGTAATTTTGCAAAATCGCCTTATAATGCGTGTAAGGTACACACACACAACCAACCAACGCATAAAAAAAATCCCCTCCCGAAAATAATTTGCAGCAGAGTTGAGCTTGAAGACATATATATATATATATTTTTTTTTTCCACCCTCACATAGACGAAAGATCTTCGCAAAATCTCTTTATACTAGGTGTTTGATGCATATGATCAACTCACATATCAGAAATCGCCTTTGTAAGATTATTTAGAGCAGAGTTATGCGTAGAAATACGTTTTTGCTACCCTTTCACAAAATTTGGTCGGAAAGAATTACGCAAAATACCTTTACAGTATTTTTGGGTACGCATAACCAATCAACGCATCAAAAAATTGCTTTCCTGATATAATTTGGAGAATAATTACCCTTGAAAACGTGTTTTTGGATCCACCCCACACTTAATGAGGAAGGAGAGCGAAGGATTTCTCAAAATTCCTTTATAGTATGTGTTAGGTACGCATAATCAACCCATACGTTTAAAAAAAAATAAGTGCAATAAAAAAGAATTTTTTATATACCGTGTTTTAAAATTTTCTGTTGAATCACATAAATGCTATTGAAGGCAGCGAGAACCCGAAACAATTGGCTAAAAGTAATTTAAAAATGCATCGTCACTGTGTTCTGAGCTATTCTGAAAATTTCATAGTGTTTCTGAAAATTTCATAATGTCTAGGTAATCGGGAAGATTGATGATCGGGACGAGTATATGATTGATGAATCATATAAACGCTACTGAAGGCAGCGAGGACCCGAAACCATTGGCTAAAAGTATTAAAAAATGCATTGTTATTGTGTTTTGAGCTATTCTAAAAGTTTCAAATGTCTAACTAGTCGGGAAGTTAGTTAAATAAATTTTCTGTTGAATCATGTGAACGCTACCGAAGGCAGCGGGGACCCGAAACAGTTTGCTAAAAATATTTAAAAAATGCATTGTCACCATGTTTTGAGCTATTCTGAAAGTTTCAAATGTCTAGCTAGTCGGGAAAAAAAGTTAAATAAATTTTCTGTTGAACCATATAAACGCTGCCGAAGGCAGCAGTGACCCGAAACAATTGGCTAAAAATATTTTAAAAATCCATTGTTACCGTCTTCTGAGCTTTTCTGAAAGTTTCAAGTGTCTAGCTAGTCGAAAATTCAGTTAAAAATCGATTGCAAGATTTGTACTGATAATGCTGCCGAAGGCTGCAGGGACCTGGAGCAGTTGGCTAAAAATATTTAAAAAATGCATTTTCATCGTGTTCTGAACTATTCTGAAATTTTCAAATGTGTAGGTAGTCGGGAAGTTAGTTAAAAATCAATTGTAAGATTTGTACTGGACAAACAAACAAGAATACGCGTTAATAAAAAGCATGGTAAAATCAATCTTACTGCGATAATTTGGAACAAAGTCACTCTTAAAAGCGAGATTATTACCCCTCCCCTGCTACTGCTCCTCTGCTTTAAGTAAAGATATTTTTGAGAACGAATAAAATTTTGAAAACTTTTCTTAAAAGCAAAGAATTTTCAAATTATTTCACATATGAATTTGTTTTATTCGCAATATTTTGAATTTTACCATTTAATGTTTTGTGTTTTAAACCCTAAGTATGGATTTGGGTTCTAAATATGTTCCAAAGATATTCTGTTTCATTTAATTTTGCAAAAACGCAATTAAAATCAAACTATTGAGCAAATTGTTGCGTTTTATTTACATGACGACCACTGGTGCAAACACCTGGCGACTACTGGTGAAACGCAGTTTTCAAGTGACGAGCACTGGTGCATTTTTATAGGTTTAATTTTTATTTTTTTTAAAAATTGGCTTAACGTATTGAAAAATTGAAAGTGTTTAACAACAACTAGAAGAATCAGTGTATAAAATAGACCAAAGTATAATATTGATACATAAATTCCACATGAATGCCACGCGAAAAAAACAAACATTTAAAAATTAAGGCCTTAAGAGTGACGAGCACTGGTGTCGTTACCTTATTACATATATATTTGAGGGATTGATTGTAACATAGAATGTAAATAAGATGGTTAATTTTTAGTTCCCCATCATACAGTCGGTAACAAAAGTCTCCGAACACTAGCAAAAATTCCTATATAAAAAAAGTACACTTAATACAGTTTTGTTAAATAAATCCTTGTCGAATCCTGTTCTTAGTCAGTCTAAAAACAGGATTCGACAAGGATTTATTTAACAAAAATGTATTAAGTGTACTTTTTTTACATAGGAATTTTTTCTAGTGTTCGGAGACTTTTGTTACCGACTGTACAATACAGTCGGCAGCAAAAGTATCCGAGCAGGAGCCAATAATTCCGATAACAAACTAGTATGTTGTGGCCACCACGAGACTTTCTTCTATATTTTCCTATACAAATTCACTCAGTAACAATATTAAAAAAAAAAAAAAAAAAAAAAAAAATCCGTTTTTTTTTTTTTTCATTCGTTAAAAGTAAAAAAAAAAAAAAAAAAAAAAAAAAAAAAAAAATCTATAACTTTGTTTTAAATTACCACATATTTATAGTTCAACCATTCGTTTTAAAGGTATTGACGAGACCTTTCGAAAGATACCCATCTTGAAAATTAACCCCACCCCAGAGGGTACTTCCCCCCAGGGGGGGAAGCGACGCCCCCACATGCACAATTTTTTTTTCCTAATTAACTACTACTATTCGCAATAATTCATATTAATTTTACAATCACAGATTAAGAATAACTCTCATTATGTACATTTATACGAAATTTTGTCCTATACTACCATGTTAAAAATTTAGAAGAAATACGATCACAGCGTCTCCTGTGGTGCGATTGATCCCCAAATCTAATCAGCACCAGTTTATGTCAGGAGCCAACTAAATACCAAGTTTTGTTAAATTTCGTAAAAAAAAAAAAAAAATTAAGATTTTTTTTCTAAGTTTTTTATTGTAAAAAGAAAAAAAAATCGATAACTTTGTTTTAAATTATAGTTAAACCATTCGTTTTAAAGGTACTGACGAGACCTTTCGAAAGATACCCATCTTGAAAATTTACTCCCTTCGAGGGGGGACTTCACCCCCAGAGGGGTTCACGGGGCTCCTACACATGCAAAAAATTTTTCCCAGTTGACTATCTCTATTATAAATAATTCTTGTAAATTTCATAATGATTACTAAAAAATAATTCTCTTTATGCACATTTATACAAATTTTTGCCCTATATCACCATGTTAAAAATTTAGAAAAAGCGGGATGGCAACGCAACCTGTAAGACGATTTTTACCAAAAGTTGATAGGCACTAATTTATGTTAAGGTGCAACTACATACCAATTTGTATGACATTCTGTGCAGTAGTTCCTGAGGTACAGTTGCCACAAAATTTTGTCACACAGACAGACAGACAGACATTTTCTAACTAGTATGTTGTGGCCACCACAAGACTTTCTTCTATATTTTCCTATACATATTCAATCAGTAACAATATTTAAAAAAAAAAAATAAAAAAAAATACAATTTTTTTTTCTAAGGGTTTTTTTTTGGAGGGGTACTTGTTTTTTTTAAGGGTACTTCCCCCCCAGGGGGGGAAGCGATGCCCCCCCATGCACAAAAATTTTGTCCTAGTTACGTACTACTATTATCAATAATTCATATTAATTTTACAATCACAAGTGTAAAATAACTCTTATTATGCACATTTATACGAATTTTTGTCTTATTCTGCCATGTTAAAAATTTAGATAAAATGCTATCACAGCGCCTCCTGTTGAGCTATTGATCCGCAAATATAATCAGCACCAGTTTATGTCGGGGACCAACTAAATACCAAGTTTGGTAAAATTTCGTTTAAAAAAAAAAAAAAAAAAAAAAAAAAAAAATACGATTTTTTTTCTAAGTTTTTTTTTTTTTTTTTTGTTAAAAGTAAAAAAAATCGATAACTTTCTTTTAAATTATCACAGATTTATGGTTCAACTATTCGTTTTAAAGGTATTGACGAGATCTTTCGAATGATACCCATCTTCAAAATTTAACGTACCCCCAGGGGGGGAACCGATGCCCCCCATGCACAAATTTTTTTTCCCAGTTAACTACTACTATTATCAATAATTCATATTAATTTTACAATCACAAGTTTAAAATAACTCTCATTATGCCCATTTATACGGAATTTTGTCCTATAAAATGCGATCACAGCGCCACCTGTTGAGCTATTGATCCCCAAATCTAATGGGCACCAGTTCATGTCAGGGTGCAACTAAATACCAAGTTTGGTTAAATTTCATTCATTGGTTCGTGAGATACAGCGTCCACAAAAAAATGATACAGACACACAGACAGACAGACAGACAGACACACAGACAGACAGACAGACAGACAGACACACAGACAGACATTTTTTAAAAACTATCAATTCGTGTTCAGGACATCCCAAAACGTGTAGATCCGTCAAAAAACGGAGGTCGAAAATTTTCGCGAATCCAATACTTTCTCTATATTACATATAGAAGAAAGTAAAAAGTACACTTAAAACTGTTTTGTTAAATAAATCCTTGTCGAATAATGTTTTTAGACTGATTAAGAACATTACTCGACAAAGATTTATTTAACAAAGCAGTATTAAGTGTACTTTTTTAGACAGGGATTATTACTAGTGATCGGATATTTTTGCTGCCTACTGCAGATATGGGGAATTTAGGTAATCGTAAAAATTTTCGACCTCGGTTTTTTTACTTTTTTACACATTTTGAAGTGTGAGGAATCCGAAAATATCAAAATGGGTATGGTGTCCGTCTGTAGGGTGTCTGTTAATTTGTTAATCCGCTAGTGTGATAGTATATTAGTCCGTTAGTTTGTTAGTCTGTGTACACAATATCTCACGAACAAATGATCGCAGAGATGTTGGACCAGTTTTAATATATTATTTATGACACTGGCAAGAACCCTATTCATTTGCAACATTCTAATTAAAAACTTCAGAAGCTATTCGAAATTCTTAACATGGGAGAATAGGGCAAAATTTCACTTAAACGTGCATGAAAAGAAATATTTTTTTCGTAAAGATGTAAGAACATCTTTTAAATATCATTTTTTGATGCCAGGATGAACATCATTGACTATAAATATTCTACTTTGGAAATTTCGCAAATTTTTCGAAATTTGCGAATTTCTTAACATGGCAGAATACGGCAAAATTTCGCATAAATGTTCCTTTTGTGATGTATTTTCATCGAAAAGTTGTCAGACTACTTTTAAAATATTATATGAGATACTGATATAAGCATCCTTGACTATGAATTTTTCAATTTAAAAATTTCGTAAGTCATTATGGAAATTTACGATTTACTTATTATGGCAGAATAGCGCAAAATTTCGCACAAACGTCCATTTTGAGGGATATTTTCGTCGTAAAGATGTCAGAACACTTTTAAAATATCATTTAGAATATTGGCATGAGCATCCCTGACTATGAAATTTTTAATCCAAAAATTTCATAAGTTATTCGGAATTTACAATTTACTTAACATGGCAGAATAGGGCAAAATTGAGCATAAACGTCCATTTTGAGATTCATAAATATATCAGACAACTTCAAAATAACATTTATGATACTTATTTATTGAACACGATTGACTACAAATATTCTAATCATCCAGAAATTCTTAAAGAAGTGAATGTTAGAGGACTCATTCTCCACCATGATAATGCATCTTCTCATTCAGCAGGATTAACAGTTGAATTTCTTCAATAAAAACGCTTCGAGGTGCTGGAACATCCACCGTATTCACCTGATCTAGTATGTGTGACTTTTGGCTATTTTTCAATCTGAAAAAGGATTTGCTTGGGTGTCGTTTTCATTCCGAAGATGATATTAATGAGGCTATAAAAGCATTTTTTTCATCGATTCCAAGAAATGGTTAGAGGCATTTAATCTTTGGAAAATTCGTCTACAGAAGTGCATTGATGCTGGAGGAGACTACTTTGAACACACCTAAAATTTGGTAAGTTTAACATTAATTACCTAGGCGTATCTCAAAAATTTCAGAGTGACCCTCGTATATTGATAAATATGTTTGATTGTCTTTTAGGACTGGACAAAAAAGGCGTTGTTCCTTGTGTAAAAATATATATTCATCTTGTGTACTATTTAATGCGTAATATAATCCAAACCTACTCAAGTAATACAAAATAAATAAATAAATAAATAAGCCAATTTTAAAATTATTGGTTCATTTCAAAAAGCATCATCTTTATCAGCCATTGACCAACAAAACACCCCCCCCCCCCTTCTTCTAGAAAAATAATAATCCAACAATTACTCTTCAATCAATTATTTTTTGATTTGTCACTCCAAAACCTAAAGATTTTGATAAATTTATTAATGACACACAACAGAATATTCCAATGGCTTTAAAAATGACCGACAGCGGGTCAACTATGAGTATTAAATGAATAAATACAAATGTATCTCAACCTCAACGTACTTTGCATCAAAGTCTATTAAATATGACAAATCCGTGAATATTATGTGAACAATATGATTGCGCTATGAAAAAACAGCTAATATTTGCCTAATCTGCTTTTAGACAGCTGTTACACATCCCAAATGATGCTAAAGAATGGGTGGGAGTTACTATCAGGTTGTAACATATGAAATGTCCGATTTTCATGGTCTATTTAAAGAAAGAATATATTTTTACAGAACAAACTTTATTAATCAAAAGAGGAACCATTAGCTTCAATACACATTTTCCAACGAGAAACAAGTTTTTTTTATGCCGGTATCATAAAATGTAGTGTAGTCGTCCTGGAGGCAACAAATTCATTGAATGCCGTTTCAGCATTCTTTGGATTTCAGAAGCATTTCTCCTGCAGGAAGTTATCGAGATGTTTGAAAAAGTGAAAATCTGTAGGTGAGAGGTCAGGTGAATATGGTGGATGGTCTAAAACTTCATAGTTTATCGTGTGCAGCTTCTGACGAGTGATCATTGAAACATGCGGTCTAGCGTTATCATGGAGAAGAATAGGGCCCTTCCTATTAACCAATGCCGGCTGTTTACGTGTGAGTTTCTGGTGCATTTTGTCGATTTCTCTACAATATTTATCCGCTGTGATGGTTTCGCCTGGTTTTAGAAAGCTATGGTGAATTAAACCAGCTGAGGACCACCAAACAGTCACCATAACCTTCTTTTGATGGAGTTTCGGCTTTGGGAAGTGTTGTGGAGCCTTGTCAGCATCCAGCCACTGCGCTGAACGTTTACGATTGTCGTACAGAATCCACTTTTCATCACAAGCTACAATTCGATTGAGAAAAGTATCATTTTGGTTGCGAAGAAGTAGGGCAGACGAGATTTCAAAACGTTTTGCATTTCTGATTCTCAATCAATTCATGAGGAACCCATTTATCCATTTTTTTTACTTTGCCAATCAATTTTAGATGACCTGAAATGGTTGTAGGAGATACACCTAGTTCTTCTGCATAATCTCTAGCAGTATTGCCTGAATTTTTTTCAACTATTGCTCGTAAAACTTCATTGTCCACAACAGTCTCTGGTCTGCCCCGGTCTTCGTTTGTGAGACTCTCATCCCCAGTTTTGAACTTTGCATATCAACGTCGAATGGTACGTTCATTTACAGAACCGTTTCCAAATGCAGCATTAATGTTTCGGGCAGCTGCTGCAGTATTATGCTTATTTTTCCACTCATACAAAAATAGTACTCTAAAATCTCTAGCATTCATCCTACGATTAAAGCTATAAACTTACCACCAAATCACAATATTTTTATTTGAAACACATCAGATGAAAAAGACAAGGTTTTAGCTTTAAAATGATACATAATTAACGACTGTATCAAAAAAGTTTATAAGGAGCCAAATCTCAAAAATTTTAGTGGTGAGAATCGGACATTTCATATGATACAACCTGATACTTTTGTTCGCCAAATCATCAGACATCAACTCTAAAAAACACATATGGAATGGAATAAATCATATCGGTTTTCAAGACTGCTAATACTTCGTATAATTTGCAATTAATATGACCTCTACTTGCTAATCTTTAAAAGGAATTTTTTTTACAAGACGCAAAGAATTCTCCCAAAAGTGGACTGGTAGACATTTTATGTATGATGTACCAATATATTAGAAATATCATTACAATGTTATACTTCTTTAGTATTTGCTTGTGTGTATGTGCATCAAACACGTCCAATTTTAATCGAATTGAACAAGTTGGGATTCAAAAGTAAAGACTCGACACCCAAGTAAGAAAGAGACAGAAACAGAAAGTGATTTATCAAATACAAAGTGAATGGAGTACAAATGATAGAGCAACAGAATCGATACAGCAACAGAATCGAGCGGTGCAATGTAAAATACGGCTGGAGAATTAAGAAAATATAAGTTTGCCCAATAAACCAATACTTACCGATTTAACTAAAGAATACACGTCAAAAATGTAATAAGGTAAAGGGTAAAACTTAAAGATTTGGCGTAAGACCTTATAGGTTAAAAAATATATTAATATAAAAATTATCTTTTAGAAAAGAGTGTTAAGTTGATTTTGTTCTACATGTATAAATCTAAACAGGGATCTGATTATTCAGTTACAGGCATTCAGGACGGGGCACAAAATTTGTAAAGGGTAAAATTTTACGGATAGTTTAAAAAAATCTGGTGTAAATCTCCTACTTTTTCCTCTAATATAGCCGAATTTAACTTATATAAATAAAATTTTGAAATCAAATCTCTCTTGTGGCTGATTGGTGTAATTTTATTTATCTTTGAAGCCAAAACTAGGAAAAGATTTATCTTTCAACCGAACTTCTTTTCAGTCGGGTTGTCTGCCAGTTAATCGTGTCCAGGATAGAAACCAACTAAAAAAATATATTGAAATTTTTTGGTTGGTAGACCAATTAAACTTGGCGGGGGAGCAATCTGTCCCCTTTGCCTCTCCCTCTTTCTGCTCAACAAATTTTGTTAGTCGGGCCCTCATCCAAAATAAGACATTCTGAATTAAGATTAATAACAGGATATATATATATATATATATATAGTGCATACTTCAAAATCGTCAACTGAATCTTTTTTGTAATTAAGATTTTTTAAGAACATTTAATATTTCTTTCTTACATAAAATTCTCATTGTTTTTAAATATTTGTCCCGTACAAGAAAAAAGTTATAATTTACCATACTTTCTTAAGGATCTTAATTTAGAAGTTTAGTAACAGATTACTTCATAACTTGCATGCAAGTTTATGCTAATATTACCGTACGGGTGCATGATTATCGTATAACATCATTTATTTCCACATTTTTAATAATACCGGAAGTATTATGTATAGGAATAGCGTTTTATCTTTAAATAATCAGTAACTTGATTTAGGTCAGAAACTGTTCCAGGCACACGTAACACTTTCAACCTTTTATTATTTTTTATGTCCTTGAAGTCACACACACACATACAAAAAAGAAAAAAGAAAGAAAAGAGTAAAAACTATTTACCATATAAACTTGAGAACATTTTTGAAGTAAACAAAGGTAGATATCAATTATTTTATTTATTTATTTTTTATGAATGAATATAACAGCGAAAATACTCAACCAGATATTTATGAATGTTGCTTTTATAGCTGAAGAAATTTAATATTTGTTATTTAAAAAAAAATGAAAAATTATGTGTTATTTTGGTAAAGGACTTTAGGACTTTTATGTTATGTGTTATTTTATATAGCTAGAAGAGAGCTGTTGTTTTTAATGTTCCACAGCAGAAATTCAAATTCTTAATTATTCACAGGCAAGAGGCAAATAACATCCAACACACGCATCCAAGGATCTTTAGCGCCGAAAACAATTGAATCCATCATATCCACATTCGTAGAAGATTAAAAATCATGTACTGTAAACACAACCGTATCATCAACCAACATCATGTAAACACAACCGTAAGCGCCGGCAAGTATAGGGAGGAGTCTAGGACGAAGAGGAGTCTCGATGGACCTCCCATAGATTTTCAAAATTCGTTTTATTTGCCTTCATCTTTTACAATTTTGAAGCAAAAATACAAAGTTACTTTAAATATTTAAATATTACGAAAGAAACATTATATTTTATGAATGGTACGGTCTCATATTCCGCATTTGTCCAGACAGAAATATTTTAGAGGACCAATATAATAGAAGTCTTGCCCCTCCCTGGATTCTTCTCTGTTGGAACCCCTCTTTGGAGTATCAAAATTGCGATGGTATATCTTCATATTACCCTTAGGGGTGTGTCCCAGACCGTCGCCAAATGCTCATAGTGTAGCACTAATGCGACGTGAAACACATTCAATATAAAACTTTTTTCTGCCGCCGTCTATGAACACAATATATACAGACGGTAACAAAAGTGTCCGAACACTAGCAAAAATTCCTATATAAAAAAAGTAGAGTTAATACTGTCTTGTTAAATAAATTCTTGTCGAATCCTGTTCTTAGTCAGTGTAAGAACACGATTCGATAAGAATTTTTTTAACAAAACAGTATGAAGTGTACCTTTTTACATAGGAATTTTTGCTAGTGTTCAGACACTTTTGTTACCGACTGTACACTGACCCTCATAGTTGTACTCAAAGATATTTTTAAGGGTCGTCATCAATTTTCTTATCGAAACACAGGACAGAGTTTTTACCTGCGATAAATATCGAAAATTATACATAGAGATGTCAATGAGAGCGTTAGCCTGGAAATCGAACCCAGTCCAACATTCATGAAAAAATTTCAGCAGAAATGGATAGCTTCTCGACCATGGAGAAGTGATGTAAAAAGAGTTGGCATACGGCATGTCAGAGTAAATGAGGTTAACTCTTGTCTAATCAAGATGGGAGATGGCTATCGCAATAAAAGCGCTACCGTATAAGCGATATTGAGTCTACCAAGATATTAGCTACAATCGGCAGTAAAATTATTCGAGCGCTAGCAATAATTCTCATATAATAAAATCTGGTGTGAAACAACCACACGACTTCCATTACCCACTATCACACGTATTATGTGCATTTTTTAGAGATAATGTGATCAGAAAACATAAAAGTGACCTAAAGAAGTAGAAACCTAAAACTTTTCCGGTAAGAGAAACTTATAAAGACATATAAAACGAAGTTTACATGTAGCGAGGTAAAAAATAAGAGAAAAAAATGGTAGAGTTATTTTTTGAAATACAAATTTCCGAGATTTGAAGATGATCTACCTAAGCAGGAAGACTGTTAATTTTCCCCTAATAACCACGTAATACACGAGAAAGAAATCGATTTATATAACAATTTTCAAGAAAATCGTTAGAGCCATTTTTGAGATACCAACTTTTACAGAAAATCAATTATTGACCGGAATACAATAATTACATACAAAAGTATATATAAAATTGAGTTAATATGGCGAGTTTGAAAAAAATCCGTACAGCCGTTTTTAAAGGAACGCGCTTGAAAGACCTGAAATTGAACTATTAAAACAGGACGCCTATCAATTTTCCTGAACTAACCAACTATATCATTCGAAAGAAAATCTAATAGAGTTTTTATATAGCAAATTTGAAGAAAATCGTTAGAGCCGTTTTTGAGATACGAACTTACGGTCACACTTCTGGTCTCCGATGTCCCACTTCCGGTTTTTCAATGTTCACCAAAATTTGGAAAATTCATCTGTACACCAGACTGCCTTAATTCATAAGTTTTGTAGTTCTATCTTTATTAGTTTCGGAGATATGATAGCCAGAAGATTCCACACATACATACACACACTCATGGAACCCTAAAACGGGTAAATCAGGTGAAATCTCGAATTTTTGGACCAAATAGAATACTTCCATTACCCTACGGTAGTAGGGTAATGGAAGTAAAAAGTACACTTAATGCTATTTTTTTTTTTTTTTTATAAATCCTTTTCGAGTCACGTTCATAGTCAGTCTAAGAACAAGATTCGACAAGGATTTATTTAACAAAACAGTATTAAACGTACTTTTTTTTTTACATAGGAATTATTGCTAGCGCTCGAATAATTTTGCTGCCAATAGTACGTTTCTGCACAGATTACCATACAGATTGGACAGTAAAGAGTAAAGCTAAAACGTGAACCGAAGCGATAATAGCATTCCTAGGGTCAACGGAGGAGAACTAAGAACTTCCACATGTGTTAGGTGGTTAGGTCTACATGAATAGCATCTTTGATCAAAAATTGTTTTTCGAGTAGTTAGTAGCAGGTTAGTATGTAAGGTTGTTCTTTTGCTTCGCTTTCTATTATTACTGAATTCACAAAATCATACTAAAAATATTCAAAGCTATTCTTCTAAAAAATAAAATAATAATAATAATAATAATTATTATTATTATTATTATTATTATTTTACTGCTTAAAAATATACTTTGAAATACATCCATATTCAAGTATAAATAACAGAGACGTATTCAGAGGGGGGGGGCTCCCCCCCCCCGAAATTGTCTGAGACACTTTATTTTAATTTCAAACGAAGCACAAACATAATTATAAAATAAAACAAGCAACCTTACTTAGGCTTCATCTTTAGCAATAAGCTTTTCTGGGGAGGATCCTCCCCCTTTGTCAATTGCAACTAGTGTTTTCTGGCACCGGCTATTTATAGCTTCACTTCTTTGTAACAAGTAGCGCCACTGCGGATCAATTCTGGCCGATTCGTGGTCATTAATGGCGCTGCTATCGTTAACGATCTCAACGCTTTCACGGAGAAAAGCATATGTAGGATTATTATAGTTAGCTATTTTTTCAACGTTATTAAATTCTATTTTTATTTCATTTTCACAGTATGCTTTGGCTAGCGCGGTAGTAGAACGGGCAAATTTTATATCGTTTTCATATTCCTTAAGACGGGTCTTGATTTTCCTCTTAGTAACTCCTATATAACTTCCTTTTCTTTCGTCGGGATATTCGATGGGAATTCTATAAACACCGGCGGTTTCGAGGGCGGGAATAATATCTTTGTCATTTCTTACAATTTGAAAAATGTTCGGGTTCGGTTTAATCGGAATATTTAGATTGAATTTGTTGGCAGTATTTTTTATTTTATTTGAGGTTCCTTGGTTATATGGTATGGAGAATGTATATTTTTGTTGCCTTCTTTGCTGGTTTGGGATATGATTTAGCTGTTTTATTCTTTTTTTATATAATTTTTCAACGAAAAATTTTGGATATCTGGCTTCAACGGTTAATTTTTTAATAAACTTAAGTTCTTTGTTTAAGTCCTTTTTACTATTGCATACTAGTATTGCGCGATTAACATAGCTGCGGATTGTGTTAATTTTATACTTATAAGGGGTTTTGCTTCTATTGTCAACAATTTCGTTACTGGCCATCGGTTTTCTGTACACAGTGGTTCTTATTTTGCTATTTTTACGCTTAATTGTATTGTAACATCTAAGTAATTTATCTCGCTGTTCTGTTCGGATTCATATGTAAATTTAATATTATCGTCAAGCAAATTTAGTTTATCGAGTATTTCGTTTATATTTTGTTCTCTATGGATAACTGCAAAAACATCGTCCACGTATCTGACCCAAAAAATAATTTTATCTTTCATTAATTTAAATATATCATTTTCAAGTATTCTTAATTTGAATTCAGCTATTATCCCTGAAATAGGTGATCCCATTGGCACCCCCATATTCTGTTTATATACAACATTATTAAATTTAAAATAGCTTTCGCGTAAGATAAGATTACTAGCGGTAATTAACACATTCGCAAGGGATTTTCCGTATTGACTTGCTATTGTTTGATTAATTTTATCACAGATTTCATTAATATCGATAGACGGGAACAAGTTGATAACGTCAAAATTATTAAACTTCTGGTTATTGTTAATTTCTAAGTCATTAATACGTTTAATAAAATCTTCTGTGGAGTTAAGACTATGATCAGATGGGGGCAACAGGTTACGGTAGATATGGGTCATATATTTTTCGAGTGGGTAGGTAGGACCTTCTTTTTTATTAACAATCGGTCGGAACTTGGGCGGGTCTTTATGGTCCTTAAATCGCCCAAAAAGGCGCGGGGTATTAGGAGCGAAATTATTAACAATGGGGGGGGCGGTTATCTGGCCAGTTACCTTGTTTTATTAATTTATTGACTTTTTCTATTAGTTTTTTATTGGGGTCATTTTTAATTACGGTGGTTTCTATTTCCTTAATTACGTCATTCATTTTGAAATGACGACAAAGGGGGCAATTGACAAAGGGGGGAGGATCCTCCCCAGAAAAGCTTATTGCTAAAGATGAAGCCTAAGTAAGGTTGTTTGTTTTATTTTATAATTGTCTGAGACATTTTTTTTTCATGTTCTACTGACCAGAAAAAAAATTGTAAAAAAATGAATTTTTTCTCCACAATATCTTTTTACTTTTCGAACACTTTAGTGAGGAAAGTATTTTAATCACGTCAAAAATCCAAATTTGAGATTTTGATGTTTCTCTACGTTTCGAGGTCCCCTGAGCCCGTTTTCACTATTTTTACGATGATGTATGTATGTATGTGTGTGTATGTCTGTGAGTGAACACGCTAGCGTCTAAACGCTTTGTTCGAATAAACTGAAAGTTGGTACGTATACTGTAAGTCACCGTAGTACGAACCCTATTGATTTTGGTGAATCTAGCACTTATAGTTTTTTTACAGGGACACCAGGAAAAATTCTTTATCATTATTGCCTATGGGGCCAAATTTTTAAAAGTGCGATAGCGTCTAAACACTTTATTAAACTGAGCAAAAAATTTGTACACATGTTATAGGTCACAGTTGCACCAAATGTATATATTTTGGTGAATTTAGCACTTACAATTTTTTTTACAGGGACACAAAGAAAAATTCTTTATCATTATGGCCTATGGGACCAAATTTTTAAAAGTGCGATAGCATCTAAACGCCTTATTCAATTGAGCTGGAAATGTATATGAATATTATAAATCACTGTTGCACTAACTATAAGCATTTTGGTGAATCTAGCATTTATAGGTTTTTACAGGGACATAACGAAATATTCTTTATCATTATTAGGATCTATGGGCTCGAAGTTCAGTAGCGTTAAATAAAACATCGTGTAATATATGGAGAAAAATACTCAAACACTCTATTATGGTTTTCTCTCTTTTGTTTGTTTAACAACTCCTCTTTCTTTACTTTATCTACAAAACTGTTAATTACTCAATGTTCAGAAAGTCGAGTGGAGTCACTCCAGATTTTGTTGTTGTTGTTTGTTTGCTTGTGAAACTTTATTTATTAGCAATTTTTTGTCTTGTAAAGTCCAAATTACTGAAATGCATATATTAGCTCTTTGTAAAAAACCCTAAAAAGAGATCTTTATGGTGTACTTATTGTTAAACACTGTAATGAGTCTCCTTTCTTTTAATAGATCTCAATGTATTTTTCTGATATATTTTAAAATACATATTTAAAATAACTATATAAAAAGATATTTTTTGATTATTTGCTAGTACGCAAAAGGTATGAGATTTCTTAAGATAAATTGATAAAAATAAAGAAAATAAGGTGTATATTATTTGCTAGCATATGAAACATAAATTTCTTTTAAATAATAATTGCCATAATAAATCTCTATATATTAAAAAAAAAGTAACTGTCGCTGGCGTCAATTTTTTTTTGTCTGCGACAGCAACTTCTCGTGGAGGGCAGGGTTCTCCGCGTCATGAGATATATCAGTGTATTCAGACTGCTTTAAGGAAGGCATTTCAGCTGCTTAGAGATTTCTATCATTTTAATTAACTCTATATATTCAAAAAAAGTAACTGTCGCTGGCGTCAATTTTTTTTGTCTGCGACAGCAACTTCTCGAGGAGGGCAGGGTTCTCCGCGTCATGAGATATATCAGTGTATTCCGACTGCTTTAAGGAAGGCATTTCAGCTGTTTAGAGATTTCTATCATTTTAATTAACTAAGTTATTAAGTAAAAACGCGGGTTTATAAAGGTACTCTATTTGCCACCGGAGGGAAAAGTTTCTCTTATGACGTTTTTTTTCTGTGTCTCTGACGTCACTTTCCTCAGGAAAATTAAAATGTGATCAATGGTGCAAATAAGAAAAATTGAATAATTGGCATCTTTGAGATGCTCGAGAGAAGAAGAAAATATTTAGAATAGCAAAACATTTGAAAATAACCGATATTTTTAAAATATTACTTAAAAATTTAATAAAGATGAAACGAAAATTGGTTTATATTTTTATTTTAGTTTATATTATGGTATAACTTCAGTATATCCCCACAGCTGAATTTGGCGATTTTTCTTTGGTGCCGTTTTGTACAATAACGATGTCGTTCTGGACTGTTTGCGATATAATATGGCAGCCTATATGTTGTTTATTTTGGATTTATGATTTTATGTTTTATGATTTAAATTATGATTTTCTCATTTATGATTTTATGATTTAGATTATGATTTTATTATTTAGATTATGATTTTATGATTTTTAGATTTATGATTTAACCATAATCGCCAAATATCGTTACGGGGATATACTGAAGTTGTTTCTTTATTTTAACGTTAGGCGAAAAAGATTTAGTAATGAATACCATGATTATGTTAAACAATTATTGGTATAGAGTTAGAGACTAAGCGCAGACATTTTTAAAATGGAATTTATGAGATAAAAATTTATATTAGTTTATATAAAGATTTAGTTTTTTAACTCAAAACATATTTAGTAGGATAGATCTTTAATATGACCAATTTAGCGATTTTTAAAACTTAGAAATGAAGCTCTTACGTTTTTCGCCAAGGAATTCATTTACACAACCACAATAGCCATTTTAACTCAAGCCATGCCTTCCTATAGAGATAAATTATAAAATGGTGCAATAATAATAATAAAATCCGTAACCTATTTTTGTTTTTTAAGCATTGATATAAAACTTTGCAGAAAACAGAATTTAATGATGGAAGAATACTATATAAATGAATGCATGAGTTCGCAGTTTCCTCAAATTAGTTATTTTAAATATATTTTATAACAAATAATTCTTACTAATAATATAATTAAATAAAGTTTTGCTTACCTGGGTTGTCACAGGTAATCGTACATTCCATTGATGAAGAAAAAACCTCTTAATTTATCATCAGATCGTACACTTGAATTAGATGAAAAAATACATGGATATATATTTTAGATGACTTCTGTATTAAAGCGTAGCAACTTCTTTTCCTATAATTAATGTTGATTAGACTGAGAAATTCTTACATAATATGTAGATCAATTATTATTTAGGATAATTCACATGTTGCTGCGTAATGAAAGAATGCCTAGATGTTTTGCCTTTTTATTTATTCATCTTAGACAAAAGAAAAATATTATGATTAAATAGAATAAGAAAATGGAACGTCAGTTCCGAATAACGAAAGTTACATGATTGAAAAAAGTATTACAGTGTACTCGTAGAGAGTCGCGACACATCGTCACGTGATGCGGCAGGTGCACCAAAACAATCAGTTGGCGGGAAGCAAAAAACAAAAAAGAAAGTCCGGAACAAGAAAAACGAAAGTCAATAAAAGAATGTTCTGAGATTAAATATCACAACACCCCCTCTTAAGCTCAGAAATTTTTCAATTGTTCATTAATGCATTTCTATGTCTATTAAAATCAGTTTTTGGCAGAGCTTTTGTTAGGGTATCGGCGGTCATTTCTTTGGTAGGTTTGTATTGAAGCTTGATTAGGCCTTCTTGTATTAGGTTTCGCAGAAGATGATATCTCAGTTGTAAGTGTTTTGTTTTGGACTGGAACTTATCGTTTTCAGCAATCTTGATGGTAGATTGGTTGTCCTGGTACAACACTATAGGACATTGTTGTGGCAAATTTAAATCATCCAGTAGTTTGTTGAGCCACTGTATTTCAAGTGCAGCACTTGCAGCTGCGACGTACTCAGCCTCTGCTGAAGATATGGACACACAGGACTGTTTCTTCGAAGTCCAAAATATTGGATTTTTTCCTATCTTAAATAAATTTCCTGAGATGGACTTTCTATCACTTGGGTCATTGGCCCAATCCGAATCCGAATATGCTCTAAGAACAGGTTCACCAGAGTTACAAAGTTTTAATTTAATATCTTGGGTATTTTTCAAATATCTAATAACCCTTTTAACTGCCTCCCAGTCTTTTCGCTCTAGGATTTTCGTTTCTACGGCTTAAGATGCCAACGGCAACACTTATATCAGGTCGCGATACTGTAGAAATGTAAAGTAACGCGCCTATAGCCTGTCTGTACATTGTGTTGTTTGGTAAGAGATTGTCATTATCAGTTAATTTTATATACCCTGGTTCCATTGGTGTGTCAGAGGGCCGTGCGTTATCTAGCCCAAATTTGGTTACAATGTCTCGTATTTTATTATTTTGATCAAGCGTAATTACCCCTTTACAAGGTCTTTCTATATTTATGCCGAGGTAATATTTGGCTTCCCCAAGGTCGGTTAATGGATATTCTTCCCTAAGTTGATTAATTAGTATGTCAATATTGTGATTTTTACCAGCTACAAGTAGGTCATCAACATACACAAGAATGTAAGTTTCTGTGTTATCTTTGTTACGGATATATAAACACTTGTCATGTTGACTTTGTTTAAATCCTAATTTACACAATGATTCATTAATTTTCAAATTCCAAGCTCTAGCGGCTTGTTTCAAGCCATATATCGCTTTCTTTAACTTACATATTTTATTTTCTTCGCCCTGGACAACATAACCCTCGGGTTGATGCATGTATACATCTTCTTGCAAATTTCCATGTAGGAAAGCAGTTTTGATATCTACATGCCTTAGATTCAAATTTTTATATAGTGACATGGTCAAGAAACTTCTTAGAGTGGTATGCGATGCAACTGGCGCAAAAGTTTCGTCATAGTCCACCCCGTATTTTTGAGAAAAACCTTTGGCAACAAGCCTGGCTTTATATTTCTCGACTTGTCCTTGGCTATTGTATTTGGCCTTGAACGCCCACTTACACCCTACTACTTTGGTCCCTGGTTGAACGTCAACAATTTCCCAAGTATTGTTTTGTCTGAGTGAATTCATTTCGTCGAGTGTGGCATTCAGCCAATTTTCTTTTTCAGCTGGGTTTTGAATTTTTAGTATATCATCAAAACACTTAGGCTCATCAATTCTTTTGTCATTTACTGCAAATGCAAATCTGTCGGGCGGAACACCTTTATTTAATCGTTGTGATCGTCGCGGCAGAGTTTGCGTGTCATCCGGACTATCGTTATCGCCCGCTATATCTATATTTATATCAGTATCTAATATTGGTAATTTGGACACCGGAATTTCATCATTTGAATTTTCATTCTCGATTTGTGATGTTTCATTATTGTGGGATTCTCTATTTTCATCCTCCAAGAATTTTACAGTTCTGCTAATTATTACATTTTTATTATTTGTGCAAATTCTGTAGCCTTTGCTACGATTATCATATCCCACAAAAATTCCTTCTTGAGCGGTGCTATCCAGTTTTCCCCTATGTATTTTATGTACATATGCGTATGCGCGACATCCGAATGTTTTTATATTTGATAAATCGGGTTTACGGCCGGTCCATTTTTCGTAAGGAGTTGAGTCGCATGAGGAGGTCGGGAGCCTATTTTGTATGTAATTTGCAGTATTTACGGCTTCCCCCCAAAAGGAATTCGGTAAACTGCTGTCTTTAAGCAGACAGCGAGCCATTTCGGTCAGCGTACGATTTTTACGTTCTGCCACGCCGTTCTGAGCACTAGAGTAAGGAACGGTAAACTGGTGCTCAATTCCTTCTTTATTCAAAAGTTCATTTACTTCCATACTAGTGTATTCACCCCCGTTGTCGGAGCGAATTGCTTGCACTTTTCGGCCAAATTTGTTTGCGGTCATAGCCACATATTCCTTTAACTTAGAGAATACCTCAAACTTATTTCTTAGCAAATATATAATAGTATAATGACTGTAGTCGTCTATAAATGTAAGAAAGTAATATTTTCCACCTACAGTGGGGGTTTTCATAGGGCCACATAAGTCTGTGTGGACCAGTTCGAGTGGTACGGAGGCTCTAAATTGTGCAGCTTTGGGGTAAGGTGAATCAGTTAATTTTGACATTATGCATGTTTTACATTCAGTATTATGTTTGCAATCATTTAATTTTATACCCACAGCCATGTCCTTGTTAACTAAATCTTTAATGTGGTTAGTGTTTCTGTGGCCAAGTTTCACATGCCACTTGTTTATGCAATTTTCGTTATCACAAGTTTGTATTACAATGTTCGCTGTGTGTTTGTTTTCAGAATAATTTAATTGACATTCATATAAGTTATTTTTCACATATCCCTCAATGCATGTATTACCCTGATTTACGATTTTACAAGTTTTATCATCAAATATAGCGATACAGCCATTCTCTGTTGCTCTTTTTATAGAAATTAAATTAGTTTCTATTTCAGGGACATAAAGAACATTTTTAAGTGTTATTTTGTTCTGTGTGATTTCCGAATTTACGGTATACAAATCCACAGTACCGGAACCCAAAGATTTTAGCTGCGTGCCGTTCGCGATAGTGACGTTAGAAACGTTATTTTTAAGTTCGCGAAATTTTAGTTTATCATTGCAGATATGTGAAGACGACCCTGAATCAACCACCCAATTTACAGTTTTATCTCCAACATAAAAAGAATACAATTTATCAGCTTTTGGTTTATTGCTACCCTCTGCAATTTGAGCGCTATCTGGCTTCTCATTGTTCTGAGAGCATATGTTGGATCTGAAGTTGGGTTTTTTGTTGAAATTTTTACTGTGACTTTTAACAGCAGAATTATTTTTATTTCTTAACTTATAACATTCTTCAATATTGTGATTACTTTTCTTACAGTATTTGCAGAATTTCTCCGATTTGTTATGGTATTGGACTTTTAACGCTGAATTTTGAATAGTTTTGTTTTCAAGCCTTTTGGCATATTCATCAGCTAATTTGTTTCGTATGTATTCAGGTGTCAATTGGGCTTCGTCTCTCGATTCGAGACTTGTTATGAGAACGTCATACGAAGGAGGGAGTGAGCATAGCATTAATGCAGCTAGGTGCGATTCATTTATGACTTCGCCTATGGCGGTGAGTCTGTCGCGTGTTTTATATATATCAGCTATATGTTGGTTAACATCACCACCTTCAATTAATTTTATGGAATAAAGTTTCCTAAGTAAGAAAAGCTTACTGGTAAGCGATGATTTTTCGTGGACTTGGCGCAGAGCATTCCAGCACTCTCGTGCTGTATCTAGATTCATAACGTACACTATTTGTTCATTATCAATAAGAAGATTGATAATAGCTCTGGCTTTTCTATTTTTTGAACGCCACTGATCGGTTATTGGGTTGGGAGGATCGTCAGTAATGACTGTAAAAAGATCCTCTTTTTGCAAGTACATTTCGATACGAAACTTCCACACATTATAATTTGTGGAGTTCAGCGGTTCGATTTGTATATCTTTTGTTGCTGACATACTTAAACAAAATTTTTGTAATAGTTTTGTTAATATTTGTTCAATTCGTAAATATTCATTTAATATTTTAAATTAACACAGTTTGGATAAATAGTACTTGAAGAAGAAAATAAAATTAAATAGTTTTCATAAAAATAAGTACTTTTCAATACTTTCGATTTAGTGTCACTTCAGTTTTGAAGAAACAAAAACAAATATTTTTGCTTACATTTTCATTTTTTATTTTATTATTTTAAATGTAGCAATTTCTTCCAATGTGCAATGAAAAACTTTTGTCAAGAATAAATCTAAATTTTCAATTCAAAATTTCAGAATCATAATCTGATGGAAGAATACTATATAAATGAATGCATGAGTTCGCAGTTTCCTCAAATTAGTTATTTTAAATATATTTTATAACAAATAATTCTTACTAATAATTCTTTGTAAAAAACAACAGAAATATAATTAAATAAAGTTTTGCTTACCTGGGTTGTCACAGGTAATCGTACATTCCATTGATGAAGAAAAAACCTCTTAATTTATCATCAGATCGTACACTTGAATTAGATGAAAAAATACATGGATATATATTTTAGATGACTTCTGTATTAAAGCGTAGCAACTTCTTTTCCTATAATTAATGTTGATTAGACTGAGAAATTCTTACATAATATGTAGATCAATTATTATTTAGGATAATTCACATGTTGCTGCGTAATGAAAGAATGCCTAGATGTTTTGCCTTTTTATTTATTCATCTTAGACAAAAGAAAAATATTATGATTAAATAGAATAAGAAAATGGAACGTCAGTTCCGAATAACGAAAGTTACATGATTGAAAAAAGTATTACAGTGTACTCGTAGAGAGTCGCGACACATCGTCACGTGATGCGGCAGGTGCACCAAAACAATCAGTTGGCGGGAAGCAAAAAACAAAAAAGAAAGTCCGGAACAAGAAAAACGAAAGTCAATAAAAGAATGTTCTGAGATTAAATATCACAACATTTAATACAACAGGACATTCTTTATATATATATATATATAAAGGAATGTAGTAACTGCATTGCTAAAATATTGTAGTTACAGCTAATACAGGACCTCATTGGCTGATTTTAAATTTTTCATTCATTTTGACGATGACTTAAATTATCTATAGCAATTATGCATGTCAAGATTTTCGCGAGAAACGTCTAAGCTACTTCGGTGCCAAATTAAAAATTTCGCCAAGAGGTTAAACTGTACCATTGTTTTAGAACGACTTTTTTAAATTTTATTTTAAATATTTTTCAACTTAATTCACGAGGGAAAAAAAGAAGTAAATTTTTTATTTGGTCTAAATGTACAAAATATCTCCAAGTAAAATATCCGTTTTTCGTTCTGTTCATTATTAGAAAGAAATTTGCTGAAGTAGTTTTTCCTGTACCATTGATGTCTTTATAAATTAAATTAAATTAAATTAAATTATCCTGTATCATTAAATTTCCTTCTCCACGCTCATTTTTTATTTTCTAAATTTAATATTACATAATATATATGTATAAAAAAACCAAAGTGTAATCAGTACATATCCAGATAATGTAGCAAACAAATATTCAGACCAAAATCAACACAAGTTCAGGAGATATCGCCAACAACTATTAAGATGTCATGATCAATAAACTATATCCAGTAGATATCGCCAACAACAATAATTATTCAGCAGATATCGACAACAAGTATACAGGAGCCATCATCAACACTTATTCAGAAAATATTGTCAACAAATATTCAAAAGCCATCCAATTTATGAATGGTGATGGTCTATCTCGAATACTTCAAATAGGCAATTCATTTTTACAATACAATCAAGGATGAATTTTTCACTTATCAGTAGATTTCGAAAAATGTGATTTTTTTCCCCCGATTTAACTTAGTATTGATATAACTTTAGTATATCCCTACAGCTGAATTTGGCGATTTTTCTTTGGCATCGTTTTGAACGATAACGATGTCGTTCTGGACTGTTTGCGATATAATATGGCAGCCTATATGTTGTTTATTTTGGATTTATGATTTTATGTTTTATAATTTATGGTTTAGATTATGATTGTATCATATATGATTTAGCCATAATCGCCAACAAAAAATCGCCAAATATCGTTGTGGGGATATACTAAAGTTGTTCCTTGGTATTTAATACAGTTTAAGAAATTAAATGGTAAAATCAGATATTGACAGGCATCTTGGCAAATTCATGGTGTAATACAATAAGAGGCGACAATGCAAAATCGCTAGCTGAAAGAAATTGTCCTGTCATACTACTACTACTAATGAAATAAAATAATTAACTTTAAAATAATTGCAATAATCGCATAAGATATTTATTTTCAACCGGACTAAATCATATTCTTGAAAAAATGCACTTTAAAAAGTTGCATCTTTGGTGTTGGAAGCACCATTTTAAACCTTGCTGTACGCTGGAAATAAATGCAGAGTATTACATATTGTCCTAAATTAACTAAAAAAATTCAATTGGAAAAAAAAATATAGGCATTAGAAAAAATAAGTTCATAATTTCTTTAATCAAGCAATAACACCCAAAAAATTCATCGTCAAACAGTGACAAAAATTTAACAAGTCGATCATATACTAAAGTTGTAACGCTAAATGATTTAGATGTCAAGAATTTCTCTCTGTTCTAAATAATTAGGGCTATGGTTGTTTATTTTATGTTCTCTCTCAAAATAATTTCAAATTGTTATTAAATTAAATTCAAAAACTGGCGTACAATCAATAGAAATATATTAAAACTTCTTCACACACCATAAATTTTAAGTCAGCAGAACCGGTTTCGAAAGGATGTAGCCTTTCTTCATCAGGTGCAAACACGTGCTACTGCGTTGGAGGAAAAAGCAAGAATGAAGTCTTGCTCTGCCACCAAGTATATAGTCTGCCACCAAGGCACGTGTTTGCACCTGATGAAGAAAGGCTACGTCCTTTCGAAACCGGTTGTGCTGACTTAAAATTTATGGTGTGTGAAGAAGTTTTAATATCTTTCTATTTTCTGTTATTAAATCGTCGAACATTATAACAGATTTTTGACATATTATAAACGATATAATATTAAATATTGTGTATTTCAATGCGATACCAAATATGGTGGATTTCTATAATATTGTTCAACTCTCTTGTGTTATTGTACTATTAATATTCCAATTCAATGAAAGGAAAGTTGCGAATAGTCGGGTAGAATCCCGCAGGGATTAATGAGCGAAGCGAGTCGGGGGGAGGTGAAGCTTTCCTCGGTGGTTGGTGAGCGGAGCGAGCAGGGGGCAGAGCCCCCTAGTTTTATAAATAATACTTAAATAAGTTATTATTTTTATTTACACAATATAAAAAGAAATAATAATAAATAAAAAAAACAATGAAATAAGCAAATGTAAATAAAATAAATAAAAACATTTTTTAATTTCTAAAGATATTAGTTAATATTTTTACAAATTATTATTAATTAAATTTTTATTTTTAATATTTAATTAAATCTTTATTATTAATAATGCGTAATTGAAATAAATAAAGTATGCATTTTTAGTTTGTAAAAATATAACGTAAATATTTTTATAAAATAATAAAAAATAATTTCTGTTCTTCTGCCGTAGTTTTACATTTATTCATGAATTATTTGACAAAAACTAAGATTATAATATTCTTGTTAAAAAGTTTCTAACTTTTTTATATATAGAATGTATGTCCTCAGCAAATATAAGGTAGAATTGCTTTCACAATTAACGTATTTTGCTTAATATAGTAATATACAACAAAAAATTCCTCTGTTTTCCAGAAGGAATTGAAAAGTAACCATGTCGAAGGTTAAAATAAAATTCATTTTTCTTCATTCTTTTTCTCTGAGACGAAAAAAAATACATATTTATATTCTGCATTACTTTCTGCACAAATTTAGCACAATTTCCTTTCATTTATGTTGTATAGTAAAGCGTCAATCGCGAAGAAAAAAGCATTACGTTCTACGGGGATCGCTCCGAATTGGCACTAAAATGACCGACTTTCTGTCAATGCCCAGTCTCTCTATATATAGGATCCCTACATGGCAACTGCTTACAGCTCCACCTGGTGGAAAACAGCGGATTTAGCTTCCTATCTCAAAAACGGTACAAGTTAGGGGGGAAAAATCAAGAATTACAAAGTTGTAGAGCATAATTGATTTAGTACGCAAATGCACTTTGTAGACATTATTGCTAATGCATTTGTTTGTTTGCAATTCCCTGCACTGTGACGTGCCAAAACGATCTCAGAAAGAAAAGATAATTATTCATCACCAAACACTTTTATTTTCGATGTTCAAACTTCTGTCCATCAGCTGCATCTGCGATTGAACCAATGTTGCCATATTTGGGCATTTTTTTATTCAATATCCACCGCTAAATTTTAATTGTAACGGTTGTCTAATTGCTTCGAATATTAATCGTCCATTATATACAAATACATACTACCATTCTCACTTCTGAAAATTACTGGTGACAGTTGAATAAAAAAGTCCCCAAATCTGGCACCACTAGTTTGAACTTTGCGTTACACACGTTGTATACGTGGACACGTTACTATGTAAAGTTCAAAGTACAGTCACATCGATTAGCGCATAGCTTCTTTTCTACACCTAAACATAACTTTTATTTCTGTAGCTGCAGTCGTTCAGCAGTTAAAATGGTGGGAACGGACTTTAATAGGCCCCTGTATGTCTGTCTGTTTTCTTGTTCTTTTTCCATCTCTAACTTTTTAATGGACACTCGGATGGATGGTTGGGTTTAACGTCGCACTAATGCTGCGCAGATGGGCAATTGGCGACGGTCTGGGACACACCCCTAGAGGTGGTCCGGAGACATGCCATCACAATTTTGATCCTCCACGGAAGGGATGGCTCTCCCGCTTCAGTGACCCCCAGAGGTATGATTTTTGATGGGAACATGGAGGACATTGCGGCCACGACAGATTTTACGTGCACCAGCCACCATTAGTGTACACGACGGTCTTTGGCCGGCTCGAGTACCGAACCCGCAATCTTCCAATTACGAGGCCGGCGCTCTACCGACTGGGCTACCGCGGCCCTAATGGACACTCGGATTTTAATACTTTTTTTTGTTGGAAAAAGCTTGACCTATTTAAAATTCGTTTATAAAATCATCAAAATGTCTGTAAAAGATGATTGTATGCCTGTCTGTTTTCATGCTTTTTTGGTTATCTTTGGTTTGTCCACCTACATCTCCTCTACAAAAGCCCTATTTTTGACTCTTTTTTGTTGTTGGAAAAATCTTAACCTAAAAAGAAGTACATCTGTTTAATTATTATTTGTTGTTGTTTCTGCTAGAGGGGAATGTTTGTTGATCTACAATTTCTTAATGGATGCTCATATTCATATATATCTATATATTTTAGAAGGTTTTTACCTGTAACGATATTTGTGCACTTTGGGGCAATTTATGCACATTTTTTAGTAACATAAACTTAAAACATATATTTTTAGCTGTGCCACTTTTCTTGCGGAGTGCAGTATGTGAAGGGCCTTCGAACGTCTTTCCATGTTCTACAATATGAATATATTTTCATTGAAAAGAAAAAAGAAAAACTTTTTTGAAAAAAAAAATAGAACTAGAACCGATTGAACATTGACATGAAATGGAACTGTAAATTGCGCCTAAAAGTATAAAATAAATTCCTTCGCCAGATAATATAAATCCCTAACAGCACACTTATCCCAAGTACATCCAATGTATGTCCCTTGGATATCTTTTCATCCACAAGGTATCCTTAAGATATACTGAGGAGAAGATGTGTTCATAGGGATACTACTATTAAGTATAATCGTTAAAGTCGGTGCAAAATTAAATAAATATTAATTTTGGCATCTGCAAAACACAAAAAACTGCTTATGTTAGACTGAAATGCAACAATTAAGATTTCGCAAACAATAAAATTTCGTAATGAAAAATCCTGTAAATTCATGGAAACATAAATACCAACTATTGTGAAGTTATTGGTCTCAAATCAAATTTGTAAAAAACAGCAAATTTTATTTAATTTTGCACCAACTTCAAAAAGATTGTGATAGTAGTAGTGTTTATGTTGTCTGGCGAAGGAATTTATTTCACAAGTTTATTTTTATTTTATTCAATTGAATAAGAAGAGTTGAAGCTTACTCGTAAAAAAAAAAAAAAAAAAAAAAAAAAAAAAAAAAAAAAAAATTCCTTACTGGTCGTTTGTTACAGTCAACCACTAGAGGGCGTACTTGATGCCACTAGACAGCGTAATAATTTCTGGAGGGAAAATGTCGTAACATACGTCCCCCCCCCCCCACAAAAAAATAAATAAAATAAAAGTTTCAAGAATAATATTCTTTGTAAAATAACATTAATGTGGCATAATTATAAAGATAACACGTATTTTAAAACTGACATATAGACTACTTAATTACAATAACTAACATAGATTGCAACCAAAATGATACATAAATTACAATTACGCGAAACTTCCGGAACTTTTTATATACATTCAAAAGTTTTAAAATCAGAGTGTCCATTAAAAAGTTAGAGATGGAAAAAGAACATGAAAACAGACAGACATACAGGGGCCCATTAAAGTCCGCTCCCACCCTTTTAACTGCTAAACGGCTACAGCTATAGTAATAAAAGTTGTGTTTAGGTATAGAAATGAAGCTGTACCCAGTGCCTGATTTAAGGCAGGGCATTCGGGTCATGTGCCCTGGGCCCTCTCACTGACGGGGGCCTCCAAGAAATTCAATCATACATTTAAAAAAATAGTTAAAATAAAAAATTTCCAAATTTTGCTATAATAATCATTGCTTTTTGTTTTTTCGTCGATAGATGGAGGTATTAATGTGCTGTTATATAAATCAGCTGTATAATCTTTCAAGGAAACTCTCAGTTCATTGAAAAAATTGCAATATTTTTGCTAAATGCAAATACAACTGCATACTACAGATACTGCATTCCAAAGTCTTACTAAGGCTAACTAAATCCGAGGCACGCACCGCAGTGCAGATACGTATATGCAATGTACATTGATCCGATAGACAAGCATCGGATCTTGTTGAATCTTACCAATAAAATAAAAAGTGTTGAAAATTTTTAGACACGTGAATAAAAAATATGCGATTTGTTTTGTTTGTTGTAATATTAAAGTACGAGGAAAAGGGGCCCTTTCAACACGAGTGCCCTGGGCCTCCAACTGAGTAAATCGGTCCCTGGCTGTACCAGACTGTACTTTGAACTTTACATAGTAATGTGTCAACGTAATACAACGTGGGTAACGTAAAGTTCAAACCAGTGTTACCAGATTTGGGGACTTTTTTATTCAAATCCACCAATAATTTTGAGAAGTGATAATGGTAGTATATATTTATAATAGACAATTAATCTTCGAAGTGATTAGACAATCGTTACAGTTAAAATTTAGCGATGGATATTCAATGTGGTTGTGGTTGGGTTTAACGTCGCACTAGTGCTGCGCAGATGGGCAATTGGCGACGGTCTGTGACACACCCCAAGAGGTGGTCCGGAGACATGCCATCACAATTTTGATCCTCCACGGAAGGGATGGCTCTCCCGCTTTGGTGACCCCCAGAGGTATAATTTTTGATGGGAACGTAGAGGACTTTGCGGCCACGACAGATTTTACGTGCACCAGCCACCATTAGTGTACACGACGGTCTTTGGCCGGCTCGAGTACCGAACCCGCAATCTTCCAATTACGAGGCCGGCGCTCTACCGACTGGGCTACCGCGGCCCATGGATATTCAATAAAAAAAGTCCTCAAATCTGGCAAAATTGGTTCAAACAATGGTACAGTTGTCGTGGTGAAAAAAGCTTTGAGCCCACCATCGAATTTTTTTTTTTTTTTTTTTTTTTTTTTTTTTTTGCATTAAAAAATGAAAATCTCTTTGTAATTTACTTTTACATTTAATATATAAAATGTAATAAATAAAAAAATAAGAATTTAAAATTTAAAATACGCTTATTTTCGATATATATATATCGAAAATAAGCGAATGGACGTATTGGAATTTTGGTAGGAAAAACAAATGTAGTTTCCCATTATTAAGAATAAAGTTATGTTTTTATTCTTAAAACTCTTGAGATAAATGTGTAATGTAATCAAATGGAAAAACTCAAATCAAATGGAAAGATCAGTTTTAAAAGTGATTGCTTGGTTAATGTGATAACGCCACATTTGCACGGTTTTATACGAGATAGTTGTTAGAATGAAAAGAAACAGTTTTTAATCATTTAGCTGAGCGTTGAAGCAACTGAGATTATGGGCAGAGGAAAATTACTGTGAGTGAAATTAAAAAAGGGAAAACCTTGGCATTTCGAGAAAGTGCAATGAGTCAGTGAAAGGCAAATCGCAAGCAAAATCGAGAGGTCTAAAGCTGTAGTTCATGTTCATCAATTTCTCGCGGATCCATTCAGATGAGGTGCAAAAAATAGAGGAGGAGAGGAAAGCCTCCAAAACTATCAGCCAGAATGAAAAGAAGTGTTATAAAAATAAGAATGGCTGTTAAAGATAATTCATATTGTCCATCAATAAAGTCGGCTCTAAATCTTCAAGTAACAGATATAACTGTTAGGAATGTCCTGAATCGTGCGGAAAACATCAAATATTCAAAATTAAAACGCAAACCTAAGCTTGAAACACGGCATATTGAAGCAAAATTGAAATTCGCAACATCTAATGTTTTAAAACCCAACTTTCGCCGAAAAATAGCGTTCATAGATGAAAAGAAATTTAACCTAGATGGACCTGACGGTTTACGAAACTATTGGCATGGTTTAAAATAGGATCCTACGTATTTCTCAAAGCGAGTGCAAGGAGGGAGATTTGTTATGATTTAGGCAGTTTTCTGTGCTCGAGGTCAGAGTAATATTGTATTCGCTAAAGGTAATATGAACTGTTTTGACTATCAGGATATACTGACAATAACAAACAACTTTGTTCCATTAAAAGATGAGCTTATGGATCAAAATCTGATTTTGTTGCAAGATAATGCGTCTGGGCACACATTTACTTCAACCATTTTTTTGGCTAACTAAAGGTAATGTAAGTTTTATGGAATTTCCGGCCAAAAGTCCAGACTTGAACCCCATAGAAAACATGTGGGGTATCGTTGCACGCAAAGTATAGGAAAATGGTAAAAAATACCATTGTGTTTCTGAGCTCAAATTTCTATTTCAAAAGCGTGGTATAAAATGTCGATTCGAACATGCAAAAATCCAGTAAAATCCTTCCAAAGTCGTCTTAGAAGTAATTCGTGTGAAAGGAAAACACACGAAGCACTAAAAATTAGAATGCAATACTTTTAATTAATGCTTAACTTTGTGGTTTTAAAGTTTTTTCCACCCTTTAACATTGTGAAAAAAAAAAAAAATCATTTGTATATAATATAGAGTTACAACCATTCTTTTGCAAAACTATGTGAAGATTTATTATTTATTATTCTGTTTATACTATTTGATGTTTCTTTTTTTCAGTAAAATTAAAATTTTTGCAATTTCGCATGTGGTCTTGAAGTTTTTTACATCACTGTACAAATGTGAATCGCAGATTTTTTTCTGATTCACATACTAATACTAGTGGTGAGGGAACGTCATTCCCAGGAACTCTAAAACAAGCACTTTGATGATGATGATGCAGCTGATGGACAGAAGTTTGAACATTGAAAATAAAGGTATTTGGTGATAAATAATTATCTTTTCTTTCTGAGATCGTTTTGGCATGTCACAGTGCAGGGAATTGCAAACAAACAAATGCACTTTTTTAGCGATCTATTTTTAGCGGGGAAGCCATCCCCTCCGTGCTAGGTCAAAATTGTGATGGCATGTCTCCAACCACCCTTCTCCTAGGTGTGTCTCAGACCGTCGCCAATCCGCGTTTGTAATGAACGATAGATGGCGCTTTCTCAACACTGCAGTTGTTAGCAAATATAATATCCACGTGTATGTATTTCGTTTTTTCTTGTTGTTCCATCATAGTTTCAGCGTGAAAGCTTCCAGTGGTATGATAATTTCACCTTAGCCCACCAGAGGGCGAGCATTTCATTACAATCGCGGATTGCCCCTAGCGTAGCACTAGAACCATGTAAAACTTACTAACTCGCGCTTGTCGCCTAGCAACCGAAGATTTTAATTAACTGCAAACCGTGAATTAAACAATATTTTCATGATTTTCATTTGAAAAGAAAAGGAGCTATATTTCATCTGTTGTGGAATGTTGTTCTTCACAATTGCAACAAAATGAAATTACACTTGTCAAGTGAAACGAGGGATTAAAAGTAATTATTATGTGTGTGGTAGAATACTAAGTGAAGTTCTGAGTCATTTAATCGTGCATGATACATATGTGGCATTGCACTGACGTATTCTCGTCACGAATCTCAACTAATGTAAAATGTAGGACAGCATAGGTATTTATCGATTTTTTACTTCCAACAATCATGAAAGAAAAAGGAAATCCGTTTTCGTTAATATTTTCTTCATTTATCCGAGAAAATTGCACTGGAATCTTTAAAACAATGGTAATCAATATTTACTATTTAAAAGTATTCCAATGCTTAGAGCGGTAATGTTTACAATAGATGCGTGTTTCATTTTGAAAATGATGTTGTGTTTTAAATGTTTCCACATCATTTGAAATGCCTAGACGATTTTCCCGAAGCTGTAAAAAAGATGTAACTGAATGGTAGAATTTAAAAATACATTTAATGCTTCATTTAACGGCACTATTTAAATTTTAACTGTATTTCTGAATGTAATATATATATATATATATATATATATATATTAATGTTTTGATTCAATGCAAATTAACAAAAACTTTTAAATATATAGAATGAAAGTTTGTTAATCTGATTTTATGATAAATAAGATCAAATTGTATTTTTATGGTAATATTTGAACTTTCCTTAACATCCGAAGCATTATTAACTGTTTGTTATTATTTTCTTATTTATAATAAATCTTCTTCTAACAATGTTTATGCACAAAAATGTATTACATATAAGTATATTTTAGTGTCATTATTTTATGTTATGTTTGTTACTAGCCTAATTTTTATTTTAATACCAAATATAATAGGTATAGTTTCATTTAATTCAAATATCATAGTAACTAGTTTAGAATAATATCATATCAACTTCGACAATTACAGAATACTATAATAATTTTTGCCTTTTAAAAATATGCATAATGGCACACTAGAACATACTTTATTTCCCATGAGATTCATTTTGATAAAAATATATTTAGATATCAAATTAAAAGTTAAAGTAATTTGATGATTACAAAGCTAAAATTTTTAAAAGAGTTTTTGGTATAGATTTGATATTTGTCATTCTTGGTGATTTTTTTTATTTGGCGATCAAAAATGTAATATGAAAATATGCATACCAGATGTATGTTTTTGTAATATTTTTTGAACAAAATATTGTTTCATATTATTGATTTTTCTCTTAATATATATATATATATATATATATTTAAAAAAAAAAAAAAAAAAAAAAAAAAAAACTGATTTTTTTAAAAGGAATTAAATATGTTTTCTAGATAACTTGGCAGTCTTTTTTCTTTTTCGCCAAGTATGACAGGCATCAAATCTGTTATGAGTTTTTAATATTCTGTGATTTAAGGAATATTATAAAAAAAATTATTACTTTCGAATAGCATTGCTTTTTGCATGATTTTTAATAGTGTAATGTCTAAGTCAATAAATGTCAAATTAATTGTAGCTTAACAGAATAATTAATAGATGGCTATCAAAACATTAATAATAATAATTTCATTTCTTTAAAGTAATTGCTCAATGCTGTGAAATACTATAATATTTATTATTATTATTATTCTTTTCTTAACATTAAATAATAAAACTTTAGTAGAAAATTATTTGATTTAAATCTATATTTGAACTTATTTTTTTCAATTAAATTTAAAATGCCAAAAGAAATTGACTGTTATTACATGAGGTATCAAATGGACGTATAGCAATTTTGGTAGGAAAAACAAATGTAGTTTCCCATTATTAAGAATAAAGTTATGTTTTTATTCTTAAAACTCTTGAGATAATATATATATATATAATATCAATATATTATTATTTTATTCGAAAGTTGCCTACTTTGTTGTTGTTTCTTATTATTTAAAGTTTATTCTATTTAGATTTAAAAAAAAAAAAAAAAAAAAAAATGCTTTTTTGACAGTATTTTATTAGTCTGCTAATTTCATGCATTTGTATCTTAAAATAACTCTTTGAATGTTTTAAAAGTTTATAATCTTGTGTAATAGTTTCTTTCTTTCCCTTTTTTTCTGCCTTTCTTGTTTATTCATTTATTTCATTATTATTATTATTAAAGTATTATAATCTAATTAAGCACTGTTCTGTTTAGGTCTTATAAATAATAATAATTTGTCAGTTTTTTTTTTTTTTTTTTTTTAACCAAAATACTTAATTTATTATCATGATAAATATTATGTAAATTAAGTATAATTCTAGCTATTTTTAAATTATTCTTGTTTAAAAAGAAAACTTCTGTTATTTCTCTTTTTAAATTATTTTTTATTTTCATATTAAGACATGACTTACTACTGACCTATAATTTTTTTTTGTTTTTCTTCCAAAGTAATTATTATTAAATTCAACCTATCTAAGGATTTATGTATTATAGATTGCCAGATTATTTGGCTATTCCCTTTTTAAATAACAACAGTAATAATAATTACAAAATAAAATTATTAATAATTTTTAAAATACTTATGCCATATTTAATGCTATTAACTTTAAGTATTAATGCTTAAAATTTTCATGCTGTTTGAATTGGTATTTTGTTTTTATTCTAATTTAATTAGGTGCTGTTAGCTAATTTAAATATTTTTATGAAGCAGTTTACAACATTATGTATTATTACAGAAAGCCTTTTAGAAAACTGACTGTTTATCTTTTCTTGTTTAATCTGTATTGTTTTTATTTCAGAATTAATTATACTCTTAATAACAAGTCAGTACAATTATCTTAAACTTTATTATTATTTTAAGCACTTCTTAGTGCTTTTAAGTGCAGTTTTGGATTCTTAAGGCTCATTTAGCATTTAAAATTCACACTTATTTCAAAATTCTGTTATAAGTATGTATATAATGAACAATTTTTTAATTTTAACTTTCTTTACTTTTGTTTGTTTATTAATAAATAAGTAAGTATTGATGGTCATACACAATAGTTTTATGTATTGTATTGTGTATAATTATCTTTAGTATATGTCATTATTCTTAAGTTTTTAGTTTATTTCCCCTAAATTTCTGCTGTAAGGAGACAATAAAGGTGTATTTTTTTTTTATTTACTTCTTTATACAAAGTATAAGGAAGTATAGTAATCCCAATTTGCAAAATGGATTTTGTATTTTGCATAGCTCAAAAATGAGTGATCGTAGAATGTTGCAAATTTATATGTGCAACTGTTATGATGTCTAGTTGTACACCTGCAACTTTGGTTTTAATACGAGTTCCCATTTCGGATATATATCAATGACTTTATGCGGATTTTCATGCCGTCTGTATGTAAATATATGTGTGTGGGTGTGCATCTCTCATAACTCAAAAACTGTTGGACATAGAACATTGCAAATTGGTATATAGGTTTGTTATAACATCTAGTTGTGCACCTCCCTTTTTGAATTTTCTATGGTTTTCTGTTTTAGAGATATTTAGGAAAATTATATTCATAATGACCAAAAATACAAAGGTTTTGGCCATAATATATGACCTACCATCATAGAGATTTCAAAAGAAGCTAATGATAGAGCCAGCAATGATATTGTTATGAAAGTTGAAGACATTTTTGCGTGTAGAAAGTTATACTTAAAGACGAAAGCAGGTTTTTGTCAACAAATGTATTTTATTTAATGAATATTACAAAGGTTTTGGCCATTATATATAACCTAGCAACATAGAGGTTTCTAAATAAGCTAATATTAGAGCTATTAATGATATTGTTTTGAAAATTGAAGATGTTTTTGAAAGTAGAAAGTTATGCTTAAAGACATAAGCAGGTTCTTGTCGACGAATGCACTTAATTTAATGAATATTCAGTCTGTAGATAAAGCCCATAATTTTATTGTTGTGAAAGTTGTCTACATTTTAGTGTGTAGAAATTGATTCTTTAAGTCAGAAGTAGGTTCTAGTCGATGAATGTATTTCATTTAATGAATATTCAGCCCGTAGATAGAGCCTGTAATGATATCGATAAATTTTTTTGACATTTTAGCATATAGAATGTAATTCTTTAAGAACTAAGCATGTTCTAGTCAATGAATGCACTTTATTTAATTAATATTCAGTAAACAGTTGAAAAAATCTCTTTTTTGTGCTACAAAAATTAATATTATTGAAAGAATCCAACGAAACGGTCATTTTTACTACGGAAATCAAATAAACAATGTTACCGTAAAATCCCGAAAGTAACCCCCCCCTTTTTTTGAAAAGCAAAACAGATAAATTTCAGGTGGGGGGGGGGGGGGTTATAATCAAGATTCTTTAAAAAAATGAAGAAATGGAGGGCAGGTTATATTCGATGGAGGGGTTACTTTTGGGATTTTACGGTACTTACTTAAAAGGAAATATTAAAGGCTATCATTTCTTACATTAAAGGTAAAAAAAAAAACTGCGTAATGATTCCATTGATAACGTGTATCCGACACTTTTATGAAAAATTAGTTAAATTATAAATAATTAGGGCTGTGCCGATTAATCGGTTCGGTTAATTGATCAATGCTTAGTCCCGATCAATTCTTTTAATCGAGTTAATCGGATCGATTAATTCGATTAAAAATTTTCAAAATCCGATTAAAATTTTCAAACTACGAATTAAAGTGAACATTATGTTCTGCCTACAAAATATTTTTTCACATATTTTACTAACAAACATTCTAAAAAACATAAAAAAATAAAAATAAAATAAATAAATAAAATAAAACCTCTCAAAAGAAGTTGTTGCACTTTTGTTGATAGCGAAAAGGGGGAGGACAGTTATTAAACAAAATGCCGCTTCATGTCCATGCTGGAACAACACTACCTGTTTGTAGCCTTCTACAGAAAGTGTTGGCTAGGGTAATAGTATTCTCAGAAACAAGAACCTTTCAAAAAATGGAAATGCTAAAGATTTAAAAAAAAGGGGGGGATTGAGATTTCCACTATGCCTCTGATGGGGGAAATGTCCACAGAGTTTCATAGTATCTTCAAGCGTTTATTGTCTGTTCAGAATGGCTGATAGTAACTATTGAAGTAGAAACAGAAAATAACATTCTGTGTTCTAGTCCGAAGTGACAAAGAAAAACTAAAATAAAAGAATTTGAGATTTTTATGATAATGATATGGAATTTTGAGAATTTATTTAAAAATAGTGACAAGAGAGATGGACAAGGCCTGCAAATATAAACTAAAATATGTGTAAATTCATTTAATGTTTCTTTCAAAATGAATCGAAAAATTAATTAATTTAAATACATACATATATATATATATATTGAGTAAGTGAAAATATTCACATAAAATTAGCACTTAAAGTCACCAATTATTACTCTGAAAATTGATTTAAATTTCAGTTATGAAACAGATATAATTGATTAGACAGAAATTTTTGGAAAAAAAGAAAAAAAAACAGTCAAACTTATGAATAATATATATATACGCAATATGAGAAATCATCATTGAAATAAAAATACATAAAGCAAAAATGAAAGCCGATTAAAAATCCGATTAATCGACCGATTAATCGATTAATGGACTACGATTAACCCAGTTAGAACTCTTAATCGATTCCCACTCCTATAAATAATATATAAATATTAAAACTTAATTCAAACACACCATTAATAAAAACCACGAATTAAAGTTTTAAAAGAAAAATTTATACATAAACATACTACCGCGTTTTTTTTTTTTTTTTTTCCAAATTTGTTCATTTCGAACACATCTCTTTTTTTTTTTATCCGGTCGATTTGGAATTGATTCACTATTTTATGGAGTAAACCACCATTTTCATCATGCCATCTTAATATGTCTAATTTTTTTTCGATGGTGTAGTTTTTATGAGAAGACATTTTAGCACTGCTCGTACACACGTGGTCAGAATACACAGACAAGAGCGAGAAACGTGCAACTACCAAAACTCCAAAATCCAAGCAGTTAGGAGGAATTCAATCACATGACACTCACGGGGAGGCGCTGACCTTGAAGGTCGAAAACAGGTGTTTCAACGAAACAGTGAGCTAGATTTACTGGTGCGCGTGCAATGCCGACGTACCGTAAATGTGTCCGAAGATTGGATGTAGCTTTGTTGGATGGTGAAAAAAAAGGGGGGGGGGTTACTTTCAGGATAACGGGACATTTTACTTTCAGCGAGAAAAGGGGGGGGGGGGTTATATTCGATGGGGGGTTACTTTCGGGATTTTATGGTAAATACACTGCAGAGCATAAATTTCGCTAAATCAGGAACAACCGAATATTTTGAAGTCGGAATGGAATTTGAATTCATCAAAAGTATTGTGAGTGGTTTAGGGAATTTTCAAGGTAGTTCTACATGAGAAACCAAAGTATCAAAAAATGTCCAGAACTAGGCTCCTATTGAGGTAAAGTTTCCAAATTTGTAAATCCCTTACTACCATTTTTTGCCATATTTGAATGCTTAATTTGGCGCTAAGTCAAAGCCTACCTTCATCAAAATGAAATACATTCATATGTTTCCACTTTTACTCTAATACTGTATAGAAAGCAACACGTAAAGATATAGGCAAGTTCTAGTCTACAATCATCAACAATCACTCTTCTTTTTTTTGTATAGTCTTGTGAGACATTTATAGAAATTTCGAAGAATTTAGTTCTGCGAAATGAACCAATGAATTTTTCCAGAATATTCCAGAATTCTGTTATTATTGAAGTTAGAGCTTCCAAACTTTGTCAACCCTAAACTACAAATTTTCACCAAATTCATTCACCAAGTTGCCAAATTCAATGCCAAGACCAAAAATCTACACTGGCTACTAATTTGCAGTTTGGTGAGATTAGTAATAAAATTTTGTGGTAAATTTTGTTTCAGGATAGCCAGAAACCTTTTTTCAATTTTAACTGAATTAATTGTTTTGGTAAAATTTATCGTTTCCTGCCACTAGTTTTTGCCAAAGAGAACAAAACGGGGCCATCTATTCTCAAATGGTTTTCAGTGTACTCTAAGCAAGCTGTACATTTGCCAATGAGGTATTCTGTAACAAGTCCTTGAGTACTATTCCTGAAAAAACTAGTAATTTGTCTTGGGGACATATATAATCGTATTATCGTGACATTTTTGATTCGAGTAAGTTTTTTTTTTTTTTTTTTTTTTTGTGTGTAGGAATGTTCGTAGACTGGAACCTGATTGTTTATTTACGAATCAGTTACCTCACACAAAACTGTCAATGTTTTTATAAAAATATGCATATTCCTACGGTTGCATAAGGAAGTCATGTGGTGTCCGCGTCAGATTTTTTTTGTTAGATAAGTAGCAAGAAGGATGCTATTTTTCTAGATAAGGGGCAAGAAGAGTACTATTTCTTCAACGAAAGAGCAGGCAAATCACAACACCCTCCTGAAACTGTCTGGGGGAAAATTTGAAATTTCATTTTTATTGCTGACAAATTTTGTTATACAAATGAATTAACACTTGTTTACAAATCACAGTATTACAGTTCATAAATAAGGAATTGTAAAGAAATAAAGTTAATTCATAAGCAATAAGTCATTTCTTTAAATTATTTCTATATATATTTTTAGAGTATATAATATATATGTATATTAATTTTTATTTACTTATCTTAATCAGTTTGTTGCAATTTTGCATAGCTATCTGATAAACAGTTTTTATGTATTTGTCACTCAGCATTCTTTTTCAGATCATCAACATGATTTAAATTCTTTAGGGATTCTTATCGTAAGTTATGTCTCAAATATTATAATCACACCCGGTGACCCACTTATGAGATTGGTATCTTAGGTTACTGTTGCTATGTTGGACCGTTGCTAGGTGTTACTCTTAAATTTTCTAGCATGAGTTCCTTAAGTGAATGACCCTTTTTGTTTAAGAATTCAGGATGTGTAAGCATTAGTCCATTTGATCAGGCTTGCCTACATTGCACCTCTTTAGATTAGATGATTTGGGTGGAGTTGTTAGGCACTTCATCAGAGTGCTTCAGTTGTGTGGGGGTTGGCGATGAAAGAGGAGAAGACTGACGCCATGTGAGCATCTTGTGTTTATATCAGTTCCATATCACTGTTGTTCTGTGTTTAAATTTATTTGTTAGTGATATCATTTGTTTATTATTATCTTGTTTGTAATCCCTTAAGAATAACTATAAATGATTTTAGCCTTTAGTTACTCATTTTAGGAAATATTATAGATATTTAAGTGAAAATTATAGATAATTTCTTATTCTTTTATATATATATATATATATATATATATATATATATATATATATATAAATTTAAATTTATTATTTTTTAAATTAATTCTAATATTTTCATGCTTTGTTTATTTATTTTTACTTTAATTAAAAAGAGTAAAATTAAAATATATATATATATATTTGTACAGAAATCAATTTCTATTGTAATACATATATTTATTTACAGATACTTCGTGAAATAAATTCAATATTAAATTTTTGAATGAAAAATTTTCAGGTTTGAGTTTATAATTTTTTTTTTTTTTTTCAATCAGGGCTGAAGTTGCTTTAACAAGAGGGGTTGAGGTCCTTCCCTCAATAAACAGTAGTTCATCACTATCCAAAGTGGAGCGAAGTAAAGTTACAGGTCAGTTTTATGTTCATTTGTCAGTAAATTTAAATTTTCTGATTTTTGTCTTTAGTTTATCATACAGATTTAATAGGCAAGATTAGGATTAGTATAAATATAGGTTTAGTATGGAAACCTCAATTTTTTTTCTTATGTATTGGTATGTCAGGAAATATAAAAATGTAAGTTGCAAAAACATAAGTACAATATTTGATATTAAGTTTTATAATATAATAAAACTTCTAAACTGAGGTATTAGTACTTATTTATTTTTTGATTAATAGTTAACACTAATCAAAATAAACTGCATATTATATTCTCAGTTTGTGTATTCTGTATAAATTGCTCATTGTGTATTTTATTTTTCTGCAAATTTTAGAAATATAAAAGTTGAAAAACTATAAGAAAAAGCTTTGAGGTTTTTATCACATATACCTTATATAACTGATTATTTTTTTCTCTTTTATGCTTAAAACCGTTATTTCAAGTTAACAGATTTGATAAAACTGTTCAGTCATTTTTAATTAATTCCATGAATAATTTGTATAATTTAACTCTCTGCATATCCGTTGATTAAAATAAAACCTAGTCCTGAAAAACTGTTGTTTTTTTTGTTTTTAATTTCTCTATCTACATATATTACAGTTCACGTCTTTATAAAAACTTTTAATATAATACAGGAATTTTAATTATTATTATATAATAAAAAAAAATAAAAAAATAATAATAATACTAAAATACGTCTTACACAATTTCAGCATGCATAGAATAAAAATATAAAATGCACAGGATATTATTCTGTCCTCTATTAGAAGAAAGATTTTGTATCATGTGGAAATTGCGGGCACTGCATGTAGAGGGTTATTAAATTAAACATAATTTAGTTCAACAGATTTTTTTTTTTCCCAATTCTGGAATTATTATCCACATATTTCTATAAATTATATTTATTAATGGTGTAATGTTTATGTTTAATACTTATTTGCTTTTAGAGATGAATGTAATTAGAATATTAACTGTGAAAACTTTAAAAAAGTAAATTTCATCAATTATATTTTAAAACTTTAATTCAAAAGTGTATTGGGTAGTTTATAAAAATAAATATTTCCTGCCTTTTTTTTTTTTTTTTTTAAATTCCCTTATTTATACTAAATTATGTACTGTTAATTTAGACTGATTGTAATTATCCAAAAAGTAGTAGAAACACTAGTACAATTAAAATGTAGAATAATTAGTATAATTGCTCTTATTCTCATTCATAAATTAAGATTTTTTTTTTTTTTTTTTTTTTTTTTAAGAAAAATATAATTTTTCAGAAAAATCTTCAATTAAGTTAACTTCGAATAGTTATTTAAAATGTTAAAATTAATAATGATGCAATTTTTAAAAATACTTTTCAAATAAAATTCAAATCAATAATATTTTTCTTTTGTTATTCATATTTTTAATTTAATAAAATATTTTTAGGAAATACTGGTGGGTCTCCTGCTAAGCATGTTGACCCAGTAAAAGGCTCTCCAAAAAAGAGAAAAATGCTAAGATTTACTGGTAAGTTTATTATCTTGTCTTATAAGAAACAATTTCCTTTGTTATCTGTTTCAATATTGATATTATTTAAAACATTGAAAAATTATTCTATGCAAATCAGTAATTGATCTTTACTTTAGGTCAATGAAGAGCTTTATATTTTTTTTCTCCTAAATTTCAATACATCATAATTGTTAATTTATTGCAATCCAAAGATATTACTTTTGTTTGCTTTATTAGTTTTTCAGTTATTTAAAAAAAATAAATAATTAAGATTTCTGACACAAAATATTTTTATGACCAATATCTGAATTATGTGGGATCTTAAGTAGAAGGCTATTTAAAAGAACATTATAAAATATTTTGTAGATAGTTATTTTTATTTATTTATTTATTTATTTTAATAATTTACTTATATTTCTCTCCCCCCCCCCCCTTTTTTTTTGTGTGTGTGTTATGTTTAGTAATTTTACGATATTTATTTTAAGATGCACAGTTTTTTTTCTTTTTTGGTATGTATTTGTGTTGATTGGTAGGTGGGGTGGGTAGGTAGCATGGACGCTGGCAGGTATGGGCAAAGCATGGGCAGGAGAGCATGGCTCTCATCTAGATTTTAAATTCATTATCAATCAAATTCATTTTATTTGTCCTTATCTTTGCCAATTCAAAAAAAAAAAAAATAAATAAATAAAAAATAAAAATACAAAGTTATTTTAAATAATGTCACAAACAAAACCTTATATTTTGTAAAAGTACAATGTCATCTGCCTACAGCAAAATTGTTTTAAGACCAGGGCTTGTGAAATATGGTCGCTATTGGCAATGGATATATTTTAACTGGCAACTATGTTTTCAACTTTTAGGGAAACTCTACATATTTTTTATTTTATTATTTTTTACTGGCAACCAGAAATATTTGCTGGCGACCAGTTCTTCTCAGATTCCTGGAGCACTGTTTAAAATTAATATAAAATATATCTTATGCCTACCTGTATTTCTTTCTGCCAGCAACTATGGTTGGTAATTGTTTACTTAGTAATCAATTAATTAAATATCTGAAGTTATTTGACAAAGTATTTGTAATAAACTGCTTATGCTATTCAAATTAGGTTTTGTTAAAAATGAAGTATTTATATTTTTTTGGTAGAATTCAATATTTGAAAGATTGCCATTAAATTTTCTTTTTGAAAGTTAAATAAATAAAAGAGATGCTAAAATGTTTAATTAAAAATATTTGACAGCTTTTCATTTAGTTTAATGCTATTCAATGATTTTAAACATACAAACTGAAACTTCTTTTTTTTTTATCAGTTATTAGTTAAATGTTTGGAATAATGATATTCATCCATAAAATATTGGAAAAGGTGATAACATGTGTAGAATTAAGAATTATTTTTCATAGAAAGATCAAGATGCTGCCCCATATTGTCAAATCTCTTCTTACTTCATATTTTACTTAGAAGTAAGCTGAGTTTACCAAAATTTTAATTTAACTTTGCCTGACATTACTGCTTTTCTGTCTCGATGAGATAGAAGGTTCACATATTTAGTTTGCTTTTATGAAATCTTCAATTTAGTTTTCGAATTTTTTTTTCATTATTTTTTTCTTACAAATTTTAAAAATAAAGTTAAATATATATATACCGGGTGATTCAAAATAGATGTTACAGCGATTATCTCGTAAACTAAGAAAGATAGAAACAAACTTCCAATTACAAAATTAGAGCAAATTAAGAGTAGATTTCAGATATGTAATTTATTTTGTACAAGGGGCTGTATACATATTAAATACGAAATTTAATTTTTATACGGCCCCTCCTATCATGTAACTTATATTTAGAAAAATATTCTCCTCGCTCTAACAATCAAAATAAAAAAAAAATCATTTATCAAGTCAAAATCTCGCTGAGTTATTGCAATTTGAAAATGATGACTTACACCACTTTTTTTTCAATTTTGGCATCTATTTTTCAACGCCAACGAGCTCACTTTAGGGGGTTATCTATGAGATGAGAAAAAATTAAAAAAGATCCTTTATTTTAAAACAGCAACTAAAACCGTTCAAACGCGTGAAATCAACAGTTTTAAGAACTTAATGCAAATTTACATTATTTTGTATTGTTAAAAAATCTAATACTGACATTTCTTAGGGGGGTCACCTGCAAATTAAAACACGTTCAGAGAGAGAAAAAATTAAAAGACTAGCAAAACCGTGTAAAATTTTCGTGCTTTATTTTTACCACTTTCCATCATGGTTGAAAAATTTAATGACTTCGGCTCTTTAACAATTCCAGCAAGATTGGAAAGTGTTAATGACTTCGATTTGTCTGCCTGTCCATCCGTCTTTCTGTGTGTCCGAGCTCCAACTCCCGTGAATATTCATAGAATTCCCTGAAACTGGTATATGTTATTTGAGTTCACGATCGGATGTTCCTTATAGAAAATGGAGTGAATACCTCTGCCAGCTTGTGCACAGGGACACCCGAAAGTATTCCAAGGCATTGTGTTCTATGAGAGGTATTTTTATAAACCATATTTTAATACCTTTAATTTATGCATATATTAATAAAGTTGAAATACGTTATTATAGTTTCCTATCGGATATTTTCTATAGAAAATGGAGTAAACACCATCACTGGTTTGTATACAGGGACACCCGAAAGATATTCCAAAGCACTGCGTTCTCTGTGAAGATATTTCTATAAACCAAAATTTAATTACTTTGTATAAATCTTAATGAAGTTGAAATATGTTATTCATATGCACAAGGTGCTTTCAATACTGTACAGTACGATTACCATTAGATTTACAGGGCACACAAAAATATTCAGTTACGTTAAGGGTTATTATTGAACATTTGCTGGAATTGCATTTTCGTTTACATTAAACATTTTCTAACAATTTTTAACTGTGTATAAGATTTCAATTTGCATTTTTTTTTTTTTTTTTTTTGTCTGACTGTTGATCTGTCCGTCTGCCCGTCCCCAGCGTCTATAAATATTTTGAGAAATGGCATCATATGTTATTCAGGTTTACTATATGATATTCCCTATTTAAAATGGCATTAATCAATTCTCTACAATTGATTTATGTGCAGGAACGCACAAAAAATGCCAATGTATTGCGTTTTGGGATAGATATTCTTATAAGTTACATTTAAATAATTTTATACTGTAAAAATCATAAGGAAATTCATATTCATTGTTAATATTCTAAAATAATGTTTTGCAAAGAATATAATATGGTATAGATGTATAATTCTATGTCAGGGGGGGGGGGAGGTTACCGCCCTTCTCAACCCCTGTTTAATTATAGTGCCTATACTTATCAAAATATAAATCAAGTCTGTTATCAATTTCCTTAAAACTTGCGAACCTTGATCAACTTTTCAAGTGACAACTAGATATGGAATCCAAAGTACCAAATTCGCATTTCCTATAGATATTACTTTCTCATACCCATAAGGTAGAGAAAGTATTGTTTTGGGGCCAAATTTTCGAAAGTGTGTTTTTGTTATATTTACACGTTTTGAGGTTCCCTGAATATCAAAATCGTGTTTTTAGCGGTTGGTTAGTGTGTGTGTGTCTGTTTGTTATCAGCATATCTCAAGAACAAATAGCAGCAGATATTCCAAACTTGGTATTTTAAATATGTATCATATAGAGATGCTATACTAAGCTTTTCATTGAGATGAAGCAAACGGTTCGTGTACAGGGACACTCAAGAATATTCAAATACATTACGTCTATGGGGAAAATTGCAGGTAAGTAGAGTTTAACACCTATAGACTGCACTAAACCAAATGAAATGAATATATATTTTTTATATGCATAAAAACATGCCTCATGTAGAATATGGCAGGGAAATTATTATCTGTTCATTTACAGGGCTACACAAAAGAACTAGATCATAGTGCGACAATAGCTGAAAATTGATGGAAGTGCATTTTAGGTTGTGCCGTATATTATTACTATAGGTTTATATTTAGGTGCATTTTGTGGTTTGTACATACTCTTCAAAAGATATACAGGGTTACAAATATTTAAGCTATAATATTTTTTTTCATTGCTAGTGAAAGTGCTTTACTATAATATTTTACCATGTCCAGAAAAGCTGCTCAGGAATGGAAATGAATTCTTCATAGACATATGATAAATAATGTATGTTTTTAAGCTAAATATGCAACGCTTGTGTTTTGTGTATTTACACGCTTTGAGGCTTCCTTATTACCAAAGTCAAGTTTTTTAAAGTTCGATTATTGCCTGCGTCGAATAATTTCAGGAAATCCCCCCTCACACAGAACTAATTATCATATAAAACTCTTCCGAAGCCTAATTTGAATTATTTTAACATAGGTTTACATAACAGTACTCTTTATGTTACCTGTTAATTTCCAACCTGTATTTAAGGTATTAAATTTCAGGGTATGAGAAAGTCATGTGAGTGGCACACCAGATTATTTGTTGTTAAATTAGGCTGATAATTCATATATATACAGATCAACGAATAAAAGTTTACCTTTCGTATTCAGGAGGCCTTAAAATGTGATATTATACAGAAAATAAAATCGCTCTCCAAAAGATACTTTGTTTACAGTATGGGTATGTGAAATTAATTTTCCGTTCTGCGTCAGCAGTGTTCTTCGAAAAAAAAAAAATGCAGCAAACGCTTGCACCAATTACATTTAATAATAATAATAAAAAAAAAAAAATCTTAATTTTAGGTAGCCCTGTATATTGTCTACAAACTATATACACATGACTTTGTATACGTAAATTTAGTGTTATATGTAAAATGGGTAACCCAAAATGAAATACACTTCCAGCAATTCCCAAATATAGCTCCAATATATCGAAATACTCTGGGTAACCCTGTAAATGAATGATGAATGGTTGCTATATCATAATCTACATAAAACATGCTTTTATGCGTATAAAAAATTTGTTTTTTTCATTTTGTTTAGGGCAGTCTATACATGTCACACTGTACATATGAGAAATTTCGCTCACAGACGTAATGTATTTGAATTCTTTTGGATGACCCTGTAAACAAACAATTGCCTGATCGTAACGTATTTTATAGTGTAGCACTGTAATATGATACGGATTTAGAATATCGAATTTAGATTTTCTGCTACTATTTGTTCTTGAGATATTCTAATATCACACAGACACACTTACACAAGGAGAGTGAGAGAGAGAGAGACCAACCGCTAAAAACATGATTTTTGAATTCAGAGGATCTGAAAACGTGCTAATATAACAAAAACTAATTTTCGAAAATTTGACTCAAAAACAATTCTTTCTCTACACCTTGTATATAAGTAAGAGAATGTATATAGAAAAAGAAAGAAAAATGAATTTGAAAATTCCCTTTTAGTACATAAATTATTCATAAATTTTATTTGTTAAATTATCAGTGAGTATTCTCTTGTGTATTCACAGAGACATTACAGGTTAAAATAGCCGTCTTTCCCTGAATGATTTCTTTTTTTCCCCCCCGAAACGCTGATCAACGTGTGCCTTATTACAAAAGCAATAGTAATTACAATTTCTCACTTTTGATACAACCCCTTAAGACTTGGCGAAAAATGCTAGAATTTTCAAATTGCAATAACTCAGCGAGATTTTGACTGAGAGAGATGATTTTTTTTTTATTTTGATTGTTAGAGCGAAGAGAATATTTTTCTAAATATAAGTCATATGATAGGAGGGGCGGTATAAAAATTAAATTTCGTATTTAATATGTATACGGCCCCTTGTACAAAATAACGCCATATCTGAAATCTGCTCTTAATTTGCACCAATTTTGTAATTGGAAGTTTGTTTCTATCTTTCTTAGTTTACGAGATAATCGCTGTAACATCTATTTTGAATCACCCGGTATATATATATATATTTTAAAGCACTTTGCCACTTTATTTCTTCTATGAAACTATACTAAATGAATAATTATTCTAATATTTTCTAGCTGGATATTGGTCTTGTAGAACTAATCCATCTGTAATTAAAAAATCTGACTAATAATTAGGGTTCATGCCAGAATCGTGGCAAAGTGACAGTTGTCACCCAAACTGCACAAAGGGATGACAAACTTGTTGCCTAATAATATTTTTATAAACTTATTTTTTACAAATATATTTTGATGTTTATAAAAAAAATCAGTACAAAAAGTCCTTTTAATAATCAAAATCCAGGTATTTAAAATATTTAAAACAAGCTTAATTGCATTTTTCAATGTTTATTTGGTAAATAGCACTAATAGCTCAGTAACAGATTTGAAAATATATTTCTATGTTCAGAGTTCTTTACTGAGGCTACTCTGAATTTATTATACTACATTCTTATTTACATATTGTACATCTTAAATGTTTTTTTTTTTCCTGATGAAGAGTCATATTTAATTATTTCAATGTGAAACAATTATTGTGTCTTTTTGCATTTAATGATGTTTAACATGATGACTGCCTACTATAAGATGACTCGTAGTTTATTTGCTTAGAACGTCAACTATTAGTTATTAGTAGCTTATTTACTTGCTATATTTGTGCACCTGTGCAGAAACTCATAGTATATCGCAGGGATGTAGGATATGTCCGAATGTTCGAACGAGGTTCAGGAGGAATTTAAACTGACTGAGGAATTTTTGAATATTTTCTTAAGAGAAAGTAAAAATATAAGTTTGAAGTAACAATTTGCTATTTTGCAATGCTTATAACTAATAGCTGTATTCTTTTGTTACAGTGTGTACTTATTCTCTTAAACACTTACTACATAGAGTAAATAGCTTTGCATAACAAAACAGAATTTTGCATTATTGAGGGAAATTTCTGAGGTCTAAACATTTTCTGCACCCCTGGTATATCGTGTAAATATGAATAGGTGGCCTCAAGGAAGAGAATAAAAAATCAAGGTTGGCTTATGTAAACAGAAAATTTATTAATGAATGAATAGAAAATATAATCATACACAGTTTATTCAAAATCAGCAAGCAAAAGAATATTTGTTATATAAGTCAATTTACTAGATAATTCCTATTAAAAATAAATAAATAAATAAAACATTTTATATGCTTTTTGACCATTGTTATGTACTATAATTAGAGTTTTTAGTTATATAATATGATTAAATTAAATTGTTTTTTTAAACTGGAATCCTGAAAAGCCCTATGACAAATCAACATATTAATAAAAAAGCGTCACACAACTGGCGTGTAAAAGTAATAAGTATAAAACTTTGACTAAACATGCATTATATGGTGTTTATTCAAAGCTTTGTACTTGTTAAGTCAACATATTAATCCCTTTTTTTCACGCCTCTCTCTCTCTCTCTCTTTATTTTTAACAGTTTTTTGTGCATTTTATTGCAAGTTGTTAAAAAACCATCTTTCAAAAAATATGTTTAAATTAGTTTTTGAAATTAAACTTTTCTGCCTTTGTGTGGATTAGTACTAACAAAACACAAACACACAAAAAACCCTGTGTTTATAGCTTAAAATGAAAGCATTTGCTCATTTTTTGAATTAAAAAAAAAAAAAAAAAAAAAAAAAAAAAAACAGTGATATATATATATATATAGTAAAAAAAAAGTATAACAGTGTGCAATTTGCATATTTTTTGGAGCACTAAATTTTCATCACAGGCATGAGTAATAATAATGCGCTTTGATCCGTGTGTCAGTTTCTATAATATTACATAGTATGATGGTATTCTTATGCTTTGGGGTTTTTTTTATACAGTTAATAGTATTAAATTGATATAAAAACCTAAATTACTTTGATTTCAATAATTTAACAATAATTTTGATTTATTGCCATCTGTCTAGATGCACATTTATTGATTGCATTGATAAAACTATGGTAACAGAGAATAACATATTTTTAAAAATAATAAAATTAAAAAATAGAGTAATAAAAGCAAATAAAATTTAAAGTTATTGCCATATGCTCAGTGTTAAATATAATTTCTTTTTTGAAAAAATAAAAAATATAACAATAAAGATATGAAAGTTTGATACTAATAATTATTTTAATCCTTTTTAATAATCTACCGTTTTTGAATACTTTTTGAGGACCAGTCACTCTTCTACTAGTATGTATGTGTACATTCAAGTAGTATTTTTATCTATTTAGGAAATATATATGTAATGTTGAGAATTGTAATTATAAAATTTAGCATACAAGAAATACAATATTAATGCCAATGTCATTCAAAGAATAAATGTAGAATTGTAAATCAGGGTAAAGTTTAGCATACAGGAGATACATTATTAAGACCAATTGCATTCAAAAATAATAAAACCCTTGATTGGTAATTAATGATGAATAAAATACTCGCACATGCCAATAAAAAAATGATTTTTCCAATGAAAAAAAAAAAAAAAAAAAAAGAGCCTAAATAAATTATTAAATAACTATAATAAAAAGAACTGTTAATATTTTAAAAAGGATGTGAATAACTTCACCAGTATAAATTTAATATAGATATTAAAACAAAAATATTACTTACTTTAATATAATTCCAATTAGTAAACAATTTATATCATATATTAACAACATTTTATTGTTATATTCTGTAGGAAAGTTTATTCATATAGTTAAACTGACTTGGAATTTTGTCATTGAAAAATTATGAACACATGCATCACAAAAAACATATTTGTCGAATTTTTAAAAAAAATTATCATTTTTTGTTTTGCATTGATTTGTGAAATTATTCTTAATATATATTTTCTTTCAGGTGTTCCAAGAGCAAGACCTGATGCCTCCCCCACACGGAATTTAAAACCATTACATAATGAGAGAATTAATGGACTTGCAGCTGCAAAAAAATCCACCAACAGAATTTTAGATCGTGCTGACCATTTTAAATCTGTTACACATTCTAAAAAAGAGCTTGCTTTACTTTATCAACATAAAGTTATATGGGAACAAGAGTATATGCATCTACAGTACATGGAAGATAGGTTACAGAGAGAAATTTATAATCATTTAACTATTTATGGACAGTTGGGAGCTGATGGTCAGTTACTGTTGGCAGATAATATAAATTTTATATTGGAAATAGAAGAAGAAAAAGCCTTTTTTCGAGAAAATGTTGTTGATCCTCTTTGGTACATACGGTAAGAAGTAAACAAAACATTTTTCTTTTTGCATTTATTTTAAAGATTTAAAATATTATCATGAAGAGCTAAATCGGAGAATTTTATTAGTAGCTAATGTCTGACTATTTTATTCGTAAACACATTTTTAAATTGATGGGTACTTTTCTTTCTTTAACTGAAAATCTGTATAATATTTCTCTAACGTGGACCAGTTACAGTTATTTTTTGTTGAAACGATACGATAGTGGTGAAATTAATTACACAAGGATTAAAAAAATAATATTTAAAAATGAACACAAAAGCATGCGGACTCAGCTCAATGAACTAATAAGAAAAAATAACGACATTTGTATGATGAAATTATTTTATGGAAAAATGTATTTTTAAAAGTTGCTTCTTCAGAATCTTTGCAAGCGTCATTTTAAACCTAGCATTATTTCAAAGATATATACAGAATATAAATCATCATCATAAATTAACTAAAAAGTATATTACTAAAAAGTATAAACAAAATACGATTTTTTTTTTTTTCTTTTAACAAAAAATTATGCCAAAATAAATAAAATGTCATCGCACTCTTGGCAATAAAAATTTAAAAAGAGTCATGAGGGTTCTTTACTAAAACTGTACTGCCTGCGGAAGTATGAAAACTGGGTTGTCAACCATGACTTTTATTTTGAAACTTTTCTTTGAATGATTCTGGTTTCACTATTGCACAATATTTATTTGGCTTCTGGTAAATTAAAATTTTAATTAGGCGGTGAAATTGGTATAATATTTATGAGTTTCAAATTTTAAAAGTAAATAAAAAAGAAATAAAGTGCGAAATTTTCACACGAGTTTGCTAGTATTAAATAATTAACTATTTAAATTTCTGTTAATATTTTAAAAATAAGTCAAAACAAATATTAATTACATAAAACAATGAATTAACTTACATTTAAAGTGAGCTTGATAGGAAATAAGGATTGTATGGAGTAGAGGAAGAGAGAATACATCTTTGAGAATTTAAGGAATGCAAAAAAAGTGGCCATTAAGAAATAATACGTAATCAATACTTTTTTTTTTTCTTTTGTGGCATAGTGGCCAGTGACTACTAATATTCAGACACAGAAGTCTTCAACGTATAGAACACCAAAGGGAATAATGAAAAATTCAGACAGATTTTTGGTAGCATTAAGCATACCATCATCAGTGCATCAAATCAGGAGTACAGAAAATGCTCAGGCATCTGAAATTTCCTTCAAACACATTCAAGATCTTTTCTAAAATGACACATGAATTTTTACAAAGGTATCTATTAGATGTAACAAGTGTACAAAAGAAATACACATTGTGACATGTGACTACAGCTGTTAGTTTATTGTTTAATATTAGCATGTTTGTTTTTTCCATTTTCATTTTTATTTTCTTCTAAGAAAGTGAATATTCAAACTAACCTCAGTCGGCTGAAATTCCCCCCCCCCAACATAATTTGTGTGTTTGGACATATTTTGCACCCCTGCATCAAAAACATACTTATGCACTGATGATGGTATGCTCAATGTTATCGAAACATCTGTCTACATTTTTCATTTTTCCCTTTAGTGTTCTTTACATTGAAGACTTTTCTTTTGTTTATCTAGTACCAAATCTCTTTTTAATATACCACTAATGTTATCCTTTGTATTGGGTGTAGTAATAAGTTTTAAAATATGTTTCAGAGAAGTGAATATGTAATTAAAAGCACAGTCTAATACCTTTATTCACCAAAATATTTTACATCACTATCTAACACCTTCTGCTATTGGTCATGCAATTGATGTATGCCAGGAATGTACAACAATTTGTATTTTAGCATAGTGAATTCATCTACCCATTTTCGTATTCTGTCCACTGTCTGGAAGTGTGTAGAAGACAAGATACATTTTATCGACTGAAACAAATGGTAATTTGAAGGAGCTGGATCGGGGCTATATGCCAGGTGTTCCAAAATGTCCCAGCCAAGTGTTGCTAAGGTATTTTTGACAGGTTTTGCAACATGAAATCTTGTGTTATCAAGGAGCAATTTCATGGGGTGCAAATCTTTGCCAATAAATACACGTTTTCATCAGATTTCCTGGCTCAATCTCAGAAACTTTTGCTTTTAGTGTTCAGCAGTTACACTTACATCAGGCTGTTTCAGTGTTGATATTGTTGCTTTGCCGAGATTCACTTAATATTTTTTGCATTTAGCACTGCCATAATACATTCTATTTTCATATACCATTACTATTTTGTACAAGAAATATTTTCTTTGTTACCTGTTTAGCAGTTTCATGCACCTCAAGACATGTTCATTGTTATTCCTTTGGCTCAATTCATGTGGCACCCATCTTTCTGCTTTCTGAATCTTTCCTACTGCATGTAAATGATAAAAAATCATTATTTGTGATAACTGCAATTGTTTGAGATGCATCTTTCTTAAACAGTGCATGCAAATCATCATGTTTAGTCTTCAGCACCACTATGCTCTCAATCAATTACTTAAAAATCGCCACCTTCAAAACATCAAAACTATAATTTGTATGTACTTTTCGATGCAATATCTTCCCCAAGAAGAGAACAGATTGATTAACATGCTTTTTTCTTTGGTGAAATTCGTAATGAATGTAGTGACAAATAAATGGTTTATGGTATGGCATCTTTCATCGTCGGAACGTCCACTTTATTTTGAATTTCTTTCAGTTTCTGTGTTGGTTTTATAACTTAACTATGACCAGTTTCTATCTCATGACACAATCACAGTGTACTTATTGCAGTATGCTGTGATTGCAGTATTTTGCAGTAGATGTCATACAAAACTCACTTTTAAAAAAAACCTTCATTGTTTTGCAAAATAACCATAAAAGTGCAACAAATGCAGTAGAAATGTGTGAAATGCCAACAATTAAAATGTTCTGTAGTGTTGGTTTTATCAAAGTGTTTATTCATAAAAATGTGTTAACTTATCCTAAATAGCAATTCTATTATAAATGTTTAAACGAACCTTAAATATAATGTCGAATTATTATTATTACAAAAAATAAATAAATAAATGGGAAGAAAGAAAGAAACTTAAAAATTCTTAAATTTTTTTAAGGACCAGAATCTTATCTCTTTTTAGGCAGAGAGAAAGAGAAAAAAAAAAGCATTGTCGCCATTTTTGTTAGACTTCCTTGAGTTTTGTATTTATTGTAAGAAATGGTTTATTACAAAATAATCTAAGAGTTTATAAATATGTAAAGAGAAAAGCCTTGAGTCAAAAGTACGGTTCAGGTATTAAATTGAATTCTCTTTAGGAAAAATTATATATATACCCTATGGCAGAATTTAAGCGACACAGCGGCATTATCGCAGAAAAGAAATTGTCACTTGCAGAAAGATTTGCTCTTAAAAATTAAAGATATTCTTAAATTTCAGTAGAAAATAGAAACTCATGTCTTATATTTAAGAATTCTTCAGCAGTCTATTAGCAATATTAATATTTTTAAAATTATATGTACATATTATGTGTGAATTAGAAAATATGTCAATATTGTCTTGCAGAAAATATTTGTACTAACAAGGCTTGTCGCAGAAAGCATAAAAATATTCTGTCACAGGGTATATATATACATATATATTATAACTTTAATAAAATTCATTATAATAGTTATCTTTTCATTTAAATATGCAAAAAGTTTTTTTTTTCTTTTTAAATCTTTAAAATATGAAATTATTTTTCTTAGTAATGATTACTATGTTAATTTTTGAATCTTATTTTATTGATTTTTATTTTATTATTATTTAATTTTTAGCATGATTTATTTAAAATTATACTTATTTCAAGGGAGGATTTAAAGGAATGGGTTAGACAACATGAGGGATTGAGGCCTCTTCCAGAAGGAGCAAGACTTCAACATTATCAAATACAAAGAGAAGTAAAAGAGCTATGGAGCGGTTACAAAGAAATTGCAGATGAATTATTAAAAGAGCAACGTGAGCTTGAACAACAAGTCAAGGAAGGTAATTACATGTGTTGAGCAAATGATTAATAATTATTATATGTCTATCATTTAATGTCATGTTAATTTTTATTTACACTAAAGCATTAAATCTTTTGAAAGCAGGGATGAGATTAGTAAAAATACAAAAAAAGCTGAAACTACACAAAGGCAAGACGTTGAAATGAAATACTAGGATTTTGATGACAAAATGTATTATATTAGAGTAATAAATATTTATTTTAATCTTCAATGTATAAAAAAAGAACAAATGCACATCAGAAACATAAAAAAAACTGAAAAACTAAATGTACAAAACAGCTGAAATCAGCTGAAAAGCCTCATCCTTGTGAAAGGCATGTATCATTGAAAAGTTTAGCAATCAGAGCTAGCTTAAATTTACCAGATAACTTAAAAATTTTACTTATATTATAGAGAAACGATTTTGATCTCCTATTTAAATGTAGCATTTATGATACACTAGCAGGCTCTGCCCGCTTCGCTGGCCACTAAATTTAAAGGAAACTCTTTTCTATATAGCTTTATAAAAATAAAGTAAAATAAATTACTGAAATTGTTCAAAAGCTCGCTCCAGGTCCCTGCTGCATTCGGCAGCGATTTGGTCATCCACTGCAACTCGGGCGCTTGTCCCTATTACCTGCGACAATAGTTTACCAATGAGCTTCCATTTAGGTGCTTATTATATAACAGTTTCGAAATAGATAGTATCGAAAAAATTGGAGTTTCCTTTTTATATTTGAATCCCAATTACAGTGAACAACACTATACGTGTTGTTCACATGTAACTCGGACTGGACTCAAATGTAACTGGGTTTAGACAACATAATATTTGCTTTTACATTACTTCATATGTTTATTTTGTTTATCCAATCAACTATTAAATGACAGCAATTTCACGCCAAATATTACAATATGCTGGGACCGGCTACGTCTGTCGCATGAGACAATTAATTTTTTGTGTTTATATATAATTCATGGGTTGTAAACCTGATAGTACAGCCTTAATATAGTTCTCTTTCGCGGCTTTTGAATTTTTGTCACGTTTTTAGAGTTAATCCATTGTAACAATAAGACTTAATCCCTTGTAACAATATGCTATGAGCGCTATTTCTGCCGTATTTTAGACAACTAATCTTTTTATGGTTAAATATATTTCCCATTAAACATATTTTTATATATTTATTTAAATATTAATTTGAATTTTTCAAATATTTCTGTTCGACAGCGTGCAAAAGCAGTAACACACAGAGGCTCATTTGTTTGTATGATAAATTAGCATAGTGATTATTATATAAAAAAATAAATAAATAGGTAAACATTATCGTGTTACACAACTTTATTATGTCGCTCCATTGGCGGCTTTTGAATTTTTGTCGCCATATTAGCGATGTTTTTTTTTTTTTTTTTTTTTTTTTTGTATGAAAAGGGGAAGACTATTTTGCTAATAATTTTATCAGACTCTTTTTTGTTAATAAGAAGTCCTGCATAAGAATCCTTTATATTCTGCTTTCATTTTTAATGGTTTTAGGTTTAAAATAGTGCTTGTTGAAATAAATTTCCTATCTTTAAAACTGCATTTGTTCTGTAAATTTTGTGTAAAAATAAATCATTTATGTTTTTATATTATATATTTGATGCGCTACTTAGATTAAAATGGCTGTTGCTATATTAAACTTCTTGTCGAAAAACGTTCGGTGTACTTCAACACAAAATTAAAAAAATCGCCCAGCAGGATCTGTTAATGAAACTGATAAAATAAAAATATGGTTCATAGAGTTTAAATAATCTATTTAAAAAAACTATTAAAACCCAAATTATTAATGTATCGTATCACATACATAGATATAGTAATAATATATAGATTGATCATTGGGGAGAAAAAAGTGATTCCTTTTCACTCGGGAAAAGACGGCGATTCTACCAAAATATGGCAGTCTTTCCCCGAGTGAATGAATACACACGGGAATACACACGAATGTTTTAGCAAATAAAATTCATGAATAATTTATTTACTAAAGGTGAATGAAAAGCTCCAGATATAGTTTCAAATTCATTCTTCTTTTTTTCCTTTTTTCCTTCAATACCCCTTAATGGCTGGTCCCAAAACTTTTTTTTCGGCATCAAAAATCTTTGCACGATAATATGGGAATGATAGATCTATATATATTATTATATCTATGATCTTTCGAAGATAGAATAAAACTTAATTTGAAAAAAAAAAAAAAAAAAAACTTTTGTTTATTAACCAAAATAATTGATGAAATTTGTAATGCAAGTTGGTCTTGTGGGGTACAGGCTGTATATTATATTTTTGTGTTCGTGAGAGAAAATTTAAAAGAATTTGAAAGCTGCAATTTTTAATCCCACTTAAAAATCATGTGACTTACTTTGAAGCAGATTTTTCATTTTTTTTCTCCTAACGGTTTCCATACAATCTTCTGCTGTTGCCACCTAAAATTCATACTTTAGTTAATTTTAAAAAATCTAATTGTCCGATTGATAAGCTGTTTAATGCATCGGATTTACAAAAAAATTCCCTTTCATTTGCTATCTTATTTTAAACGATGCGACTGATATTTCTAATTTATTTTCTAATCTTTCTGATTTATTTTCCTCATTTTAAATAAATGTACGTTTTTTTTTTTTTTTTTTTTTTTTTTTTTTAATTATTATTATTTTGTCGAAAAAAATGGCAACAATTAAATTATGGATAAAATTTTAAAATTTAAATTGCTTATTTATCAGAAATTAGAAAGTTATTATTTTCACATTTTAATTAATTAAGAAAAAACTAATCATCTGATTGATAAGCATCGGATTTATAAAAATTTTCCCTTTTATTTGGTATCTTATTTGTAACGATGCAACTGATATTTCTAAGTTATTTTCTAATCTTTCTGATTTATTTTCCTCATTTTCAATAAATGTACGGTTTATTATTATTTTATTATTATTATTATTATTATTTTGTCGGAAAAAAATATTGGCAACAATTAAATTATGGATAAAATGTTAAAATTTAAACGGCTTTATTTATCAGAAATTAGAACGTTATTATTTTCACATTTTAATTAATTAAGAAAAAACTAATCAAAAATTCGAAAATCTGACTTCGATGTGCACAATGACCCTTCGGGGGGCACCTTTGTGTTAAATCTCGTGACTGTCAGAGCTACCGTTTTCGAGAACAGTGAAATATACAAATATTGCTCACTTAATAGTATAAGATAAAAAGATTTCTAATACATTATAGTGATTTTATAAAATGGATAATTTAAATAATGTTATACCACAGTGGAGAGTCAAAAATCCACACAGCTCTCAACTAGAGGTTGTACAGAGTTTAGGATTTGATGAATTTTGGGGGCATAAGCAGAATATTACTAAAACAATATGCATGAGATCATAATTCCACTTCTGTATTAAATTGTGTGGTAAATTAAAGTAATACTGAACATTAAAAAATACATATCTATATATTTATAAATGGCTAAGAGATTTCCTTGGACTCTGTGTGTGGACGCACTGAGTGTACGATCACTTGCTGAACAAAAAGTAAAAGTAAAAAAAAAAAAAAAAAAAATGGTTAAATGAGTTTAAAGTTTTGATTTTTATGTAAAAATATGATCATGTGCTATCTTTAAAAGAGTGAAAAAAATTAAGAGTTTATGTGATGCATGTGGCATCTGTGTAAAATGTTTATAAGAAATAGAATTAAAAAATAGAACAAAGAAAATGTTTATAAGAGAATGTGTAAAGAGAAGAAACTATGTTTTTTACATTTTGTTTTACAAACTTGAGCTTTTGAATTTTATGTATTATCTACCATAGGAATAATCACATTTTTATGCAAGCACAGATTGATGCTACTTTATTGATTTTTAAAGTATGGATCTCTTTTGTTTGCTCTCTCTCATTCTTTATCTTGGATCAGATGGATCCTAGCGGCAAAGACGAATTGATTTTTAAAGTGTGGATCTCTTTTGTTCGCTCTCTGTCATTCTCTATCTTGGATCAAATGGATCCTAGCAGCAAAGACAAAGATCAAAAGAGACTAGACAGAAATAATAAGCAGAGACGTTTAAAGCGACAAATGGAAACTGTTGAAAAACAAGCAGTCCATTTAAAGAAACGGATGGAGACCCGGAATTTGGTTCGTTCATGAACCAGGGCTTTTCTAATCAACAATAATTAAAGAGGGTTTTTCTTTTAAATGGTAATCCAGACTACAAAATGCGTAGCATTCTGGCAGAGATATAGCATTATGTGCATTGCTTTAACATGTGCTTTGTCTCTACCATAGCAAAATAGAGAAACTGGGTGTCTTAGCCAATTGGAATATTTTAACAATTAAGTTTTATCAAGTATAATATTATGTAAAAATTGTGCATGTTAAATTGCACAGAACATGTTATTATTATGATCTATATTTATTTATTTAAAATTTTGGAATAAAAGTACCTTATATAGTAACATTTAAAACAGATGAAGATAAACTTAATAATCTGAATTTATTTTCTAGCTATGCCTCCTTACGTCTCTGAGGAGAAGCTCGTCGCTAAAGGTGTTCCTCCTGAATTTCATGAGCTTTATTGTCCAGATCCACAGCTGAAAGAAAACTTAATAGCTGAGCTTACAAGGATAGATGACAGCTATACTAACAGACTTAGGGATTTAGACAGAACCAGTGACAGACAGTAAGTTACTTTCATAAATATTAATTTCTTTTAAGTTTTATTTTTGTAGAACAATGATTTAGGTAAATATTAAAAGTACATTCTAAAATTTACAAGAGCAAATTAATGTGATAGCTCCTGAAAATACTATTTTCTCTCTCACTCTGTTTTTTTTTTTTTTTTTTTTTTTTTTAATTACTTACCAGGAATTATGTATTGATATTAATGATGATAAAATTAATCTCATTTTCATGTCATTTTAAAATAAATATACCACATATTATATCATTTAATTTCAATTTACTTGTCTTGGCTTAGATCTGGTCATTATCCTCTTAAAACACCATTTTCAACTTAATTGAGAATATGATTAGTGTATATATATATTAAATTTTATTAAATGTTGGTTTATTTAATTGCTTTAAATTACATGACATATAATGTAAATGAATTAATAATAATAATAATTATAATTAATAAATTATATGAATGAAAACCACAGAAATTAATCTGGAAGTAAAAAATTAGTACATGTGTTAAGTTTGTAAATTTTTTAAACTACTGTTATACAGGGTGTTTCAGTGAACCGTTTCAGAACTTCTAAGAGGGGTAGGGTACATCCTGACAACTTGAAATCATATAGCAATGTGGGGTCGGAAATGCTTTCCTGAAGCGGCGTTGTACACAGAAGCACCATAAAGAAAAGAGATCGTAAGTGAGAAATCGTTTTAATAATACATGAAAAGAAGCAAAAGGTACATGGATTAAAGTAAGTGTTCAAAGTTTCTTCCACGAGCTACAATGCACGCCTCACATCTCCGACGCATGGACATCCAAACATTCTGGAATACTCCAGGCATATCTTGAATTTCTCCGTCAGCTATGCATCAGGAAAGCATTTCTGACTGCCCATTGATGTATGATTTTGGTTCGTCAGGATGTACCCTACCCCTCTTAGAAGTTCTGAAACGGTTCACTGAAACACCCTTTATAAAGAGCAGAAATGTAGGGATAAATAAAAAATTATTATACACACTTACTTTGTTGAATATAAAACAAACCGCCCCTATATTAGTCCTACAAAAATCAAATAATAACAGTTAGCAGCATGAAAATCTTGATTATCAGAATCTTGCATTTTAAACTTAATATGAGTATGTATACACATAGCATTTAAAGTTTTTTAAATTATTTAAATAAAGTTTAATTTTTACAATAGTACTCATTTAAAAATATAAAATGATGAAATGTAATAAAACTGAATAGATAATAGTAGTTAAGTAGCAATCATTCAATAGCTATGCAGATAGACTGATTAATATGGAAGGAATTTTATTATTTTAATAATAATATAGCAAGGAAATTAAAAAAAGGGAATTTTTATCAGTTGCACATATAAAGACAAAATTAGAATTTATATTGTATTAAATATGATTGTTAAATTGGTTTTAAAATGTATAATGCTTTAACTAATATCTAATTTGTATTTTCTGTTGTTTTAAAATTTATAATATAGAACTTCTCTTAAACCTCAGCTTATCATCAGCTGCATGTGATTAAAAATATTATTAATTTTTTGCTTAAATTTCAATAGTTCTTTTGCAATTAAAAAGAAATATAGTAAGATTTCCAAGGTCTCTTTCTAGAGCCTGCCCAGGAGGTTGGACTGAACATGATAGTGCCATTTTTGAACATATTCTAGAACAATATCCAGCTGATCTTCCTGACAGAAGAGTACTCTGTTTTGACCGGTTGAAAAGAACCTTCCCAAATAAAACTCTTGGTCAATTGGTATGAATTTAATTTTAATTTTTTCTACTATTCATATTAAACAATTTTCTATGAGATAATGTATTTATTTAATTAGAAAAAAAAATTAATAATAAAATAAATAAATAAAAAACTTTTTATTTAAAAATATTTTTTAGAAAACAAAAATTCATAAATTAATATTTGAAATCTTGTTTATACGTTTGACATATTTTAAAAAAAAAAGAGTAAGGAAAGGGAAAATAAAAAATAAATAAATAAATAAAAATCTTATGTTTTTGTAATAATCATTATATATATATATATAATAATGATTCATTAAGTGTAGAAAAGCCAAGCAACAGATACAAGATCACTGAAACCACAAAGACCAATAAGAATACTGAAACCACAAAAACGAATAAGAATTTTTTTATGTAGGAGAAGCTCAGAAAGGTGAAAAAAATTCATCAGGGCAGGAAACACACATATTTAAAGAAACCAAATTTATTAATTAACAGCCTGCAAAACAAACGAAACATTAAACTAACTCAACAAAATCTTAACAGAAAAACTTAAACTGAAACGAAATTTATGAAAAAATAATTTAAGAAACTTAAGGAAGGAAGGAGACAGGCGGCAAGACTTGTGACTTGCCTGGGGGGGTTAAACTAGTTTCACGCCGGCAACCCCCCCCCCCCCCCCCAGCCTGCCAAGACCCGAATAGGAGTCATATGGATTAAAAAAAGCAAAATTTCATAGCAGATAAAGAATAATGAAACTATGAAGCAACAATAGAATTTATTGATTACTATGTTTAATAGTTTGATTAGAATTTTAATAATAGTTGACAACTCAATAATGAAGAAACTGAAAATTTAATGGAAAGAGAAAGATTGCATAATAATACAAAGTAAATGCAACAAGCTTTCTGCTTTTATTTTTTATTTATACTTATATATGTGTGTGTTGATTTTTGGGACTTACCTTTGACTTTTTACTTCCAACAACTGACTACTGTAAGTAATGGAAGTACTGCATTCAGTCAAAAAAATTTATATCAAGTTTTTACATTTTACAAGTTTTTAAGGTCTCTTCAATAAGGAAAAAAAAAAAAAATGTTTTTTTAGGAAAGTTGTCAGTGCTTCTGTGTATGTGTGTGGATGGTGGGAGAGGGGGGGGGGACATCTGACCATCATATTTAAAAAAAAAATTGGAATAGCCAAATTTTGTGATTAAGGGAATTTGCAAAGTTATGGTTAAAATCAGAAAATCGAAGTAGGACCAAAACTTAATATCACAAAACCGGCTCTTGCTGTAAACTTGCTGTATAAATTCTCTTTTAGATATCCTTTCATATGTTTTTGTTTTTTATAAACGTTTTAATTAGGTAGGTCAGTTTGATCTTAGAAGAGGCACTAGTAAGTCTTGATAATTATCAATTAGGTGAACTTTATTTCTTGTTACTCAAACTAATACTAGTTATTCAGTTCTTATAACTATAAGAAATATCATAATAAGTGATAATAAAAAGATTATGAAAATTAATATGTTTTCATACATAATTTTTTTTTTTTGTGTGTGTGTGTGTGTGTGTGTGCATGTTAATTGTGGTATCGCTTTCAATTGTAATATTATATCAGATTGCAACAAAAGTTTCTCGCCACCACATCATCTGCGCAAACAGTTTGCTTTGACATGTTTGCTCATATTTTATCCCACAATTTTTGGTATTTGAGAGAAAGGGATTTGCTTTAGAATACTGTGTTGTGAAATCTATTAAAAAAGATAACGCTGTCATTAAGTACAAGGTGTCTGGAATGGAACTATCATGCTACCAGATTAGAACCATCATTTACTTCCATTTCTGTTGCAAAAACTCAGCAGCAGAATGTCACCAAATCATGTGTATAGCTTTAAGTACTACTGTTGTATCATATGACACTGTGAAGTTTTGGTACCAAAAGTTCAAAAACAAGGACTATGATATTGAAGAAGCAGAGCGCTCTGTCCAGCCTACTGATGTTGATGAGACCCACCTGTGAGAACTTATGGATGTTGGTTGGTTGGGCTTAACATCACACTAGTACTGCACTATGTGAGAACTTGTGGAAGAAGATCAGTATTCAACCACTCGAGCAAGCTAAAGAGTTAGACATTAATGCCATGTCCATTAAGCAATCACATAAATCATCCATTATAACATCATTATAATATCACATAAATCGTCCATTAATCATCATATAAACCTGACATACAAGTTCAATCGCTGGGTGCTGCATGAGCTGACACAAGCAGGTAAGGATTGACGTGTTCAGGCCTGGGCCTGCATTAATCTGCTCAAATATTAACACAAGGACAACATTCTGGACCAGATCATCTCTTATGATAAAAAGTGGATTTACTTCACCACAAGCCGAAAAGGGGGTTGTCTGTGCCTGGTGAGCCCATTGATAGCATCGCAAAGCACAATTTGACTAACAAAAAGATCATGCTTTGTCTGTGGAATTGCCATGGCATTATACACAAAGAGTATCTGGAAAAAGGTAAAACATCGACAGTAAGGTGTATAGCGAGATGCTGCTATCAAGGCAAAATGTCTGAGTTCTGGTGCAAGAAGGTACTGTTCCATCAAGATAATGCAAAACTACGTGTGTTTGTATTCACCAGCTGGACTCTGTACCGACTCAAATAAGATCTTTTGCCACACCAACCACATAGCCCCAATATCGTTCCTTTGGGCTTCTACCTTTTTTCACACCTGCAGCTACATCTTGCTGGTGCTGTCTTTGATTCAGTACAGGACATCCAAAATGAGGTTGATCTGTTTTTGGACTCATTGCCACCATGTTTCTGGGCTGAAGGCTTTGAAAAACTACTGAAACGTTGGCAGAAAATCATAAATTTGGCTGGTGTTTACTACCCGCACTAAAGGTATTGCTTTCATGTTTTTTTCTAACTTTATTAAGAATTTTTTATGGCAGAAAACTTTCGTTGCAACCTGATATATCATTAAATCACGTGAAATAAAAGATTTTTTCATTAATTCCTTCTTTTTCTACCACTTTTACAGATTTTAAAATTTCAATTTAAAATATTTACAAAATTTAAAAAAATAACTTTTTTTTTTTTTTTTTTTTTTTTTTTTTAAGAAAATATTCATTATGATTTTTACTAGATAATGTTAACTAACATTATCTTTTTTTAATTTGAAAGTAGTGTTATTTCTGAAATTATGTTTATATCTGTGTATATATTTAATCACTAATTTTAAGTACATTTTTTATCATTTAGATGTCTTATGAAACATGGTATCAAAATAATCGGTTTCACAAAGATCGTCGGAAAAAGTGCCTTGAAGATTGGGCTAGAGAAAGATGGAGTTGGCTTCTTAGAGCTGTTACTGAAATTTCCCAGGCTCAACAATCACATGCTGGACATCAACTCAGTCGAGATGAAGTTCTTCGCCAGAAATTTAAATGTGAAATGCTGAGACAAAGAGTATGTATATGTGTATATTTTAAACAAGAAAAATAACATTTCTCTTATTCTAGTTAATATTTTTGACTGAGCAGTTATAACTTTATGAAATATTTTAATTACTGTATTATATGATTAAGTTCAATTTCAGTTTGTAAAAATAAGTTTGCTTAATTTAGAAATTTATTTATCAACCTTGAAAGTTCATACAGAAAATTTTTGGAGTGGAAGACTGATTTTTTATACCAACTATGTGAAAAATACCAAAGCCGGGAATCGAACCCGGGCCTTCTGCTTTACATGTGGATGCTCAAACCATTGAGCTACCCTGGTTGATTACCAGCTAGGCATTTCTCACATAACATCCGTTGGCAAAGTCATTGTAAAATTTTCTGTATGAACTTTCAAGGTTGATAAATAAATTTCTAAATTAAATTAAAATTTCGTGGTCTATTGGAGTTGTGCCATGAATGCTAATGTCACTTGATATAGCTGTGTTTACTGACTCGGTGACGTTGCCAATGGATGTTATGTGAGAAATGCCTAGCTGGTAATCAACCAGGGTAGCTCAATGGTTTGAGCATCCACACGTAAAGCGGAAGGCCCGGGTTTGATTCCCAGCTCTGGTATTTTTCACATAGTTGGTATAAAAAATCAGCCTTCCACTCCAAAAATTTTCTGTATAAGTTTGCTTAATTTTGTTAAAAATAATACAAAAATTAAAAAATAAATAAATAAAAACAGGCTTTTATTTTAAAAGGTACTGAAAACTCCAATACAGCAGATGTGGATAATGTATATATAATATATATATACATGCAAAATTTAAGCCCAATTAAAATTAATAGAGAGAGGGTTAAAATTTTAAAACAAATTTTGAACTGGAGTTGCAGGCCTGTATGATTAATTTTATAAAAATGTAGCCATTCAGCATTACAGTAAATATTTAAATAAAACATTTTTAAATTCCCATAAATTGAAAATTCATTAATACTTTTACATAATACTTTTAATTTAAATTAATCTTTTATAAGATGGGTGGAGATGTAAGACCCATTGCATTGAGGCAACCCTGTTTTATCCAATCTACAAAATGTAAAAACCCATGGTTCACTGTTTAATATTAAAAAAATATTGGATAATTCTTGGAGGAATGATATATAAAGAGTTGGCATACAGCATATCAGAATACAGAGCAAATGAAATTAACTGTTTGTTTTCTACTCAAGTTAGTTGCTGCAGAAGTAACGCTACCACACAGTGGCGTAACAAGGGCGGGGCGGAGGGGGCGGTCCGCCCCGGGCGGCACGATTTTGGGGGCGGCATTTTGGCAATTTCCATTAAAAGTATATCTGAAAATCCAACTTCAACACAATCTCAAACATATAACTTGAATTTGAAAAATATTTTTCTGTGAAATTATGAAGATTCTATGAAACTTTCTGATACATTTTTATAGAAAATATTTTCTATAAAAAATATTTTTATTATCTTATTATTTCACAAAACTTTGATTTGAATTTTTTTTTCTCAAAGTACATTACAGAGTTTGCTATTTAAAACTTATTGAAAGAGGTATTAAATGATCGATGTCCGATAAAGTAACTCCAATACAACTGAAACTCCACGGAGCCGACTTTTAGGAGGGAAAGCAGGGGAGTAATTCAGACGTTTACCAGTTCCTTGACTTGTTAATTGACAGTTAAAAAAGGATAAACCTTCCAGAAAACAAGAGATTTTTTTAAAAAACTTTATAATCACAAATATTAGGTCTGTAAGTGATAAGAAATATTCTTCTCTCACGTATGCAATTGGTAATATATGTTAGCAAAAATTACCAATTCTTTAAAAACTAAATATTTTGTAATTTTTGCTAACATATAATTTTACAATCCTGGTTTAATAGATACCTTTTCTTGATTGAGAATATTAATTTTTCCTGTGAGTAGTAGGCAATATGCTCGTCAGTAGTAAGAAAAATAGAGTGCTCAAGAATGTCTCGCTCGGGGCGAGTCATTTTTCATGATTATCGAATGATTAAGGAATATTCTTTATGATTTTCGAATAAGCAAACTGAGTGACTTCTCAGAGAGCACCTAAAGCTTAAAACATTTAACATTCGCAATACTTTTACTTATATACCTTCAAAATATGAGTTGACATTGCAGCTGAAAACACACTATTAGAAGACGACTCAAAATGTAACTTTGTCTTGAAAATTGAGACCTAAGCTGAAGTGTTCCTAGCTCCGAAAACGCGGTTCTATCGTTATAGCGGCTTAATATATCAATAATAATGTATCGACAAAAAACTTGAAGAAATAATAAAATATATTTGATTGCTGGTATATCATTAAGTGGATGGGAGGAGGGGAAGGTTCAAGATCCCTATCATCCTGAAATTACATTACCAACTAAAAGTTAAATTTTGAAAAGTTATTCTTATTATTTGCAATAGATTCTTCGCAAAATAAAAATTTGGGGAAACTTTTTTTTTTTTTTTTTTTTTTTTTTTTTTTTAAGTTGTCGGCAACCGAAAAATTTTCACCGATTGTTCCACCGGTATATTTATATAATAATTTTTACTTCGTTGATCGTGCGAAGTACTACTAAATTTTTCGACAGAAAATTCCTGGTGGAAAAATCAGGAGAAAATTTTCGATTGTCGACACCCTATTTCAAAACATTCCTAAACGTAAAATTTTATTATTAATTTAAAATTTTAGCATATTTAATATTTTTTTGTTTTAAAATTCGAATATCTAAACATGTTACGATTGCGGAAGTAATAGATTTTATACATTTTGCTGTTAAAATAAAATTTAAGATAGCATGGCAGAAATAATGTTAGCTCTCTCGCAAAAAAAAAAAAAAAATAAATAAAAATAAATAAGTGCTCCCACGGAAGAAAATCAAACGCAATGAAGAACTAATAATTGAAAATTAGACGTAGTCGGCCGGACATATTTATTCATTAAATTAAATCCTCTTCGTGGATTTAAACATATTACAAACAAAGTATTTTACTAATATTATTTATTTTCTGCACTACATATACAATTTCTATTTATATGACTAATGGAATGCCATAGTACAATAGTAATGTCAATTTTTGAAATGAGAAAATTCACAAAATCTTTATTATTCAGTCCTTTGCATTTTCCTTTGCCGTACACATAAAGAAACACTACTAGTGAGATAACATGAACATCACTTCTTAGAACATCCATGTGCTTAGGCAATAGTAAAAAAGACAAAACAGCAGGTGATACATCGATTTATTTAACCAAAATTTGTTTTAATATAATAATCAATACAGAGCGTTATGTTCGCAAAAAGAAAAGGAATGAACAATGTAGAATTTGTTGATACCGCTTTATCTTACGAAATTGAGCTAAGAAGATAAAATGATTCATTAACAAATAGACTGGTTGAAGAAATCGACCCTAAATTCTAAAGACAGTAGGATTAACTCAAAAGAATACACTTTTCTAATTTCGTCCAATTTGTCAGATAAAGACTATAATTGTTGATGTAGATGCTTTTGATGAAAATATTAAAAACAAGCTATAAAAAAGTATTTAATTGCTGATAATGCTGAAGATATAAAAGGGTTTTTGCAAGTTCTTTAGTTTATCCAACACTTTAATTTTACTGATTCATTGTCGAATATTGTAATGCTTTTAAAAATCTTCATAGTTCATGCAATTAATGTTGATTGGTTCAACAATCCTTTTCAGAATTAAAGCTCATCAAAATCTACCTATAGTCTAGATCTGGAATTAGCCGAGAAAGGTTGACATATATTTATATTACCTATAGAGCAATATTTTATACTTTATGGATAAAAATGATTCTGGTCTACTGATTCAAGAGTTTACGAAGAGAAAGGCACTTAAATTCCAGTCGCAAATAAATAGTTTTTACACACATCTTCGTTAACACGTTCGCATTACTATTGCAAAATAAATCTGAGCAAATGAATTGTTCACACATTTTATTTTCTCTTGCACTAATCGCTTTCGGTAACCAACTAGTTCGCAACGCCTTAAAATTCTGACTGTAGCAAATCTCTATTTAGTTCAGACTGCTTCGCTTTCAGTTCAATGTTTTTCTTTAAACAATTCCGACTGTAGTAACCATTTTGTTAGCGATCCTTCAAAATTTTGACCGGAGCAAATTCCCACTTGCCTGTGGTGCCTTCAATGTGAGCAAACATTTAGAAATTATTCATTCACCCACCATACAAACAAACACTTATTGGCGTCCGTAACTCATTACATTAAACACCAGCTTTGTATACTAGTAGAAAAAAAAAGTTGTATCAGTAAAATTATTTACTGTAGATAAAAACAAAAGTTCTAAACAGTTCTGATCATGGCAAAAATCATCAAGCTATTCGTGACCCCTAAAATTTCAAAATGCGGAAAACTCCCGCTTACAGAAACCTGCAGAACTTTTTACCCGAATCAGACATATACAATCTGTTCGGTGGCAGTGCGGACACCCGTTTGCTGGTGCGCCTAACTGACCGTGTTGCATTAAACATCAGCCATAATGTAATTTATTGGATACATTGAAAAGTTTTTCCAATGCTTTGATGAAAATATTTAAAACGTATTTCATTAAAATGTCTGTAATACGTGAATGATTGAGTTGCATTTAAAAATATTTTAAGTATAATAGAGGTTTCTGAAATTTGAAACATATGTCGTATAGAAGTCTAGCAAAAAGGCATCAAATGTGAAAATTACAAAGTTTGCATTAAACATTTAACAAAGTTATAATTTTTCTTTTTATGTTGCATTCCCCACTATTCTCCGATATACCCGATTGCCAAATTTTATTGTTCTACAATGCCTGGATGTTTACATACACCGTAGTTGCTCAGGTAGACGCACTAATGGAAAGACATATTGTTTTATTAGTATAAATACCGACATATTTTCCTGCATTATCCAGTTTTTGGCATTTTTAAGTATTTTTAGACTTTTTATGGGGCGGCAAAATAAACATCCGCCCCGGGCGGCACTTTGTCTAGTTACGCCACTGCTACCACAAGAGCCATATTGAGTCTAATTATAAATTAAAGAACTGGTGTATAATAAATATCTAAACATAAAAACTTCTTCACACACCACAAAATAAAGGGCAGCACTACCGGTTTTGAAAGGACATGTCCTTTCTCAAAGTGCAAAAATCACATGCTACTACTTTGGGGGGAAAAGCAAGAGATCCTACCTTGTTGAATTTTCATCCTTTTCACTGCGTGTAAAACTGTTGAATTTATAGATTAATTCTTTTCTGGTAATTTATCTATATCCTTGCTAATTGATAAACTTTAAAATGCCAAATTCTTTAAAACATCCTTGTGTGGTTTGTACTTAAATTAACCTTTGTTGCACAAATGCAGACATTTTTCTGAAAAAGTTCTGAGATGCTTTTTTGATATTCTATAACCAAGTCTCCTCTTGATGAAAAATAAAGAAAATAAATATTAGAATAGAGTGATAGAAGTATTGCTTTACCAGTGATAATAACTATTTATATATATATTATTATTATTATTAACTCCTTTGGGGCAAACATCACCTTACCATGTTGAAGTTTGTTTTTTTCATCCTGAGTGGCATGGTTTTGTGATGCATTTTGTGGAACATATATATTCAAGTGCAATCAAGCAGATAAAAAAGAAGAAAAATATGATACATAAATATGTATCAACTTACGTAGAGAAAAGAAGAAAACTATAATTTTTTAATTAGTTAAAGGTTTAATTATAAAAAATAAGTTAGATTTGCTTACACATAAGAGTTTGAAGTCACAGTTTAAAAAGATAATGGAAAATCAGTTAAAAATTGTACAGTAAACATACATCCTTATTAGCTAAGATGCTTTTGTTATCTTGTGAGGCATTAGATACTCAGTGATTTATCAGTTGATTGCACTTTCTTTCATGTTCGACAACCCAGTTTTCATATTTTCCTTGGCAGTACAACTTTAGTATAGGATCCCCATGTGGACTTCTAAATGTTTGTCACCATGTTGGCTATGCATTTTTATTTATTTATTTTGTTATAATTTTTTGTTAAAAAACCTAAAACCTATTTTATTTTATTTTATTTTTTTTTACTGTGTTTTTAGTCAATTTATGACAGTAGTACATATCCAGTTTACATTTATAAAGTATTGTTAGGTTTACAATGACATTTGCAAAGATGATAAAGATGCAACTTTAAAATATACATTTTTCTATTAAATGATCAGACAAATGATGAATGAACTAAATCTGCTTGTTTAACCCCTGACTGCAGGGTTCCCAGCAGCGACTAAAAAGCAACTATTTGCTACTAAAATCACTTCCAGGCTACTATGGCAACTATTTTTGCATAAAAATGGCTTAAAAGCTACTATTTTCAGGTTAGTCAGCAGCAGCACTATTTTCAGGAAAATGAGACTATTTTGAACAAAAAATTGTTTCCCGCTATTTTTTCTGTGCCTTCACTATATTTTTACTTCCATTACCCGTCTACCGTAGGTAATGGGAATATTTATTGTAATCGGTCAAAAACTTCAATTTCAAATTTTAATCTGATTCACATTTTTAAAGATCTCTTGTGCCCAAAAAAGTGATTTTCGGCAATTTATGTGTGTGTGTGGGGGGGGGGGGAACCTTCTGGCTACTATATATCGAAAACTAATAAATATAGAACAATGAAACTTCAGAATTGAGGCAGGTCTGGTGTACAGATGATTTTTCCAACTTTTGTTGAAAATTGGAAAAACGGAAGTGGGACATTAGAAACCGAAAGTGGGACCGTACCGACTGTATATAAATACCCTCTTAGATGTCCTTTCATATGTATTAGTTGGTTAATTCAGAAAAACTGATAGGCTTTCTGCACAAGTAAGTCAATTTGAGGTTCTTGCAAAACGGCTGTATGAATATTTTACAAACTCACCATATTAACTCCATTTTAGATATCCTTTTGTATGTAATTGTTGTTTTCCGGTCAACAATTGAATTTGCCACGTTTTGGTGAAAGTATCTCAAAAATGGCTCTGATGATTTTCTCGATTGCTATATAAATTTCTTTTTAAGTATCTTTTTGCATCAAATTATTCTTAATTTTCCGTGGTTATTACAGGAAAATTAACAATCATCCTGATTAAGTAGGTCAGTTTTAGATCTTAAACATTGATGTCTCAAAAAAAAAAAAAAAAAAAAAAAAAATTAACCATTTTTTTTTTTTTTAAACATCTTGCTATGAAACTCTATTTTATATGCCTTTACACATATATCAGTTTGCTTTAATAAGAAAGGTATCTAATTTCTTGGGTCAATTTTGTATCGTCTGACCACATTATCACCAAAAACTGCTTAAATATTATATTTATATTGAATTTTTTTAATCAAAGACTACTATTTGGATCAGAGTGGCCACTATTTTGGCTACTATATGAGACTCAGATGCTACTATTTTGGCCACTATTTCATACATTAAAGGCAACTAAAGCAACTATTTTTGAGTGTTTTTCCTGATGGGAATCCTGCTGACTATTGTACTGTTGTTTTCACTGCACAATATTTTCAGTGTATTAAAATAATTCTTATTTCAACTTGAGATTAAAAATACGTTTAAGTACTTGCTTCTATTGGCAAAATGTTTTTTTTTTAGAGTCCTGCATCAGGTCGGGTTTGCAATTATTTTTTTTCTTGCGGTTCGGGTTCAAATCGGGTTTAGTTTTCTACGAGTCAGGTCGACTTGAAAACATCTTTCAAAAAAATTTTTACAATTGTAAACAAAAATTTGTAGACATAATTATAGCCCAATAACTGATTTTAGGCATGTATTGGAGCTCCGTATCCGTGGATATCTGCCTGAAAAAAAAGATCCCTATTCATATCTGGAGTATTAGCATGAAAAAAAAATATTTGCATATACTTTTTCTTTTCTTCAACAAATCTAATATGGATCTTTTTTAGCAATTGTATGAAAATTAGAAAGTACTATAAATCTTTATTGACTATTATTAATATATATATAACAGAAATACAATATAACCTCGTTTTTAAGTTCTGGAAATTTCTCAGTTTACATTAAGATACCTTTATTTTCAATGAATTTTAATTCACACTTTTATATTAACGAAATTTTGAATTTTCTTCCATGTACACTTTTATATATAGCAAATATAGGGGAAATACTTGTGATTTAATTTTAAAAAAAAGAAAATGTAATATAAACACATTTAGGAAACAAATTCCATCATGGTAGATTATATTCTTTATTGTCTTCTCTTGAACAAATAAACACTGCACCAAAACCGCAACCGAAGGAAGCTAATTTGCTGATCGTGTGAATTTAAAGTGATCATAAGAAAGCAGATGTTTAAATGCGAATGAAATACATGCTGCCCAAATTACACTGCTCGGCATAAAAATTGCCTCTGACACTATTTCAGCATATTCTTATGTAAAATGATCTCCTGAATTCGAATATGATGCCCATTTTGCCCTATCGGCTATCACCCACCATTTTTTAGGAATAGCCCCCTATTTTTATCATTTTTTGGTGATTTTATGGCTATAAATTTGATTTTTAGGAGGGGGGAGGATTATTTTAACTGTTAAAAATGTCTTCTGAGGGGCTACAGAGTTGGAAAATTCTAAAACATAGACATTTGCAACAAGGGATTTTTTTTTTTTTTTTTTTTTTTTTTTTGGGGGGGGGGGGGGGGGGGGTTGCCACTGAAATAATACATTTCATATCTTATATTTTTTTATTCTGTTATTAATGTTATTTTTTAAACTTTATATTTTTTTGTTTTTAGGTGTTAAATTAATTATTTTTCATTCTTCAAATCAAATTCATGGTCATAAAATTATCAAACAGGGAAAGAAATTGAGGGAGGGAGTGGTGTATCTAGAAAATAGGGGGGGGGGGTGACTGGACAAAATGGGAGTCATATTCGGATTCAGGAGGTCATTTTACGTAAGAATCAGGAAGAATGGTATCAGATTTCGAAAAAAACAGATCTCGATGTAAAATTCACCTGACAACCCAACCCATGCAGGATTCTAGTTCTTTTTATTTGTTTATTTATTTATTTTTTACATTCAGTTGATGCCATTTGCAATGTAGAAATATCATCAATTTGGTACTATATACATTAGTGTAATATATATATATATAATATATAGATTATTATCCATAGTGTTTTTTTTTTTTATATATATATAATTTATACTATGAATCTAAGAAATTTCTTCTCCCATGATGTGGTGGTACTTTTTATTTTATTTAATAATGTGGATAGAGGTTGCCTTTAATTTAAAACAAAATATGTTAACAAATTGTGATCGTATGAAATAATGATGAATTACCCTAGGCTTCGATCTGATCATACATGGGTACATACCAAGTATAAGATAAATTCAATCTTTACTTTTTTAAGATATTTTAAAGTTTAGAATAAAACATACCCGGTCTTGAAAAAAAGGAAAGGCAGTCTTCAATTCCAATTTAAAAGTATTTATTAAGATTAATTTGCTTTCCCACTTCAAGAATGCAGAAATCCGGACAACTGTTATAAATCTCAAATCTCTAATACATAGCCATGCTTCTTTAAAATAAATTCAAGATACTTATAACAAAATATTTATATAACAAAAATCAGCTCCGGTCACTGTCACAATTTCGTTTCAAGTCATAATAACCGTGTGGGACCATATATATAAAAATAACGGTAAAATATAACGTACGGACGCAAGTGCCCGGCCATTCTTCTCTGCACACAGGTGGAACACCAACTGACTGATTTTTAAATTTTAAAAATCGCTCCTAAAGAAAAAACAGGTCCGCACACCTAAAATCACAGATACGCGATTTGGATTCGTTAATCGGACTTCAAAAGTAACCAATTAAACAGTACGCGCACGCAAGAGAAACAATCGCCGATTCTCCCATTGACAAGTGTCGCGGGAAGCAAACTTTACAGGGTGCGTTGAGCCAGGAACGAACGGTTGCGATGAGATGCCTGCAAAACGATGTATTTTGGCATAGGAATTAAACAAGAGGTGATGTATTTACATCACATATCCCCACATGACCAATTACAAAAAATTTTATGGCACTGGAAACATGAACCGTATATGGTGAAATTGTGAACAGAGCCAGAGACGGTTTTTGTTGACAAAAGACATAAAATTTTTTGTGAATAAATTGTATAAAAGAATAATATAAAAAAAAAATTCAGAAACATTACTAAATATAACATATATATCAATTACTTTACAACTAAAAGAAACTTATCGTTATTACACATACGAACTTGTTATAAGAAGAAATAATATAATCATAATATCAACAAAAAAAAATCACTGAACACATGAGCTTGTTACTTGAAAACACTCACGTGAGAAAAAAAAAAAAAATTTCTTTTTTTCTTTTCTTTCAATTTCTCCTTAAAGGAAATCATGCGAATGACAATAACATGGCTCATAAAATTAAATAATCTCAATTGTTATAGAAAAATAAGATACACATAAAATATAAATGTAATATCTTAAATGTAAACACAGCACATGAAAATAGATATCTATTAATATATATAAGTATGAATATAAACATGAAATCATATTACACAAGTGACATGTCATGAAAGAAATATTATATTTGTTACCAGTAACATAAGAATTGTTTATAAAATAAATAGCAATATATTTGGGCCCAATTATTACATGTGAGAAAGCCCCTTGGAAATAGACCAAGAAAATATCAAACGAAATTAAAACCCAATTAAAATAATAACCCTAAAATGAAAATAAAAGAATGTACTTTACAAAAAAAAAAAAATGCTATTTCCAATTGACTTGCTACTATTACACAATTATTTTCACATATATACATCTATATCTGAATAATACTCTAAAAAAAATATATATATACATATATATATATATATACATATATGAATGAGGAATTATTTAACAGAAGTGTGGTACAGCAAAATCCAACCATCTAACACATTGAACACTTTTTTTTTTTTTTTTTGTATACTTTACTATGATAATCTTGAGATATTAATATTATATTTTCAAAAATTAACTCTTTTATAAAACATAATTTACTGGCTGCGACTCTCCAAGAGTACTCCCAAGCAGGTTGATCAGTCCTATTCTGAAGCACTCCCGGAAAGACACAGAAAGCAAAAAAAAAAAAAATATTTATATTATATATTGTTAAAGATTACTATTTTTTATTCCTGGGCCTCAGGTTGTACCTGGAGGCTGAGCTATCTGGTATACAAGTGTTATTTTTCTTGTTGACAATAGGAGCAGGAGATTGACTATTTTCTAGAACTGGTAATTTATTGTTTGTAAGCAGAGAATTTGTATTGTCTTGTATAAGATATTGTTTCCTTTTTGGGACAATTAAAAGTCTATCGATATTAATTTGGAATGGTTTTGCTGTAACACTTTCATACTCTTTAATTTGAACCAGCACCTTAGAAATTACTTTAGTGACAATAAAAGGCCCGATAAACCTTGCTTTGAAAGTGTCTCGTGTTTTCATGTAAACAAGGTCACCCGTCTTGAACACTCTGAGGGAAGCCCTCTGGTGCTGTCTTTGATTTCTGTAATTTTGAGCATCCTTCATATTTCTATGTACCTTTTCATAAACTCTATTTAGCGACTTCATGTATTGATAATACTCAAAGGGGAATTCCATATTTGACATTTCATGCAATTCACATACATCAAATATATTAGAAACTGACCTACCAAAATGTAAAAATGCTGGTGAATACCCCGTTGATGAATGTATAGAAGTGTTGTATATACTTTTATGTATCATCAAGGCTTGTTTGAAGTTGAAGCCTTCACCTGCTAATGAAGCAATAGATGATTTGATACTAGTGTTTATTCTTTCGGAAGATCCTTGCGTCTGTGGATGTGCAGACGAAGCATGAACAAGGCTTATTTTCATGGTTTTGGTGAAATGGTTGAAAATATCTGCTGTAAACTGAGGTCCAAGGTCAGACATTAATGCTGCAGGACGTCCATATGATGTGATATATTTTGTTAGGGAGTCTACAACAGACTGTGCCGTGGGTTTTTTAATTGGAAAAAGTTCTAAGAATTTGGAGAAGTGATCAAAACAGGTAAGTACAAACATTTTGTTGGAGAATGGTCCAACAAAATCCATAGATACCAGTTCACCAGGTTTATTTGGAATGAACATTTCCTGTAAAGGAGCTGCAGGAATTTTGTGAGGCTTATTTCTGATACACAGTTTACAAGAAAGCACATAATTTTTGGTATCTCTGTATATTCCTCTCCAGTAATATGACTTCAGGATTTTACGGTATGTATTATAAATACCAAAATGTGGCATATGAGCTATCTTTAAAATTTTAGGTTTTAGTGAATTTGGTACAAGAATCTTGGAGGAATTACTATCTTGTTTGCTATTAAATTTTCTTTTTATCATCAATAGACCTGTATCTGGATGAATGAAATAATTTTTGAATTTCTGTTTTGGATTTTCAGACGTAATATTTTGTACTATTTTCAATAAATTATCATCATGTTTTTGTTCAATAAATAAAGTATCTTGTGAAACTTGTAGTTCTGGGTCATTATTTTCTCTATTAGTTAGGTTTAGGTTGCTGTGATTTATATTGTGCAACTGTATGCTGGGTGAATTGGATGATACAGGTAAGATGTTTTCATCATTTATTAACTCTGGATTTGTTGTCAAATTTTGGGTGGATTCTGAAAAGTCATCACGTGAAAAATAATCTGCTAGAACATTAGATTGACCTTTAATGTATTGGAATGTAAAATCATATGTGTACAACTCTATTAGCCATTTTGTAGTAAGATCTACAGGTGAAGTAGTACTGCGATAGAATTCTATGGGTTTGCTATCACTTAAAATTGTAAATTGTCTATTATATAAGTAGAACCTGAATGCTTGAACTGATTTAACAATTGCCATAAGTTCTTTCTTGAGTGCCGGATAGTGCTTCTCAGAATTAGAAAGTGTTTTGCTGAAATAGCTAACTGGTTGTAATACATTGTTGCGTTCTTGCAACAGAACCCCAGCTATAGCTACATTGCTAGCATCGGTATTCAGGAAGAAAGGCTTGTCAAAATCAGGTAAATTTAGAAATGGTTTAGTAAAAAATATCTTTTGAATTTTCTGAAAAACTTCTGTGTGTTGATGTGTCCATTTAAACGGGATCTTCGTTGAAGTTAACTGTGTTAGTTGATCCACTAGTTTTGCATAATTTGGAAGAATTTTTCTGTAAAAACCACATAAACCCAAAAATCTCTTTAAATGTTTTCTTGTTTTGGGAGTTGGAAATGCTGTTATTTTGGTGATGTTTGATGATATGGGACTTATAGTATGGTCTTGTATATGAAATCCAAGGTAATCAATAGCCTTCTTAAAAAATTGAGATTTCTTCGGAGATAAGGTGATGTTATACTTTAGTAAAATTTTGAAAAGTTGAGTCAGTTTTTCTAACATTTCTGGAAATGAATTGCTACCTACAATGATATCGTCCTGGTATGCAAAGATACCAAGACATTTTGTTTCTTCAATTATCGCATCAATCAACATTTGGAAACTGCTTGCTGCAGATCTTAGTCCAAACATTAAACGACTAAATGAATAGGTCCCCCACTGAGTTGTGAATGATAACCTTTTTCTGAACTTCTTTGGGAGATGTATTTGATGATATGCAGACGGGAAGTCCAGCGTGGTGAAGTATTTATACTTTGAAATGTTATTAATGATATAATCAATTCGGGGCAATGGATACGATGAACTCCTTATCATGGCATTGATGAGTCGCAGATCAAGGGCTAGGCGAAAAGATGGCTTTTCATCAGGAGATGTGGGTTTTTTCTTCACAGCAAGCATGGGACACGCCCATTCAGAAATGCTCCTTTCAATGATGCCAGCCTCTTGTAGAGCATCAATTTGTTTCTTTATCTCCTCCTGCATAGCTTCAGGAACTGGATAAGGCAACGTTCTTACAGGAACATCACTTGTGAATTGTATATGCGGGGTCACATGGTCAGTGTGTCCCAGTGATTTAAGTGATGAGGAAAAAACCACTTGATGCTCCATAAGCAATTTCTGGATAGTCAATCTTTCTTTAGTAGACAAATGGTGTAAGGAAAAATTATCAATACTAAATTCAGATTTTCGGAGTTGAATAATCTCATCCGATGCTTGAATCAGATTAACTTGTGCTCTGGGCTCTTGTTTAATTTCCTCTATTTTTTCAATTTGGTGAATTATTCCAAGCTTGGTACCTTTATTTAAATGTTGATCTACTTTAGAATAATTTGTTAACGGAACTGAAAATGACATTACTTCAATATTTTTACTATGTGAACCCTCTTCAAGGTTGACAATTGCAGTGTACAAACCTATACCTTTGTTTTTATTCAGTGTGGGAATAAAGATTACCTGTTTATCAGCATATATTTGTTTGCACATAACAAAGACATAAACTGTTTGTAGCGGTGGAATGATCACTTTGTTTTTGAGTGTACATTTATTAACTTCATCTTGACAGTCAAATTGTGAATTTTTATCGTTTACGAAAGTAGGATTAGAGGTAGAAGTACTGGTCTCAGGAATAGCGGGTAAATTTTGGAGGCAATTAATTTTGGATTCAGGAATCTCATATTCATCTTCAGGAATTGTGCTATAAATGTCAACATGACAATAGTTAATTTGTACGAGATTTTGTTTTAAATCAATTAGGACCCTATGGGTTTTCAGAAAATCAAATCCCAATATACCAATGAATTTTGAGTCTGTAGGAATATCTATGAGAAAAAATGTATGTCTGAAAAAAAAATTTGCCAATTTTGAATGATAGATTGATACATCCCGCACAAAATACCGCTGAATTGACAGTAGCAATTTTAACTTTTGTAGCGACTCTTTTAAAGTGTAATTCATTTCTGAATTTATCGAAATAGCCTTTGACTAAAACTGAAATGCTTGCACCTGAATCTAAAAGAAAGTTTTGTAATGACTTATTTATGTTTAACTTAACAATAGGTAAGTGAGGACTGGCAGCTTGAGTGTACAATAGAAATCTTAATGAATGAATAAAAATAACATCCTCATCAGGCTGATTTTCTGTTTGGGATGTAGCATTAGATGATATATTTGCAGGAACAATGGTTTGAGTACTTACTGAACTGACCAATCTTTTTGATGAGATAGGAAATTTTAATCTAGTGCTTGGTGATCTTAGGATTATATCCTGACCACAAATTTTTAGACCATTCGAATGTTCATTATGAATGGGAGAGGAAGTGCAGGACTGACCTCTCCCAGAAATTTGTCAGTCTTTATGAAACTGACGATTTTTGTAGTTGAGCCCTTTACGCTTATGTTCAAAAGTTGCTGACTCCGATTGAGCCTGTGCTGACCGGGGGTGTGTGTGAGAGGAGTGTCCATCCGAAGGAGAATGTCTACGGTTATATTTGGATCTAATTTTATTTCTTTGACATGATTTGAATCCCTGTCGATCTGTGTCAAATCTTCTGCCACCCTGATAATCTTTTAATTTGTAACAAAATCGGGCAGTGTGTCCAACCCGAGAACACCACTGACATGTCGGTTTATGACCATCAGACCGCGAGGACCGATCTGAATTTAATTCAAGATGATGCAGCTGGGAGTCCCGATCCGAGGCATTGTGCTGTGCATTTTCAGCAATCATGCAATGATTTATATTTGAAAATGATGGCTGGGAAACAGCCAAAGATTCACCTGATTGAACAACCTCCTGATATGCAGCCAGATTGTCAACCATTTCCTCAAAATTACTACACTTTCTCGTTAAAAGATGTAATTTATAATCGGGGGTGAGAGTATCTGTTAATTTTGCAATGAGTAGTTGGTCCATTGATTCTTGTGGAAATTTTGGAAACCTCTTATAAACAAGATGTTGGAGCCGATTAGCAAAGTTTCGGATATTCTCCAAACCATCAAATTTAATGGCATTATATTGTAATGCTACACTCTGTTCTGTTTCACCTTTAAAATTCTTACGTAAAATCTGAAATAATTCATCAGGAGACTTGGCTCTTTGGCATGGGATTGAAGATGTATAAAATTTTAAAGCCCTATCGCAAAGTTTTGATTTAATAAAAATAAGGGCCTGTTTAGGATGCCATTTAAAAATATCTATTTTAGTTTGCACCTGTTCAATAAAAAAATCCAAAAGATCTGGATCACCATTAAATGGTGTTACTGTGAATTTAAGACAATAAGTTTTTTCAGAAGTCATGATTTTAAGAAAAATTTGTCAAAATTTTGCAGAGACAAAAAAAAGTTAATGCATAGTCATATATTTTCAAAATATCAAGCAGACATACTTATCTACTTTAATCTTATTATATTTCATAACAAATTTTCATATTAATTGAAGTTGACCCATCTTATTATGTCTATTTTTTTTTTTTTTAGAAGTGATAGCAAACTCCCAAACACAATAAATTATAACATGTTATTCCTTCAAATACAAAAATATCATACAGCCTATTTTCAAAATATTCTCTCTATTATATTGGCATTAATTCTAAATCAAAACAGTATTTTTATTTTGCAAATGAATAATACCCTATATAATCCAGAAACACATACCAATATATTACACTTCAAATGTGAAAGTAAGCTTTTAATTATTATTCTTGATAAACTATTTGTTTAAATACATTCAACAGACTAGATTATAATACTTAGTTCAATATGCCACTATGGAATTTTTTTTTTGAAAAACCACTTTTCAAAAGTATGTTTTTAAAAAAAATATATGAATTCTTATTTAACTATTTCATTTTATTATTATTACTATTATTAATGAAATGGCTAATAGGCATCTTAAAATAAAATTTCACCCATACAAACAGTACTACTTTCAATAATTACTGCCCTTATGGCTATGAAAATATGAATAATAACAAAAATATACATCTTTCCAATAATTTCTTAAATAAAGCACTTTCAGATCAAAACTGGCAATGTACCTCATGCAATCTTTAATTTTTTACGATCGGCACCATATGTGGTGGTACTTTTTATTTTATTTAATAATGTGGATAGAGGTTGCCTTTAATTTAAAACAAAATATGTTAACAAATTGTGATCGTATGAAATAATGATGAATTACCCTAGGCTTCGATCTGATCATACATGGGTACATACCAAGTATAAGATAAATTCAATCTTTACTTTTTTAAGATATTTTAAAGTTTAGAATAAAACATACCCGGTCTTGAAAAAAAGGAAAGGCAGTCTTCAATTCCAATTTAAAAGTATTTATTAAGATTAATTTGCTTTCCCACTTCAAGAATGCAGAAATCCGGACAACTGTTATAAATCTCAAATCTCTAATACATAGCCATGCTTCTTTAAAATAAATTCAAGATACTTATAACAAAATATTTATATAACAAAAATCAGCTCCGGTCACTGTCACAATTTCGTTTCAAGTCATAATAACCGTGTGGGACCATATATATAAAAATAACGGTAAAATATAACGTACGGACGCAAGTGCCCGGCCATTCTTCTCTGCACACAGGTGGAACACCAACTGACTGATTTTTAAATTTTAAAAATCGCTCCTAAAGAAAAAACAGGTCCGCACACCTAAAATCACAGATACGCGATTTGGATTCGTTAATCGGACTTCAAAAGTAACCAATTAAACAGTACGCGCACGCAAGAGAAACAATCGCCGATTCTCCCATTGACAAGTGTCGCGGGAAGCAAACTTTACAGGGTGCGTTGAGCCAGGAACGAACGGTTGCGATGAGATGCCTGCAAAACGATGTATTTTGGCATAGGAATTAAACAAGAGGTGATGTATTTACATCACACATGATGTCACTATTATATTGTTTCGACAAAATTTAGTCGTAATTTTTCCACATTAAAGAAATATTTATATAGATACTGTTGCAATGGCAATTTTGTCTATCTCCCCGAGTTTTTTTTAAATTATCTATACATTGTGAATAAAACATTTATAGTTGTGAATGCTTTCATTGCTATACTTTTCTTATTATTTATTAATTTTATAGGTAGAACAGTGGAGAAAAGAGAAAGAAAATGAACGTATACAGAACTCTGAAATGGAAGCTCAGAGAAAACTAGCTCTTAAAGTTGTGCAACAGAGGCAAGCAGCAAAAGAAGAATACAGGCGTGAATTAGCTCGACAGCGTCTTGCAGCTTATTATGAAGAAAGATTGCGCTTCCAAAAAGATAATGAAGATGCTCTCCAACGACGCATGGAAGATGCCCGGAAAATTTCTAAAGAGCGATCTAAACATGACAAAGAGCGGTACTGAACATATTGATAACTATCATTAGCAGCATTAGACGGGCTTTAATATTAGTAAAACTTGAGTATTTTTACTCATAGTTTTAAAGAAGTAATTATAAGTATATTTTAGATGTTTGAAAACTTTGCTATATTATTAAACATCTCCATAGGTACTTATGTATTAGAAAAATTGTTTTAGAGTTTTGTTATTATTATGCTTTATTTTTCCCTTCTTTCTTTATTTATTTTTTGAAATTTTTTTTTCTTTTGTGAATTAAATTTTTAATACTCAGTGTTTATTATAACAGTAGAATTTAAGCTGTTAGCTCAGTATTAGTATTTGTTATGATATGGATATTTGCAGTCTTGTCTTATTTAAAATTTAAATATGATTACTGATATGCATTGTACTGCTGAAATGCACAAATATAGAATTAAAGTATGTGCTAAACAAATTAAATATTTGCTTTTTTTGTTTCTAGTGAAAAGTTACCTTTTTATGATTATTTTGAAAGTTTTCACTTATTGTTCTTATTTCATTATATCATCCCTCCTATTTTTATTTTATTTTTGTACAGTCATAAGTAACTGTTTATTAGAAGGTTACAGAAAATAAATAAACAAATAAATAAACCTAGTAAAATAACTAAAACTTTCGCTTTCACAGAGTGAAAAAAATATTTATGTTTAAAAAAAAAAAAAAAAAAAAAAATCTGTTATAACTAAGCATATATTCTACTTATTTTGAATTCTGAATGCTTCTACATGCAAAATTTCATTATATTTATTAGATATAATTCTTTACTTTGATCACAAATTAATTAAATTTTTCATATTACCCTTTTCCTTTTCACAAATGCGGTTATTTAAGTTTTACAAGCATTTTATTTAATAAATTCTTTTCTTTTTCCAATTCTTTTGTATATAAAACTTTTATGGTACAAATAAAGTGTTTCATTTACAGAAATTTTTTAGACAATCCTAAGATTAATAAATATACTAATAAATAATAATAATGAAAACTAAACTAATAACTCCCAGAAAAATTTATTTTCTAGAAGGGGGGGGGGGAATTGGAAAAATAAAATAATGAGTTTTCATTTGATAAAGGAACAAAGCTAGGTAGAAAATTTCTCTATTTATCATCCCTTTTTTTATATTCATAAATAGAACAGTCCCCCCCACCCCCAATTACAAAATCATTGGATTGCTTCTTTTATCTTACTTATTTACTGTTCTGTGATTTATTTCAAAATATTGTATAGCCAATTACTCTAAAAGTATGCAATGATATATTTCTGCATTGTTTGTAGATAAATATACCAATGGTAATTAAAAAAAGAAAAGAAACAGATACATATTTGAACATTTGTAAAATTCTGACAGCAAAATTGTTCTTTAACTTCCAGTTATTTAAAAGATATGCAATAATTTACAATTTGAAGAAATTTTCAATTACAAGTGGATTTAGTAAAACAACAATTAAATTGAAAAAGGGAAATAATAAATAAATAAATAAATAAAATAAAAATAAAAGGAGGAGGAAAAATAAAATCTTAGCTGGCAACTAGATAGTTTCAGGATGACCTTGACCTTGTTTCAGTTTTTTTTTTTTTTTTTTTTTTTTTGCTCTGATCTTTATAGCAACTGTTGCATGTTCATGTAGTACTTACTACCAAGGACAAATCTTTATTACTATTTTACTGATGGAAGAAAAAATAAATAATCAGTTTTAAATGATAATATATCAGACATTTTTAAAAGAAATTCATTTATCATCCTCCTCAAGTTTTATTTTTACATAATTATGATTATTTATATCAATTATTTAGTTGTTTGCTTTACATAATTTTTGGTATTGCTGCAATGTCAACTCAAAGTCAAATGCATGCATAAGAAAAAAAAGCTTCAAATGTTTATTATTATTTAGGGTTCCATTTTCATATTTAAAATGTTTTTTATTTATTTATTAATAAAATTATAATTATCAGATCTCTCTCTCTTTCTCTCTCTCTCTCTCTCTCTCTCTCTCTCTCTTTTTTTTTTTTTTTTTTTTTTTTTTTTAAGATACAGAGCATTTATTGATCAATTTATTTGCTTCTAATACCTAAGTACCTAAAATTTATTAATATGAAATTACATTTTAAACATTTCTATTATTATTCAACTATTTAGAATCAGGTAAATATAAATATTTAGATCATGTTGTCAGATTAAATAAATTTTATTTTAAAGAATAATATATTATACTGTTCAAATGCTTAATCATTTTGCTCTCCTGGGAGATATTTCAGTCATTAAGAACTGTGGAAAGCTTTATATTCCATTCTTACTCTTATCATTCAAGTGCTTTGAATATTGTTAAAATTACTGTACTATTTTCACTAATAAAGAAATTCCTTGAAAATTGCTTTAGTATATCACTTTTTCAAAAAATTTTGCACAAAAAGAGGAAAAGGAAAAAAGATTTAAAAAAATTGAAAATCACATTTTATAATAAGAACAGTATTTATTGAAATTCACGTTTGCTTTATTAATATTCAGAAATTTTAACTGCAACCATGTTGTCTTAAACTATTTTTAAATTATGACTTCATGTTTAATGGACATATTTAAATGTAACTGTATCTTCAAAACTAATATGTTTACAGTTGGACTTGTTTAAAGTGTCCTTGGTTATCTTCAACTTGCTTATAATATCAAAAATATTTGTCTTGCTCAATCATTCATAAATTTATTTGAACACTGTTATTATGTTATTTGGCTATAGTGTTAAAAATGTTTCGGTCCTTTGGATGACATTATAACTGATTTCGAGTGCATATAAATTTTCTGCTAGGTCAGAAAAATGAATATCACTAGGTGACTAGGTCATAAACTAGGTCAGAGAATACATTTTGATTTGGTTACAATTATATGTGTTTCATTTTCTTATGAAAGACTGCACACCAGTCAAATTGACTCATTTATCCCTCCTCATGTAATTCTATAGGATTTTTGTTGCTCCATTTTATAAGGATATCACATTTAAAAATGAAATGTTTTGAATTTCATGCTTTAAACGTATTGCCTTTCATCTTAGTGAGCAATTACTTTTAAAAAATAAATTAACTTATTTCTTTTTGAGTTTGAAAATTAAGAGTCCTGAGTTTACTTAATGAAATAGAATATTTAATTTTATTATTATTATTATTTAATTGCTGAGATAAAAGGTGGCATATTTAAAAAGTGGAATCCATAAAACAAAATTTGAAAAACTTCATTTTTGAATGAAATATCATTATAGTACAAAGCAGCAAAATCCTATAGGATTGCATGGGGGAGTTTTAACTTTTCCATTTCTGTTATGTTAATAATAATAGTAAAATCTAAATTAAAAAAAAAAAAATGCATTTACTACCTATGTATAAGTTAATGGAAAATAAGTAAAGTTATTTACATTTTTGTAATGTAACTAGTACTTTTCTTAAATAAATGTTAGGTACAATTCTCTTGCTGTACATGTAGTTATAAAGTTTTTTTTTTTTTTTTTTTAGCATTCATTGATTTCTATATAACAACCTTTTCTAACAATTTGTCCCCTAGTATTTGTGGAAAGAAAATAAATATAATTATAAACATGTTCTGTTTTATTTTATTTCAATTACCTTAAAAAATAATGAAGTCTGATAGATGTTTAGTGTAAAACAGTACAGTCGGTAACAAAAGTGTCCGAACACTAGTAAAAATCCTTATGTAAAAAAGTACACATTCATACAGTTTTGTTAAATAAATCCTTATCGAATCATGTTCTTAGACTGACTAAGAACAGGATTCGACAAGGATTTATTTGACAAAACCGTATGAAGTGTTCTTTTTTTACATATGAATTTTTGCTAGTGTTCGGACACTTTTGTTACCAACTATAATTCAGAATCTTTAAAACCTGCTTTTTAGTTTAAGGCATTTCTAGTTTCATTCTTAGCTTAGGTTTCATGCAATGCTTTTAGGGTTCGATATCGTACAGAGCTCTTTTATGCAAATCAGAGGGAAAGACGAGAAAGAATGCTTAAACTTCGTGAAGAAGAAAAAATACGCCAACAACGCCTTGACCAGTTACGAAAACAGGTGGGATAAATAACGTAAGATAATATTTTTCTTTTCTTTCAGATACATCTAATGATTAAATTCTTCCTAGTAAGAATGGTTCAATATAAATTATCCAGTTACTCTTATGAATGAGGTTAGTTGTCCAAGGTTATTGATATAATTCAGAGGTCAATCCAGAACATTTTTAGTGCTGCTTTGAGGCACTTTCACAAATTATTTTAAGCAAAGAGGAAAATTCACAAAATCAATTCTCAGCAATAAAACCACACTCCAAATTTCTATAAGCTTTGCTGTATCAATCACATGATAAATACCTTCAACTTTGCCATAGTATATTTTAAACTAAATATCTACTTTTACTTATCTTATACGTTGGAACTTACTCGTCCCAGATATAAACTTATCATTGTAATTGATGCTTTGTTTTTTTGTTTAAAAGTATTTAAAAATTAGATAAATGATTTAGTTAATTGTTCAGGAGTATTTTTAATTTTCACAAACTAACTTGATGTTTTTCATAAATTATTTTATAAGTTCACAAACGAGGTACCATTTAAAAAAACCTGGATTGAACTCTGTAATTACATTCTAACATTATCAGGCCTTAACAAGTTCAGAAACATTTGGTAATCAGCAAAAGTTTCTATTAACTAGAAAAAGTAGATTCTTCTGACCACATAACATAAACTAAAAGATTGGATTTTAAAATGCATGAAATTTTCTGCACATAAATTGAGAAAGAATAATAGCTAATATAGTAATAATAAGTAAACAACATAACCTTAAAGTTATCTTTAAATTATCTTATTATCACTAAATCCAATATATTTTATCTTTTAATTAAATTTATAATTTAACATAAAAATACATGTTCTTCAATTAAGGTGATTGTTTCTTGAATTTTCTATAACAGACATCAAAATTAATAGGAATATTGTGATACAATTGAGGTAAGTATACGATATCTTGATTGTGATACGTTTTTTCAGTCAAACCTATCACAATGAAGAAATAAATGAAAATAAGAAAAAATAACAAATTATAAGAAGAATTTAAAATGTGGAACAAAAGAGTATAAATGAGGATTTAAAAAAAATAAAAAGGATTAAAAGAACTGTTCATGAAAAAATTTTGATTGCCAATGACAACCTGGCAACCATATTTGTTAAGCCCTGAACATTATAGATCTATAATTGTTAATTTTCTCTTCAAACTAAATTGGATTGAAATTTAGTTACAAAAACTGTTTATTAAAAAGAATTGACTGTTTAAAACTGCATCCTCATTTTATAATTCTGCGAAAGTTTGTTGTCGACTTTAAAATAATTTCTAAAATCAATTCAGTTTTATTTATACTGTTACCTAAACGTTTTCTACTTAGTTTCAAAATTTTTTTGAAAAAGAAAAATTAAATACAGTTAGATTCACTTTTTAAAATTCTATTCTTGAATTTAAGGTTTATATCTGTTTATATAAGTGCATTAAATATTTTATTATTTAATTATACTTTTTGTACCTTATTACTTTTTCAATTTATTCTATACTCAATAGAAGAAAGTATTTGATTTATAAAAATTTTTAACTTCTGGTTTTTGACACTTTTTGAAAGGTCCAGAGTATGATTTGATCATTTTTGAAAATGTATGTGTATATAACAAAAATTTCGTGGCAAGAACTAATGCGCAAAATATTTCATAAATTTATATGTAATTGTACCCTTACATAAATTAGTGACAATCAATTTTTGAAGCTAATCATTCTACAAGTGAACTTTGGCATTCCGTTTTTACATAATTTTTATATGGTAATATAGCACATTTCATATTATATATATGTACACAATAAAAATCAGTAACTGTGAAATTGAAAAAAATAAATTTATAATAGTAATGGTCAACTAAGAAAATAGTTTTGCATATATAGGAGTATCACTCCCTTCCTTCGGGGGTGAAGTAACTCCCTACGGTATGTAAATTTTTTATATGAATATTTTTTTAAAGAATTTATCAATACCTTTGAAATGAATGGTTAAACCCTGTATCTGTAAAAATTTGGAACAATTTTTTTTAATTAAAAAAAAAAAAAAAAATTGTGCGTGTGGGTTGGTTATGTATACCCGACAGACACTATAAAAGGATTCTGCAAATTTTTCATTCTCCCTCCCTCCCTCCTTTTTTTGTTTTTGAGCAAAAAACACATTTCAAAGTGTAAGGCTGTTCCAAATAATCTCAGGAATCAGGAAGTCAATTTTTTGGATTCTGGGTTGGTTATACATTCCCAACAGACACTGTAAAGGGATTTTGCAAATTTCTCTTTCTTTAAGGTAGTTAAAAGGGGGGGGGGGGGGCATAAAACATGCTTCTGAGTGTAACTTTGTTGAATCAGGAAGACAATTTTTGGTGGGTTTATTGGTTACACTTAATTTTGTGTCTGTGAAATTGGGAAGATAGAGGGGGGCGTTCTCAGCGCGCCTGGGTGTGGTAATACCGCACACAATGGGTGACAGGACCCGATATAGTACAAACGAAAAAAGCCCTGCCAAAGTCATTAAACACAATAGAAGCCTGTGTGTAAATATGTTTGTTCCTGCACATGCAGTCATGTAAGGTACTGCCACAGGCAGCGGAGACCTGGGAGCATATAAACTATACTCACATTCAAATTCCCATTGACCATAGGATTTTTTCCAGCTTTCTTATTTGTTTTTTCTTCATACATCATTCATGATGTAACTTACTAAAACTCTTAATTTTGCAAGCAATAAATAATATATTCTTGTCATCATTAACTTAATGCAATGCAATGAATCTTCATTAGCAGAAATTTTCAAAAGAAGTCTTGTAAATTTTCTGTGTATGTTTTCTAATCAATTAAAAATGCCTGAAACATGATTTTAATAATCATTGTAATAAAAAATTTTAGCTTAACAGAGGAAACAAGTATATTTGGAGGCGCCATCTCTATTCGTAAATTAAAACTGCAAGTTGTCTGAATCAAATTATATGAGAGAGGGGGGAAAAAAATAGCGAGAAAGATGTATAATATTACCTTACATGACATAAAGACAAAATCGTATTAAATCATTTCATTAAAATGAGAAAAAAAGCAGAAAATTAAAATCTAATTTTTAACACTAATTTGGAAAATTTTGCATAAAAAATATTATCATTATTTTAAAGATTTTATTAAAATTCAACGTTTTTTATCTAACAATTTGTGACCAAAAGATATTTTGTGAAATATTTCAGTTTGATATATTAGAAGTAATAAATAATTTTAAAGAATAAAATAAAATTGTATTTTCATTTTGAAATTGCTTTTCCATAACTTTTTATTTTTTAGTAGTTTAAAGAACAGATAAGCATGTTGTGGAAGAAGAAAGATTTTATATTTACTAATTTATTATAACACAGCCAAAAAGAGATTTTAAGGTAGTTTAATGGGAGGTTTTGATAACAAACAACAAGGAAAAATAAATAAATCTTAGCAAAAAAAAAAAAACTTTCCCTCCTCCTTTTTTTTTTTTTTTTTTTTTTTTTTTTTTTTGAGTTAGGAAGTTAGGAATTAATGATCTTTTGACATCAATTCAAGATTTTGTCCTTAAAAAAATTGATATAAACTGTAACTAATAAGAAAATGTAATGACATATTTAAAAAAAAAAAAAAAAAAAAAAATCCTTCTTAAATATAAAATAAATTATAATTAGCAGATTCTTGCTGACTAGAAAGAAATTAAAAAATAAATAGATAAAACCTTTAAAAAAAAAAAAAAAAAAAGTATTTTACAATATAAGTAAAGAGAAATTTTTTTCTTTTAAATAAACATCATGTAAATTTAGTATTTTATTTTCTCTGTCACATAATCTTTCTAAAATTCACACATTTGTATAAATTTGTGATGGTAGATATAGAAATACAGAATAGATATAAGTTTGGATTTTCAATAAGATTTTTTTATTTTTTAAATGTCATAATTAATTACATAAAAATGACAATTTAAATGCATATTAGGTATTGATTTTAAATTTGATCACAAATTAGCATTAAAAAAGAAAATTCTTTATCATCAAATAAAAATAAAAAATAATTAAAAATGAAATTTGTCTCAAAAAAGCAAAATTTTTAGAGTTAATTTTCAAGGAATAAAGTTTATTCTAAAAGAATGTCAAATAAAGTGCTATTTGATACTTTAAAAAAATCAGATATATTAATTTCTGAAACAAATTTTTATTTCCATTACCCTACTACCATAGGTAAAGGAAGTATTGTATTTGGTCCAAAAATTTGATATGAAGTTTTCCCCTGATTTAGATACACATTTTAAGGCCTCCAAGTCCAAAAAATCAGATTTTGGTAATTGGTCAGTGTGTATGTATCTGCGGAATATTCTAGCTGTCATATCTCCGAAACTAATAAAGATAGAACTAAGAAACTTCAGAATTAATACAAGTCTGGTGTACAGATGAATTTTTTAAATTTTAGTGAAAATTGGAAAAACAGAAGTGGGCCATCGGAATCTGGAAGTGGAATCGCAAATCCATATAAAAAAAACAACTCAAACAATTTTCTTCAAAGTTGCTATATAAACACTCTATTAGATGTTTTTTCGAATGATATAATTGCTTAGTTCAGGAAAATTGATAGGCATCCTGTATAACTAGCTCAATTTCAGGTCTCGCAAGTATATTCTTTAAAAACAACTGTATGCATTATTTTCAAACTTGCCATATTAACTCCCTTTTAAATATCCTTTTGTATGTAGTTATTGTTTTCCAGTCAGTAATTGAGTATGCCAAGTTTTCTTAAAAGTTAGTATCTCAAAAAGCGGCTCTAACAATTTCCTTGAAAATTGTTACATAAATCCATTTTAGGTATCCTTAATCATGTATTATGTGGTTATTACAGGAATATTAAGTCATTATGCTTAGGTAGGTTAATTAAAGATCTAGGAAATCGGTGTTTCAAAAAATAACTCTACCATTTTTTTCTTATTTTTGAACTTGCTATGTAAACTTTGTTTTATGTATCTTTACATGTTTATTAAGTTTCTCATACCAGAAATATTTTAGGTTTCTACTTTGTTAGGTTAATTTTATGTCTTCTGATCGTATTATCTCAAAAAAAAAAAAAAAAAAAAAAAAAATGCATATAATACGTATAATAGTTGGTAATAGAAGTCGTGTGGTTGTTTCACACCAGATTTTTAATTGTGCAAGCAAGTCATTATTATTATTATTATTTTTTTTTTTAATAGATGGCACCACATTTTAACCCAAACAATTTTTATGAAATACAATTATTAGATACATTTACAAGTGGGGGAAAAATGCAATTAGTATATATAACAAATCATTATTTGAATAAATCAAATGTAATTTAATATTCATAGGGTAAATTATCTTTTGTCCTCAAGGCTTTAACACATTAATCGCCATGTCAGTCATATGTGCCTGACGCTAAGAAGTTCTACATGAGCCATGTCAGACATATATGTCTGACGTACGCGATTTGGTAGAAGGCCACGTCAATCACAGATGTCCGACGCAAACGATACATTTGCATTATGTTTCGAAAGCTTGGCCTATCAGGAACAAAACCTGAAAATTTCTTGGCTTACTACAAACAATAAAATGAAATAAACATAGTTATATAATGGTATATTGTTTCAGTTGAAAAAATACATTTTGGGGGCTTACTACAAACAATAAAATGAAATAAACATAGTTATATAATGGTATATTGTTTCAGTTGAAAAAATACATTTTGAGTCACTGGGGACGAAGCGATTTGACCGTCCCAACTTTAGCTTGCTGGATTCAGCTGAAATTCAAACGGACTGTGGAGATGTTCTATAGTCTCGACCTTACACATGTACCACTGATTCCTACACAATGCATTCAACGCTGTGTTCAAAACAACAGGTTAATACTTGTTGTATGTTGTTTGGATGCGTCAGACATATAAGACTGACACGGCTTGTCGAGAAAAAAAGTTTTAATATAGGGCCATGTCAGTCATATATGTGTGACATAAAAAATAGTGTTTTTCCAGGAATTTTGGCAAAATTTTTTTTTTCTGTGATACATTAAGTTTCCTTGATACATTTTTAACTAAATTATCTAATAAAGTTACCATGGCCCATGTGAAAATTTTTCTGATATTATCGTGGCGATTAACGTGTTAAAGACCTTGAATTCCAGTTTGTGTTGTTTAATTTTCCAAATTCCTTAATTCAATTGTTGCATTCTTCTATATTTTTTTAATTGATTGTTGTGTATTATAATTATGTTTGATAATATTGATACAACTTCATTGTCAAAAGAAATTGAATGACCATCTATTGAAAAGACAAATATCCCCCCCCCCCCAAAAAAAAAAAAAGTGGTTAAAGTGCTTTACAGCAATCACATTAAAAGTATTTTCAACGTTCATGACAGCACTAAGTTACTAATGAATGAGGAGGCTAGAAATAGCTCTATGGTCTGTATGAATATAAGGATAGTTTACATGTGACTTGTACTCAGTATGTTTCGGGCAGAAAATCTGCTACTGAAGGCAGCAGTAACCCAAATCGAGGTTTTGACTGTTTTCAGAGAAATTTTTTTTTAATTTCTTATTCTTGAGATTGTTACTAGAGGTGGATTTAAGTTAGATTGCGCCCTAGTCCCAGTTGTCTATGCCCCCCCCCCCCCCAAATTTTTGAAATATTATACATATACATTATAATTATAATAATAAATATAATAAAACTAAGAAGAACTATATTATTCTTTGATACAACAATCACTGTGAAACATTTCATATAATAATTAGCTTATATTTGAAAAGTAAATTAATCTAGTTCAATCATGAAAAAGATTGCTTTATTTGGTTTCTCCTTTGAATATATAATTAAATATGCAGAATTAAAATTTTTATTTAATCACTAACAAACAGACAAATGTTACGTTTATATTTTCAATAAATAATATGGAAATTATTATGTTTCATAAATATATAAGCTGCTATGCTTCATAATATTAATTTTAGAGCTTTCTGTTTGTTAATTTCTATTTAAACCATTACACAATTATTTTTAAAAAGTAATTCTACTCACAAAATAAAAACGTGTTTGAGTTGTAGCAAGAATCTTCCAAATTTATTTGTACTAATAATTGAAAACCTAATCGTTTTTGAATTCCAGTTGCTTTTTTATATTTGAATTTATGTTTTAAATTGGACCTTTTTCATAATTTAATAAATCTATAAATTTTACCTCGCTTTTCAAAGTCGATAAAATAATGATAATTTTCAATTTTAATTATCTTTTATATCAGACCCCTTTTTTAAATCGTAGTCATTTTTCAAACTTTAATCACCTCCACTTCCACCATTCAAATTTTAATCACTTGTAAAAATTTGGCGCTCCTCAAATAATGGCACCCCTAGGCCCAGACCTCACCGGCCTAATCTTAAATCCTCCTCTGATTGTTACATTAATAAGTGTTATGGAATTTCGAGAATTCATTTAAATATACTGACTAGTGAAACAGGTGAAGCCTGCTGGTATATATATATGTATGTTTACTTTACTTTATTATCACATGATTATAATTTCACAAAAAGGAAACTTTTTAAAAGTCGGAGATTAATCCAGAACAAATTTAGTGCCCCATAGAGGTACTGTCGCAAAGTTAACTTTTGGCAAAGAGACTTCACAAAGTCAATTCTCAATTATATAGCTGCATGCTAAAAACTTCTAAAACTTTTGCTGCATGGAACACATAATAAATATCCTTAATCTGGATATTTACTGGAACAGTAGTAAATATATCTAAACACCTATTTACCTGACACATCAGAGATTACTTGCCGCACAATCACAAATATATTATTTATTTATAAGTGTTCCATTTTATTTTTTAAATGTATTTTGAAATTACATAAACTGCTTTGCACATTTCAGTTAAATGTTCGGAAGCATTTTTAATTTTCACAAACTTACTTTATTTTTTCACAAATTATTTTATAAATTCACAAATGGGGTACCATTTAAAAAAAAAAAACCTGGATTAAAGCCTGAGTACATATTTTAATATTGTTTACTAAATCACTAGCTGTTTTTAATCTAAAGGAATGTGAGTAATATGTTTTTAAAATTGCAAATATGAAGAATTCTTTTACTTGTGTTTTTTTAAATTATTCATTATTTAAATTTGAATGACTAGTAACCATGTAATTTACATTTCACATTACCAGGCATGCGAATTACTGTTTAACATCTCATTTACAAAACCACAGGTTTTGCTAATAATTTTATAAAATAAAGATTTAGTCATACATTGTCTATGATAAACAATAATATAAAAATGGTAATTTTTATATAATTAATATTATTTTTAAATATTCATAATTTGTATTGTTTAGTATACAATTGTAATCATTACAAAATTTCAGTTTGTTTATAAAGAAATATATTAACAATCTTGCTATCATTTCTGTATTACAAAATAACTAACTATCTTTCATTGAGTATACAAATATGAAAAGTGAAATGATCGGCTATGCCAATATTTTATTTTTTTTCTAATGCATTAAAAATTTATTTTTAGGTATTTTAATACGAAGAAATACAAAAGTCATAATAATGCTGCTATAAAGCTTGCCTTATTTTTATTTTATTTATTTATTTATTTTAGTTCAAATAATTAAAATTATTTTATTAATAGGTGCAAGTAAGAGCTGATCGGGATAGAGAAAGAGTGCAGCAAGACACAGTTGCTTCTCAAGCTCGTAAAGAAGCATCAAGTGATGGACTTGCTCTACAAGCCTTGCACGAACTACGCACTGTAATGGATGCTGAGGTATTTTTTAAAAACGGATTGAAATAATAGTGTAAATGTTATATATTCTAATATTTACTATATCAAATATCCTGTTTTTCATTCATTAATGCAGAAATATAATATGCATTTAACTTAAAAATGGCATAATTAAAATTCAGTATATTAGGGAGAAGGGGAAAGGGGTATATTAACATAAGCAATTTCCAAAAATTGCTTTTCAACATATCAAGTTAATTCTCATTAAAAATAATTTAGAATTAAACAAAAACCATTTTTAAAAAATCTCCCCTGACTGGGCTCGAACGTTAGACCTTTAGGTTTGTAGCCCGAAGCTTTACCTCACAGCCACAGCGTTCACATAGGGAAAGTCTTTTTCTACAATATAGATTTTTTGTTTGTTCCCAGAGTGGTTACAAACATACATACAGGTGAAGCTAATAAAAGCATGTTAAAAAAAAGCTGCAGTTTTTATTACGTTTTGCATTTAACCTTTCATAGCAATACAGATTACAAATGTTTTAATTATTAATTGTAAACTGCCCATTATAATAATTTTTCATTGTGTAAGTAAATACTGAATTAATTTTTAATTCACTTTATAAAAATTCTCCTGTACATAATGTCAGGTTTGATCCAAGATCATTGTTAATAATCTGTAAACACTCATGCTCAGAAAGATAATGCCATTCTCTGAACCTGCTAAAAACTCATGATTAATTATTATTCAGGGCCCGAAATTTCAACCCATCTTACACTCGCCGAAAAAAAGTTTTACTCGCCACAAAATAGGGCTGTATTTTTTTTTTCTTTTTTACGCATTTCGGGTTTTTTATTTTTCCTAAATATTTGAAATGCTTTTACAAATATGCCTAAAATTATATATATTAAAAGTATGTCATCATGTCTCATAATTATTTATAATCAAAAATCATTATCATTTGAGATTTGAAAAAAGATTAAAGTACCTATAAATGCAAAGAATCATTATTTATTTCACTTTTTACATGAGAAATGTCTTTTTCGTCCATTTTATTTTTGTAATCAGACGAAATGTCGATGATTATAACTTGTTCATTGTTGTCATTTGAAATAGCCATTTCGGAATTACTTTTTCGATAAAATCATTGATTACAAATTATAACAGTGGGCTCGTCTATTCTCGCTCTGCTTGAAGAAATCACAAAGGAAGAAACGAAACTGCCCGAAGAGATTAAAACTTTTATGCATGCACTAAGCATTTTTCCTTTTCCAGGCTGGGGCGATCGCCGAGCAGCGCACACACAGACTCGCCACTCCGGGAAGAGAAAAAGAGAGGTTAAATATGAGGTTATAAGATGGCAAGATTTTCCCATATATAAATCTATAAAAAGAACATTTTGCCACCTTATCGTGTGAGAATTCTATCTATAACTAGACCAAATTTTTACTCGCCATAGTAAAAATTTCACTCGCCAATGGCGAGTTGGCGAGCAGAAATTTCGCGCCCTGATTATTATTAATATTAAATGCATATCCGACATATATTCAATATCAAAGCCATTGAAGACTTCAGATAGTTAGGAACAAGCTATTGAAAAAAACCCCAATATCTGGATTTTATTTCATATTTCTTGTTATCTGAGTGAACACCAACAAATAATCATTATATTGTGCATTTAAAAAATTTCAGAATTAACTTGACTGCTCATATGATGTAAAAATAGAGGTATTTCTATAATTTTCATCATTTTCTTCCAATATTAATCACTTGTGATAGATTTTTTTTTATTTTTTTTTAAAAGTAAATAAAGTTTTAATAAAATTTTAAACTATTTTAATAGGGATGGAGATGAAAAAGATAGATATTATAATGCATCATATTTGGCAGTTGTCATTAATTGTTTTGTTTTAAATAGAATTTCCAAAAAGAAATTTAACTTAATTAAAAATGAAGTTTTATCCTCATAAATTTACTTAGAAAATTACAAGGATGTCACTGAAATAATAGTTTGTGTTCTGTTTTGATAGAAATTAAGAAATGTATTTTGAGATAGTTTATTATCTTATTGAATGCTGGGACTAGACATATCAATTCACTAAGATTTTTTTTTTTTTTTTTTATCAATATACTTATAGTTAAAAATTATGTACCAAATTATGAAAGTTTAACATGTATTTTAACATTGAATATCATACATCTTAAGGCTTATCTTCAAATGCATAATTTTATTACTTCCATTACATGACTACCATAGGTAATGGGAGTATTGTATTAGGTCAAAATTTTTAAAATGAAGTTTTTACCTGATTTACATGTTTTAATGCCTCCTCAGTTCAAAAAGTAGTTTTTGGTATATGGTCATATGTGGTTTTTGGCAGTTGGTCATAGGTCAATTTGTGTATGTGTGTGGGGAATCTTCTAACTCTCATGTCTCCTAAACTTATAAAGATAGAATGATGAAACTTCAGAATTGAGATAGATCTGGTGTACAGAAGATTTTTTTCAATTTTTGGTGAAAATTGGAAAACCATAAGTGAAAACCATAAGTCTGTATCTCAAAAACTAATATAATGGGTTTCTCCAAAGTTGCTAAACACACTATTAGTTGTTCTTTCGTATATCATAGATGATTAGTTTAGGAAAATTGATTGGCATCTTGCATAAGTTGGTCAATTTGAGGTCTTGCAAGTGTGTCCCTATTAAAATAGCTTTATGGATTTTTTAAAAAGTTATCATATTAATTTTCTTTTAGATATCCTTTCGTATCTAATTATAGTTTACCTCTCGACAAATTAGTTTGCCAAGTTTTGATGAAAATCGGAAATGGGACTGAAGGTCAGTATCTCAAAAATTACTCTAAAGATTTTCTTCAAAATTGCTACACAAACAACCTTTTAGATATCCTTTAGCATATATTTGATTATTACAGGAAAACTTACAGTCATCCTGATTAGGTTGGTAAGTTATACATCTCTAAAATAGGTATTTCAAAAAACGACTCATTATCAGTTTTCTCTTACAGGAAAATTTTTAGGTGTCTGATTTGTTAGGTGAGTTTTATGTCTTCTGACCACATTATCTCCAATTCTCTGTTATTTTGTACTTAATAGATTATTCCACTTTAAATTTCACTTCAATTATTTTCATGTACGATAGGGAGCCCGCTAGTAATTTGCTATTATAGCCACTAGTGAACGAAATCGAACATTGGTGCTCAAAGGTAAAAAAGGTCTCTTTAGCATTTTGCATACTGGTTTTCAGAGCATTCTGGATATTTGGATAACGGATCCTATACTGTATTATAAAAATATAAAATGTATGATAATATTAACATTAAAACCATTTTTGTGTGTTTAGTATAATTCGCAATCCAGTCAAGTATTTTTTTTTTTTTTTTTTTTTTTTTTTCATGACTGTTATATATTTTATTTGAGGGGGAAAAAGAAAACAGATTTACAACTATGTAATTTATTTTCTGACCTTTTTTTTTAAAATAACTATATTCTAATTAACTCACAGAAACTCGTTTTACTTCCTCTACATTCAACAAAAGAAAGTATTGGATTTGTAAAAATTTTCGACCTCGGGTTTTTGATGGATTTACTTTTTGAGAGATCTAGAACACGATTTGACCTTTTTTAGAAAATGTCTGTCTGTGTGTGACAAAATTTTGTGGCAACTGTATTTCAGGAACTACTGCACATAATTTCATAAAATTTGATATTTAGTTGCACCTTGACATAAATCAGTGCTTATCAACTTTTGGTGAAAATCACAGGTGGCATTGCCATTCCACTTTTTCTAAATTCTTAACATAGTGGTATAGGACAAAATTTCGTATAAATGTACATATGTAAAAATATTTTTTAATAATCATTATGCAATTAAAAAGAATTGTTTATAACAGTGATAGTCTACTGGGATTTTTTTTTTTTTTTTTTTTTTTTTTTGTGCATTTAGGAGCATGGCTTCCCCCCCCCCCCCCCCCCCCCACCCCAAGGGGGCTATATTTTCGTTATGGATATCTTTCAAAAGGACTCATCAATATCTTTAAAATGAATGATTGAACCATCGATCTGTTATAATGTTATCAATTTTTTAATAAATTATTTTCACTGAATTTTCATAGGAAAATATAGAAGAAAGCCATGTGGTGGCCACAGCATACTAATCCCCCCCCCCCTTCCTTCTTTCACTAAACTTTAATTTAGAGATTTTAAATATTTATGTTAAAATAATTTTAAAAAATTGCTTAATGAAATGCAGATGATTTTTGTCCCCCTCCCCCCTCGAAAATCATTCAGAGATATTTAATTTATATTGTGAATTGAGAACATGACTCATTGTGCATTAAAGTAATTTTAACAAGTGGTGAGCTATTTGAATTAGCATTGTTTTTACAGTATGTGCAATAAAAATGTTGGAAATTTGAATAGCTTTATCCATATTCACCAGAAATTTCACTTTCATTTGTTTATCAGATGATGAAACGATTAAAATCTACCAGTTCATCTAAGACCTGACATTGGGAGAGATTACTTGTACACTGAAAACCAAGAAATCGACATTATTCTATATTTTTCCACCAACCAGTGGACTAAGTATTCAAAAAGCAAATGCAATTACATTAATATCTAGGATGCCAATTGATAGAATACCTGGGAACAAAAAAAAAAAAAAAAAACCTGAAATCCATTTTGCATTTATAGGTTTCAAGTTCACTATTCCTTTGATTTTGAACAGTATTTTGTCAATTCTGCTACTGGTTGATGATAATCTAACAAGACAGTATTTCAAACTTGGTTAAAAACATTAGTATGTTTATGAAAAAGATGAGAGGTTTTTTGCAGATTATAGAACATTGTTTTGTTTACTTGTCTTTTTTTCTTTAAAGTTAAATGCAAATTACATTAGATAAGTAATTTAGTTGAGTATATTTAAAAAGCAAAATTTTATATGATGAATTAATAAATAATAAAAATATTAAATACTATAAGGAAAAATAGATCATAAGTAATTATTTAAAATACAATTAAAGTTATAAAAAAAATCAGCAATAGCGATAAAAAATTAAAATCTAAATGGAATTATAATGCAAATAATTTAAAAAGCAAATTCAGAACAAATATTTATATACATTAATTTGCTAGATATTATTATTTAACTTCACTCTCTTTGAAGTTAACCCTTTTATTTGGTGTTTATTTACATGGAGTGAGATTCTCATTAGTGTTTTGAAAGCAAAAAATAATTTTAATATGTAACCTTTTACTTAAAAAGTATAAGTTAAAATTTTATTAATAAATACATATGATTTTGTGACTTGAATGGAGAAAATATTGCAGGAATTAACTAAATAGATTTTGCACAATTACAGAAAATCAATTAACTGAAAACTTGCACTTTTGCAAAAATTTATTAAATGCTAGATGTTTTTCTCAAAATTTCAAAAAACATACCTGAACTGTACATTTTTTTTTTTTTAATAACAAAATATCTTATTAGTTTAACTGTTAAACCCAATTTTCAGTGTTTACATTCAAAAGTGATCTCTAGATAATACAGGAATGTGTGTTATGTAGTTCCAGGTATCATACAGTCAACTGTAATACTACTGTCAAATTTTATTAATAAATACACATTATTTGATAGATGTTTTTCTCAAAATTGCAAAAAATTTACCTGAACTATGCAAAAGTTTTTTCAATAACAAAATATGCCATTAGTTTAACTGTTAAACCCAATTTTCACTTTAATTAAAATGAAAAACGAAGTATATTAATATTACATATTAAATATATAAAGACCTAGCTTTACTTCGTGGTCGTTTAAGATCTTTCGGTACCGGGCACCCGGTCCTCTTCAGAAACGTTGCTTCTGTGGTGGAAAACTTGAAACTGTTCACTCCTCTGCTGATTTCTCATCAGGTGGCTCCAGGCTCTATTTGGGGCTACTGCGCTGCTATCGTTGCATACGTCGCTATTGGTTAATATTTCAATTGACTCGCGGTACATGGCATAGTTGTAATTATCGTAATCTGCTAATTTTACGGTTTTATCAAAGTTTATTTTAATATTGTTTTTACTATATGTTTTGGCTAACGCGGTATTATATTTTCCGGTTTTAATGTCGTTTTCATGTTCTTTGATTCTAGTTTTTATTTTTCTTTCAGTGACGCCAATATATGAGCCGGGTTTATTATTTTCATCTATGAATGGAATTTTATAAATGCCGGCGGTTTCAACCCCTCTTGAATGATCTTTATTTACATTCAAAAGTGAACTGCTGATAATACAGGAATGTGGATTATACAATTTTAGATTTCATGAAACCAAATGTAATGCAAAACGATTTTTTTGTGCAAGAAATAGATATTCAAAAAGAATTTTCTATGTTTGTGCCATGCAGAATTTGGATTAGAAAACTGATCAATCCTGTGTTTTATGAAAGGAAACATACAGCCACAAAATAAATAGCAGCTTATTTAAAATGACGCAGGAATAGACATTTTGGAAAAAACACCATTATCAATAGTAAAATGTATATATTTTCAACAAGGTGGGACACCCATTGGCAAGGCTATAAATGTGACAGACTAACTCATAAAAACTTTGATAAACAGCAGAGATTTGAAGAGATGCACAACGAACCTCCTACTTACTGATATTCTGATATCGCACCAATCAATTTTTATTTTGGAGGTCAGCTTTGAACAGTAGTTTATAGCAGGGGTGGCCAATCCATGGCCTGATGTGTTTTTTTTTGCGGCCCGTGAAGAGACTAATGATATTTAAAATTTGACAAACTTTGGTTAACAGATTAAAAATTAATAAATCCATTCTGACTTTTTGTAGTGAAAATACCATTCAACAATTATGGTAGCTAAAGAATCACACTATTGTAATGAAATATTATTTGATCTATTATGCATTCTTTTTATTATAGGTATTAAAGTATTGTCATGAATTTTTGAAAATTCTATTGTTGATTTTATGAATGAAAATAATTTAAATTAAGGTATTCGGCTTCGAATCTCCACCTTGTCCTCCTCTGAAAAAAGTATATATATATATCAATGATTTATATACTCACAAATATATACATGACCTGATTACTGCATGGGCACATGGGGGGGGGGGGTTACTTGCCCTGGGCACAAAAATTTACACAATTTGTTTTTAATTAATATGAGAAAGTCTAATGAACAGTAATCCCATTTTATTGAAATAAAATGCATGCAGTAAACTTGTCCGTTGTCATGAGAAACTAATTACACTTGCGATGTAGAGCATGGATAATTGAAGTAATATTAATAAAATAAAATGTATTCATCTTAATTTTTTTTTAATGAATTTAAAAATCTCCCAACATAACTATTATTCTAAAAGGCTCTTATGTTTGTGTATAATATATATGACATTGTTTTAAGAGATAAGATTTAATTTTTAAACAGTTATTATTTTTTATGAATTTATATTTAAAATCCATTTTGTAACACAATATAATAATTTTTATATGACTATAATTAAATTATTCTATTTGCTCTTCACTATAAATTTCCATAAAGGGTGGGGAAAGGGGAGGGTACAAAAATTAGATTGTGCCCTGGGCACGAAATAATCTTAGTCGAGCCCTAAACATATATACACATATACATTTACATATAGATATGGTGCGGCCCACCAAATATTTTGGGTTGGACAGACCTGGTTTATAATACTCACTCCCTAAACACAACTAACCGTAAACAAAAGATAATTACTGGGTAATAACTCCAAAATAATTACAGAAACATTAGAGCTCAATTAAGTATTGGATTTCTAGAAAACATTTTGATACTGCATTCTCGATTGCATATTTTGAGAGTTTTATTTCCAGATTTTTTATGAAAACTTGCCTCATTTTATCAGTAGTATTCAAGATTCAAAAATTTATTATGGAAGTAAACTTTGAAGACTGTACTTCCTTTTTTTGTTGCCATATGTCAAAATATTATCACAAATTACAATTAAAATTATTTATTACTAGCAAGCTACGCCCGCTTCGCTGGTCTCTATATTTAAATAAATTTTCAAAAGAATTGGATCAGTATTCATTTTTTACATCACATTACAAATAAAAACTTATTTAAAAAAAAAAAAAAAAAAAAAACACTGATATCACTTTAGATCTCGCTTCTTTGGGTACCCGTTGCCTAAGGTAGCTCTTTTTTCTGCCCGTACTGCATCGGGTCCAGTTTCCTACTGTCTACAGAAAAGTCTTTCCCGGGCACTTCAATCTGGGTATTTATCGACAACTTGTGGATTTTCTGTCATTTAAGAACTACAATTTTCAAGATGACTGCATCTCAGCATGTATTATATATTTTAGTTTTTGAACCATGTGTTAGCCCTCGTTATTCACACTATATTACGATTTGATTCCGATCAGTGCAATAAAATAAAATAAAAAAGTAGATTTCTTTTAAAAGGAATTAAATACATGAAAAACAAACGAATTTTAATCAGTTTAATCCTTTCTACTATAAACTACCATTTTTTTCACCCAATAAATATATAAAAAAAAAAAAAAAAAAAAAAAAAAGATTTTTCTTTTAAAGTAATTAATTAAAAAAATGAAAAATAAAAAGTTGCTATGCTATAAAATTTATACATAAACGTAACAATTTATTTCTATTGCATTACCATTTGATTTTCCATAAATATAATAAGAATAAAAAAAAAAAAAGAAAAGAAAATCGCCTTCAAATGAATGTATTAAATAAAAATTGAATTGCGTAATAGTCGTTGCTAAGATACGCAGACGATTACAATCGAAGAATAAATTCATGAAAAATGAACCATTAAAGCCAATATTTAAAATCGAAAAAACATTAATTTAAAAAATTCAAATTCGAAAAAAATCTCGAAGAGGTGCACACCTGCAGGGTCCCAGGTACCTATATGCCAAATTTGGAGGCTCTGCGATTAGTAGTGTGAGCACCAGAGCGCACATACACACACACAGACACTTCTCTTTATTTATATAGATTATTATTTAATTTTTGAACATTGTTAATAATTTAGTATTACAGATACTTATTAATTGTAATTTTAAATGTATTTTTTAGCAGAGAAATATTTAATAAATGTAAATATTAGTATACAAGAAAATATAATCATAGCAAAAATTTAAATTACATAACAATGTTAAAATTTTTGAAAATTTTCAATTGTCTTGCGAGATTTGTATTTAATTTTTATTATTTTAAATCAACTTCAGATAAAATTGTTAAACTGAAAAGGTTAATTTTTTTTTTCTTCTGCACAACATGCTAAACTTGAAACAGTCCAAGTTTTAAATGTATATTCTGTACAATTGTCTGTTTAAATTTTTATTGTATCACATTTTAAAAGCAACTGAAATTATTTTTAAAATGCATTCTCTGAAATATCTATCTATTTGTAGGCAATATTTTAATTATCTGCCTCAATTATGAGACATTATAAAGTGAAATGACTATATGCAACTCACATAGGCATACTACTGTGTATCTTTCTCTATTAAGCTTTTTTCTAAAGAGCATTTAGGTTTTTTTTTTTTTTTTTTTTTTTTTAAAAAACACATTATTGTATTTTTGATCAAAAAACTACTATTATCAATTTGTACACAATCTCTGTTTTTATTGAAGAAACAGCTTTTTAAGTAATATACAAAAATATTTAAAAAAAAAAAAAATGTGCCAGTCAATTTTTTTTTTTTTTTTCTGTATGATAATTCATTTGGTTTTAATGATGCAGTTATGCAATTTTTTCTAATGGTCTTGTTGGGTGGAATATAAAATGTTTCAATTTACGAAATTTGCATTGGGGGTGGGGAGTGTTGTAAAAAAATTTAACAAGTATAACTTTTGAAAATTAACAGATTTTATTTATTTATTTATTTATTTATATAGACATTTTTCTTAATTTAATTTAAACCTTTTTTCAATTTATGTGGCACTCTATCTCTAATAGATAAAAGATGAAAATGTGTTTTAATATCTTTTGGGACAACTTGTACACACATTGTCTAAATTTATAAGATTAATTTATTTTCTAACATATGATTGTTTTCTTTTGATTACTATAACATAAAACCACAATAAAATTTTGTATTTAATATTTAAAAAATTATTTTATAGGTACAGAGAGATCCTCGTGTGCGGTTGGAACAACAATTGCGCGATGCAGGACTCCTTAATTCTGAATATGCAAGATATGTTCTGTCGCAAATGCACCCACCTCGTGAACCCAGAAAAGATACTGTCTCTTCACTTTTTATACCAGATGAGGATAATTAGTCCAAAAAAATTTTTATCTAGTCAAATATATATATATTTTGTTTTAAATTGTGTAAAATAAAGATTTAAAGTTTTTATTTTTTATTTATTCTTAATGCAAAACTGTGACAATTTACTGTTGTAAAAATTACAATACTCATTTTTATTTTATTTTTACAATTACTATCAATAAAATTTTTAAGATTCTACTATTTCGTACAAAATAATAATAATAATAAATATATATATATATTATGAAAATCTTTTCAAACATTGCGTAAGAAGAAATGATATATCATAAGATTCATAATAGAACATAATATTGAGTGAGATTTTCTAATGAAAAAAAAAAGTAGGATTTTCAAGTGAGAAATTACATAGTATATATTGTGCAGTTTTTTTTTTTTTTTTTCTTTTTTCAAGAATCACAAATATTACGATGTAAATCAAACAATTGTAAAAAAATAAATTTTAATATATATATATATTTTTTTTTCCCTTTTGTGGTTAAGGACTGATGTTTCTTATTCAGAATCTAAATTTTCACCAGAAATGCTGAAGGAGTTGTTCACGTTCTTATCCGTTTAATCTGATCCAAAATTTAATTTGATATTGAGTGCTCGACAGAAGTGCAGTAACTGGAATAACAAAAATTATTTCATATATACTGCAATATTCAGCTCCTACACTTCACAGCTTTTTGTTAATAAAATATGCACTTTTTCATATATTTTCTAAACAATTCTTTAAAATTAAGAAGTGTTTTAAAACAATAATAATAATTATTTTTTTTAATCAAGAAATTCTAGATAAGTTAAAAGCAGAGGGCCACAGGCTTTAAAGCAATTAATATATTATTTAGTGCAAGTAAAAAAGGGATAAAATACTCAATGAACAATGTGAAAAAATTGAGAGAAAATTCCCTATGTGATATGTAGAGGATTTAAAAAAAATATATTTTTTTGCTATCTAACCCTCTAATGTGAACTCTGTATCAGATAAAGAATTGAAAGAATAAAAATGTATTTTTGAAATGTGAACTTATATCAAAATATCTATCTTTATAGTATTAAAATGAAGTGTAAGAGAAAATTGTGTGAGTGACACACCACAATATTTACATACTTTTAATTTTTTAATAAAATAATTTAGAATTAAACAAAAACCATTTTTAAAAAATCTCCCTTGACTGGGCTCGAACGTTAAACCTTTAGGTTCATAGCCCAGAGCTTTACCTCACAGCCACAGCAATCACATACGGAAAGTCTTTTTTTACAATATAGATTTTTTGTTTGCTCCCAGAGCGGTTACAAACATACATATAGGTGAAGCTAATAAAAGCGTGTTAAAAATTAAAATATTATTGAGAATCCTTGTGATGAAGGCATACAACATCAATACATATTCAGGTGCTTTAATTGAATATCACATGCAAACAGTTTCTGGTTTTCCCGGAAGACTTCCGGTTTTTTAACGTGTCTTCCGGACAGATGATGAAATCTTGTGTTTTTAAAAAAGTCACGGATATCGTTCGTTTTAAAAAGAAAACCCAAATGTTCTACGAAAAATCCTGATTCCCAATCTTTCTCCATCCATAACATAAATGTCAATATTCATTTCAAATTTGCTTTATGAGATTTTAGAACATGTAAAGAAATAGAATTGTTAAATATTTTTTGCTGATGTAATTATTTTTTGCCCTCCCCCCCCCCCCTTTCATTTATCTCTAACTAGTGATCAGCAATCAAATGTTCTGCAGAAATCTTTTGTTTCCTAATCTTTATCCATCTGCAACATAAATGATAATATTAATTTTAAACTTCTTTCATTAGCTTCTAGAAGTAGAGTTGAAAGAGTTTAATATTTCTTACTCTGTAATTATTTTTGTATCCCTCCCCCCCCCCTTTCCCCAGATTGTGATCAATTCTAGAAACAATAAAGCAATGAAAGTGCTCAATATTTCTCACGTATGTAATTATTTTTAGATCTTTATTGTTGAATTTAATGAATCTGCGTATTTTTCCTCAATTAAATTAAATATTTGTATGTGATATTTATACCAAATGTGTAAACATGGGAAAAAAATGAAGAATAATTTTTTTCAGGTAGGAAAATTCTTTCCAAATCAATTTAAGAAAATTAATACTCAGTTGGTTTTATGCACGTTTGAAACTGATAATTAGCTACTGCTACTTTTTTTTATATGTATGATTAATGTACATACATAAAAATCATATTCTATTTATTAAAAAAATTAGTTATACTTTAACTTAACTAAGTTTTTTGTCTGTTGTGAAATAAATTCCTTACAGATTCTGTTTTGTAGATATTTATATGTTGAAGAGGAATAACTTCATTTAAAACTTTTATATATTTAGTATAATCAATCTATAGTAAAACATTTTTATAGATTTCTTCCAAATATTAAAATTGTAAAACTGTATTGTTTATTACATCAAAGAGAGAAAAAAAAATCTTCACTTTTTTTTTATTAAAATTGGTTGGCAAGTCTGTATTAAATAATATTTCCTTAGGAACAAAGTTTTTTTAAGTTCTATTTTATTTATTTGCAGAGTGAATCACAACCCAATATATTACACTAAAACAATCAGAGACCTTTTGGTATTGTAAAGAGGGAAACATCCTGTTTTCATTATAAAAATAACATTTCTCAGCACCCACAATATTGGTTTGTAGCACTTTATTAAGAATAAGAAATCCAGCATTAATTTGGAAGATAGATGACATTAAATGTCCGCATATTAGTAGGAAAGTGATTTTATTTGTAAGAGATTTGAAAACAACTTTCAACTGCATATCTTCATCTTTTAACATCTTTCAACTGAACATTTAAGCTCCGTTCACATGAAGCAACTTCAACCCGTGTCAAAACGACCCGGGAATTTGAAAAGCGGGGTTTTACAGAGTCAAAATTTAGGCTGTTCACACTATCAACCCTGGTTAAAAATCACTGTAGCAGCGTCATACGTTTCTTGAATTCTGATTGGCTGTTTGCAAGATTAACGCATGAGTTCGGAGAAAAGAAGCGAAACCGTATTGTCCGCGAAAACGTGAATTTAATTTCATGTTTGACTTTGACAGCAGCTGAGAATAAAAGGATTACATACATTATTTAATTTTAGGATTATATATTTTATATTATTCTTCATTATTAATATTTAATTTTACATTAAGTTTTTAATGCAAATTTAATATTACAAACAAATCATTCTGAATTTAATTTTTTAAACATGAAAATTTCAGTATCTTTTTTATATGTAGTAAATATATATATATATATATATATATATATATATATATATATATATATATTATGTATTAGAAATTTAATTATTAATATTATTTTGAATATTAAGATTGTAAACGGGATCGGGAAATAAAATAAGTTTTGATATTAGTTTTATTTATATTGTTATTACAATTAAACTTAGTCAATTGAAATACTAATATAATTAACTTTACGATACTTTGATTTTAAATTAGTTAGAATAAATTATGCATTATAATTATATTAAATCTAAATGCATTAAATAATAAAATAAATGATTAAACTTTTAATTCAGATTTTATTACCTTAAAGATTTAAAGTAATATTACTACATTAATAAATACTAGGTCAGATACTTATTTCATTTCTTGCTATCATAACTAATAGATATTCTTAAAAATATTTCAACATAAATCTTTCATAAATCTTTCTCTTTTATTATGCATCGAAATAAGAATTCATAAAAAAAAAAAGGTATTCTTGTGCATCTGTAATAAAAACTATAAATTAGAGTTTTGTGCATATATATTTTATTATTAAAACTCCTTTTGCAATTAAAAATATTCTGTAACCAAAAGTATTAAAACCAAAATTCAATAGAAAATCACGGAACCTCTTAAATAATCCGAAACTAAAATCCAAATCTCTTAAAATAATTTTGTGGAGGGCATTACACCTAGGCCTAGAGCCCTTGTGATATCAATCAGCCTTAATGCTCACACCACCACTTAATTTTTTTTTTTTTTTTTTTTTTTTTTTTTGATTAAATATATCGATAATTATATATATATATATAATTATCGTATACATAGAATTGTATATATATATATGTGTGTGTGTGTGTGTGTGTGTGTGTAAGAACAGTATCAATGGGATACAATTACCTATAAAAGAAAATTTTCAATGAAATCTCTAATATAGTAAAATATAAAATAGATTATGAAATATATATTATTCAAATCTGTTATATAATATATCCCAAATTAATTTAATATATCCCAAATAGTTTATCTATTTATAACCCACTTCTAAAGTTAAATTTTATACGTGAACTCAAGATATAGGTATTATAAATTTGTTCTGTTTATATAATTAAAATTGCTTCTCTTCCTCCTACCAGGAAAAAAAATATATAGTTCTTATAACTGTTATTAACCCAACAAAATTCGATATATTGGCCATACTATTAGGCGAATAAATATGGGTATCGGGTTCGAACCATCGTCGGTCTGATCTTAATAGTTTTCCGTCGTTTTCCCTAAATCTTCCATGAGTATTAGCTAGTTTCCCTTAGAAAGTCCCCCTAAAAGACATTCCACCCAGTCCAGGCTCTAGTGTGTACAATGGATTTTAAATATTTTACAGCAACTCAGAAATATTTTATAAATACATTTGGTTATTACTTTGTAAATTCATTGGTAAGTTAAATCTTTATATATATATTAAAGATTGGCTGATAAATTAATTTCTTAAAATGATTATATATGTATGCATATATATATATATATATATATATATATATATATATATTGTTTGAATGCTGGAAATTAAATGAAAAAAATTAATATGCAAACATAAAAACATTTTTCAAAAATTATTTTATCAATTAATAGAGAAAGCAATATTCAAACATGTTTAGAATATATTGTTAAATAAATTATAATAATGTAAAATAAAGATAAATGTTAAAAATTGTTTAGCAGGATTAATTTTTAAAAAATATATAATTTTTTAATTTAATTTTATTGAATTTAAATAGTTTTTGAGAAATTTTAATACTTAATATTGTTATATTCCAATGCATATGCATACAAAATGTTTATAATTCTAAGAAGTTATTTACAAAAGAAAAAAAAAAAAATGTGTCTACCATTTCCTTAAATAACCTTTATAATACAAAAAAATTATTCATATTGTAAAACAATATTAATTTACTATATGTTAGTTTACTGAGAATTTTAGAAATTTCAATAAAAAAGGAAAAAAGAAAAGTGCAAAACACTGTGCCCGTTTTATATTTTTCATTTATATAATATCCACGCATTATTTTAAATTCCTTCCTCTAGTATTATTATTCTTCAATTAACTTCACAGAACAATACGCACACACAAAATAATAATAAAATAAAATAATAAAAAAGAACGCAGTTTATCTCTTGAAAATAGTGCGCAATTCGCTGTCCCAGTATTGAAGCAGAAAGAAACAAGCGAAAAGCATTCTGGGTAATTCGCGGGTTATTCCCTCTTATCCCCTAGTATATTGCGGGGTTGATTTCGGAGGAAAAATGACCCTGGTCTAACCCTGCTTTCACGCGGGATGGAAGTATGTGAACAGCTTCGCGAAGATTGACGCGGGTTTGACCCGGGTAGAAACTGCTCATGTGAACGGGGCTTATATGTCTGCATTCAGTAGATAATGAAATACCCTACAATCTACACATGTTAACAATGGCATTATTTTTGGGGTATTCATTCACTGCTTCAAATAATAAATTAAACTTACAAATTCATTGGTTCACTCGCACAAGTGATCTTATTTTGAAGTTTTATTTCTAAATAGTATAGAACTAAGGTGAGGAGTCTTTATTTTTCATCAGAGGATACATTTTAGGAAGTAAAATAAAGACTGCATAAGGTGATATACCTACAAATTGCATATTTGTAAAATCATTATAGTTATACCAATTTTTTGCATTGTTGTACAGAAATCCCCTCCTCCCTCTAAAAAAAAAAAAAAAAAAATGTATTTATATAAGCATAATATCTTGTTATAATGGCAATATCACACGAGATATTTCTCCTGCAGCATTTCACCCAACACAACAGCAGCGTATAGAGAAGATTCAAGGTTAGCGGGTAATTAACTTTTTCGACTGTCACACGGAAAAGTCCACTGTGTTGTGTTTAGTAAAAAGTTGAGTAAATATCTCGTATGATATGACCATTCCATAACATTAATCTTTTTAATTACTAGTTGGTCTTCAGCCGCCTAATAGTCAATATTTTCAATTAAACATATTTTATATATTAGCATTTGATGCTTTTTTGGTTATGGTGGTAATCTTGGAACTGGAGGATATAAACTTATATACAAAAAATTTATTAATTAACAATGTAACGAAAAGTTAATCGCTTCAGTTTAACACACTTGGCACTTTTTTCCCTGATAAGGCTACAAATCTTGTTGATAACTTTATTACTTGCATTATGAAGGGTTGCAACTTCCAGAGTCAAGACAGAATATTGTGCTAAATTGAAGAATGTTATGCAGTGTGCTAAACTACATTATATGTCATAATATGTATTGAATTAAAAAATATATATTGTTGCATACTTGGGGGTTGGTAAGTTGTCCGAGAATGAAAGACAAAACTTGCAAAAGCTCAGTACTTTATTTATAGAAAATTCCAGAAGAATACAGGTCTATAAACCAGGTATCAACTTCAGTTTCACCAGTAAACACAGCTTCAATTACAGCTGTCAACAGCAAATTCACAGTGCAAACTGTATCATAGCATTAACATAAAGCAAGACTCATTCAAAGAGGCTCAGGACTCTTTTACTAGCAATGAAAGCGTTGGCTTAAACTAATCTGAGACTGATCATGATTTTCCGTGCTGCAGCTCCTTAAATACCCCTCTTTCGAACCCAGAATGTTCTGGAAATTGCTAGTATCTCGTTAACAAATCGTGTTAGAGCATCCATCTTTGTTATATTGAAAAGGATTTTTCTCGCCAAAAGTTGCCAAGGGGAAAAACTCGCCAAATTTGGTACCAAATCCATTACCTGCCTTATTGGAGCTTTTTCATGCATTTTTAAGGGGAAATTGGGCTATTTTAATGCTAAAACAAACGAGAAATGCAGAAAATTAACATTTTATCAACTTACAAAGCCTCTTTGAAAGAATTTCTACAAAAATAAATAGAATTATTTACAAATTCACAATACTGTCCCCCTCCCAAGGACTGCACGTCCCAGGCAGTACAACCCTTGGTCAGGAGACGAAACTAAACAATCTAAAATACAAAAATTAAGTTGCATATAACAATAAAAATACAGATTACAAAATCAAGGGAGAAATATTTAGAAAATTTACAAATAAGTACAATATTTATATACAAATATTTACACATACACAAATTTAACAAATATTTACATTTTAAATTTGAACATTACCATTATGTGTGGTAAGTGGCTAACCGATCATAATGGACATCCTTCGGTTTTGATGAAGATGTTTTAGCAATTCTTAGCACTACATCATTCAGTCTTTTTATGACTGTGTAGGGACTGTCCCAATTACACTGTAGCTTGGGAGAGTTTCCTTTGTGTCGAACAGGGTTCCACAACCAAACTTTGTCTCTTTCCTTGAAATTATGTTGTGTAGCCTTTAGACCTTGTCTTAATTTTCTCTGTTGCCATGTGAATCTGCTCCCGAGCAAAGTTGTGTACATCTTCAAATCGTGCCAGGAGATCTTGGATGTACTCCGTAGGCGATGAAGGTGCATCTGGTGGACAACCAAACAGGAGATCACATGGAAGACGAAGTTCGCATCCAAACAGCATCTGAGCTGAAGTACAGCTGGTGGTTTCATGGACAGCACTTTGATAAGGCAGCAGCAATTGCAACTTTAAGTCCCAATCTTGCTGGCTCCTTGATACTAGAAGAGAGAGGTTATTCAGGATGGTACGGTTAAACCTCTCAGCCATGCCGTCCAACTGGGGATGTAGGGGTGTTGTCTGGGTTTTATCTATGCCGAGTAATTGACACAGTCCTTTGAAAACAGCAGAGGTAAAGTTCGTGCCTTGGTCCGTATGAAGTTGTAGGGGCATGCTGTACCTTGACACCCATTGCTGCACTAGGACCTCTGCAACTGTGCATGCCTCTTGATTGGGAATGGGGTACACCTCAGGCCACTTGGTGAAATAGTTCATCATGACAAGGATGTATTTATTTCCACTGGAGGTCCATGGCAAAGACGCAAGATGTCAAGTGGGATCCATTCAAATGGTGCTCCTACATTATATCATTGTAGTCTTTCTCGGCTTTGTTTCTTTGGACCTTTACGTGCTTCACAAGCATCACAAGATTTACACCATTTCTTCACATCCTCCCTTGCCTTGCACCAATAGAAGCATTCTTGAACTTTCTGTAGAGTCTTCATTACCCCAAAATGGCCTCCGATAGGACTACTATTCAGCTGCTTTAGGAGGTCTGGAATCTTTGATCTTGGTAGTAAAATCTGCTATCTGAAACTTTCTCCATCATCAGATTCCCATTTTCTGTACAATACACCATTTCTCACATGCAGAGAGTTCCAGAGTGCCCAGTAACTCTTCATAATAGGGCTAAATGTGGAGATGTCCTGCCAGGTAGGTCTGTTGCTGGTCATCTCCTTCAGTTGTAATATTGGTTTTTGTCAGGATCTTCCAACTGGGCTTTTCTAATTTCCTTGTCACTCCATGGATCTTGTTTCGATGACACTGAGACTGTAGCTTGGCGAACAACTGGCTTGCTCCTTTGGTAATTCTCTTCGGCCTTAGAGCTGTACTTGCGATCTTCAGAGGGAGGCTTCTACGACAAGGCATCTGGATTCTCATGGAGAGATCCTTAACGATGATATATTTTAGAGGTCTTAATAATTTCCCTTGGTGTTCTTACTGGGCAGCTTTGTTTGATATGCCCGTCTCCTTCACTTCTTTCTTACTCTCAAGAATGCGTAATCTTCTAGAAAGATCTGCCAGAATTTTCTTCATCACTTCAAGGTCATCTTGAGAGTCATCCAAATTGACTGCTGTACTGCTCTGGTGATTTTTACGGGAGGCTTGTTGGGCTGCCTCGATCTTCAAGGCATACTCTAAAGCTGATTCCACATTCTTGACGTTGGAGAGTCTGAGTGCTTTTTGAATCTCTGGATCTCCTACAGCATCGATGAAGTATTCTACAGACAAATCACTGCGAGTTTCTAGATGACAGTCCGAAAAAGCTAAGTGTGATAATCTCTGGATATTTGATGCCAGTCCTTGTAAATTTTCCCCTGGTCTCTGACGACAGGACTTTAACTGGATTCAACTATATTCTTTAGACCATTTTCCTTCAAAACACAGCTCCAGTGCTCTGGTCAAAACCTCAAAGTTGTTTCTTTGAAAGGGTCTCCAAGATATCTGCTGTGTCGCCCCGTAATGATGCTACCAGATGAGCTATCTTTGCAGTAGAGTTCCAGCTATTAGCTTCCGCTACAATGGAAAACTGTTTCTTATATACCTGCCAGGAACCCAGTGGCAGAAATTTTTGTAGCTGTCTGCGACAGGCTTTTAAAATTTCATAATCTGCAAAATTTGCATATAATCAGGGATTAAAATAACTTACACTCAAAAAGCCTGAAAGCTGATTTGGGGAGGGGGCTTAATATCAGTGGTGATCTCGTGCAACAATACACAAATACAATTTTACTGCAGAACAATATAGTATAAACAATTGTGTGTACTCATTCAATTAAATATTTTATAGCAATGTTTGACACAACACAATATAAATAATTATAAATAATAAAAGTATTAGTTTTAGTTTTGACACAGAAATTTTTTTTAAGTGAATTGTTATTCAAAAGTTGCAGACAAATTTTTTTTATCAGTGCAGACAAAAACTGTCCACAAGCCGTTTTTCTGTGTCCGTGACTATGTTGCCGTGTCGCGGTGTTTCTGTCACTGGGGCCAGGAAGAACTGCCGTTGTATGTGGATAGCTTAATAAATTCTTGATTCTTTTATCTCTCTTTTCAGTTTCCTGGGGTATGGATTCTAACTTTTCTTCAATACTCCGAATCTTGTTTTGCAATTCATTCCCTATCACTTCCCTGTTGTATTCTTTTTTCATTTTTTTCTCAAGATCTTCCTCTATTTTCTTAAACTTGCTTTCTATCACTGAAAATCTTTCTTTTAGCTCTTGATCAACATTTTCTTTAACTTTCTTTTCAAAATTCTCGTCTATCTTCAAAACTTTATCTTCAATTTCATCCATTCTATTTTCCATTACTGTTAATTTACCCTCTATTACTTTTTTCACTGTCGAAAGCTCTCTCTTCCTTTCATCTCGATTAGACTTCATTTCTTCACCCAAACTGTCTTTCATTTGTTTCATTTCTTCAGTTAAACTCTCCTTCATCTCTTTTTGCCCTTCTATTCTTTCCATTAATCTGCTTTCCATCTTTTTCATTTCTTCACTCAAACTATCTCTCATTTCTTTTTGTCCCATTTCCATACTGTCTTTCATCTCTCTTTGTCCTTCTTTCATTTCATTTATCTGGGCAGCTAAGCTTTCTAGAAGTTTCTTCATTTCTTGCTACATAGCTCTAGTTATCACCATTCACAGACAATCCCACTTCTGACACCAGAAATGTTGCATACTTGGGGGTTTGTAAGTTGTCTGAGAATGAAAGTGCGACAATTACACATTACCTAATGTATATTTTTTAATTCTGTTTTCGCAGTCAGAAAATTCATAACCGTTAAATGGTACTCATTTTTGAAAAATTCATTTTTTTTAATTTTTGCATTTTAATTTTGAGTTCAAAAATGCGATTTTTCACAAAATGCATTTTTCTCATTTTCTAGTCGCAAAATGAAATACTAAAATTTTAAAAAATCAATTTTTGGAAAACAAGTACTAATTTAACGCTTATGAATTTTCTAAATGTGAAAACGGAATTGAAAAATATTCATTAGGTAATGAGTAATTATGTAAACAAATTTTCCCATAGAATAACATGGGCCAAGGCTGCCAGCGAGATTAGGTATTGTCCGCTCTTAAATACCCCTCTATCGAACCCAGAATGTTCTGGAAATTGCTAGTATCTGTTTAACGAATCACGTTAGAGCAGGGCTCGAAATTTCAATTTAGATTACACTCGCTGTCAAAAAAAGTTACTTGCCACAATATCTGATTAACTTACTCTATTTTTAGTTTCCTATCATACTATAGGTATGGAGAACTTAGATAATAGTGAAAATTTTCGACCTCGTTTTTTTTTTTTAACTTTTTTACACGTTTTCAGGTGTGAGGAATCCAAAAGTATCAAAATGGGTATGGTGTCCGTCTGTAGGGTGTCTGTTAGTTAGTTTGTTGGTCCGTTAGTGTGTTAGTATGTTATAGTCTGTGTACACGATATCTCACAAAGAAATTATCGCAGAGAGGTCGAACCAGTTTTAAAATATTAGTTACGGCATTGGCAAGAACGCTATTCATTCGCAACATTCAAATTAAAAAACTTTAGAAGTTATACAAAATTTATGATTTTCTTAACGTGGGAGAATAGTGCAAAATTTTATATAAACGTGTATGAAAAGAAATCAGACTACTTTTAAAATATTATATAAGATGCTGGTATAAACATTATTGACTATGAAGTTTTCAATTTAAAAATTTCGTAAGTCACTGGAAATTTACGATTTACTTAATATGGCGGAATAGGGAAAAATTCCGCATAAACGTCTGCTTTGAGAAACATTTTCATCGTAAAGATGTCAGAACACTTTAAAAATATCATTTAAGATATTGGCATGAACATCTCTGACTATGAACTTTTTAATTTAAAAATTTTGTAAGTTATTTGGAATTTATGATTTACTTAACATGGCAGAATAGGGCAAAATTAAGCATAAACGTCCATTTTGAGGATCATAAATGTATGAAACAACCCTAAAATAATATTTATGATACTTGTTTGGACATGATTGACTACAAATATCCTAACAGGAAAATTTCTTAAGTTATTCGAAATTTAAGATTTTATCAACATAACAAAATGGGGTGTTATTTCATATAAATATGCATTTTGGGGATTGTTGCATTGGAAATAGTAGCATGAAAACTAAACTACGAAATTGACCCCAATAAAATAAATTAATAGATTAGAATAAGATAAATATATCAAACTGAACGATGGGTAGCCTATAAGGCGGGGATTTCGTTATGTCACTGTATCAAGCTTTGGTCAAATTAATTTCTCTTAACATGAATATAATATGTTTTGTACTAGAAATTTATGAGAATATACATATGATGGGCAGGGCCGAAACTAGAGGGGGGCGAGCGGGGCATTTGCCCCGGGCGCCAGATGGAGAAGGGCGCCGAAAAAGGCTGGTTTGTTGCTTTATTTACACATTGAAAAAAAAAAAATTCAAAGTTTAAAAGAAAAAAAAAAAAAAAAAAAAAAAAAAGGAAGAAGGAAAGAAAAAGAATAAAAAAGTCAAATTCTTTTACTCAGGGCAATTTGAACAAAGAAAAAAATAGTAGAAAGAAGATTAATAGATAACAGAATTCATTTACAAGGAAAAGCATGGTGGATAGAGTGTTCTCCAAGACTAACAATATTCTTTTAAGGTTAGTCAGTGTGGTAAAATATTCTCGCAATCGAAGAAGAGTAATTTACAAGTGATCCCTGATTTTCAGCCAAGGTTTTTAAAAAGTAAATGATTGGAAAATACGTAATATATTTGATTAAACTTCAGAAGGCTCTTTAGAAATTATGATTCATAAAGAATGAAAAAAAAAAATTTTTTTTCTAAGGGCGCTGTCGTGACTATTAAAAGTGTGACTATTAAAATATTAAAATAAGTATGTCAAAATAAGGCCATAATGTTATAAAACAATCCAGTGCACTAAAAATAGAAGAGCAAAAAGAATGCAAAATAACTAGTTAATAATTGAGTTAGGAGCTATCATTCACAAGGCTCAGCAAGTCCCTATCAAAGTACTATGACAACTAAAGCCACCACTACCTCCTAACATGTATAATTATAAATATTACAATGAAATAAAATGTCTGTACTTTTACTATACTTTTACTTCTTTATTCAAAGCATAAGGAAGAATTATGAAACGAATTTGCGAAATGGATTTTGTGTATCGCATAGCTCATAAACGAATAGTCATAGAGAGTTGCAAATTTATGTTTGGAATTGTTATTTACCAATTTCGGTCTTGACATGAACTCCCGCTTTTGTGATATCTACGAATTTATGCGGTTTTTTGTGACGTCTGTGTGTGCGTATGTGTGTGTGTGTATCTCGTATAACTCAAAAACAAGTAGACGCAGAACGTTGCAATTTCACATGTTGTGCATCTCTCATTTTGGTGTTTCTGTGCGCCTTTCCCTTTTGGAATATCCACGAATATTATATCTATGATGACCGAAAATACAAATTTTTTTGCAATATATAACTTTCCGTCATACAGATTTTAACAGAAATTAATATTAGCGTGAATATTGATAGTTACAAAATTTGTTGACATTCTTGCACGTAGAAAGTAATTCGTAAAGACTTGTAGGTTCCAAACAGAAACTGAACTCATCCAGTCTTGCTAGTGATTTATAGAATTTTCGAGATAGTTCTACTCTAGAAACTAATGAATTAACCTGGAAAATTTTACAATTCGGCTTCCATTGAGGTTAGATATTCTAAACTTTGGCTACCCTAAATTACAACTTTTCACCAAAATTGGGTGCCAAATTGCTAAATCTTTCGCCAAGTCGCAAAATTTGCCGCTAATGCCCAATTCCGTGGAAGTGAAGGAATCTGCCATCTATTTCCCTTTTAATTGTCATATCGTGTATAAAGTAATACGAAAGAAATAAACATGCTCTTGTCAACAATAATTATAGTAATGAATCTTTCCTTTTTATATTCTCATTAGTGAATTGTAGAAGTTTTGATGAAGTTAGTTCTGTGCAAGAAAACAGTAGGTCATGCCAGCTTCCAAATTTCGGCAGGGGTGGCACCAGCTAGGGGGCCGGGGGGGCACAGGCCCCCCCGTCGGGGAGTCTGTGACCCCCCATCGGGTCATACTCCTAAAATCTGTCGGGGGAAAAAATACAAAATTTTCAGTTTTTCTCCTTTTAGCAGCATTTTTCTTTCCTTTTACAAACTTGGAGCATTCCAGTTTTTGCATTCTATATTCAATAGATGAAAGTATTGGATTTCTAAAAATTTTCAGCTTCCGGTTTTGTATGAATATACACGTTTTGAGAGGTCCAAAACACATTTTGACTATGATATTTTTAGAAAATGTCTGTCTGTCTATGTGTGACAAAAATTTTGTTCTAACTGTATCTCAAGAGCTACTGCACAGATCTACATATAAATTTGTATGTAGTTGCATCATGACATAAATTAGTATCTATTAACCTTTTGTCCAAATAGCCTTATAGGTGGCGCTGTTGTACTGCAATTTCTTTCATTTAGTTTAAGGCTATATCTCAGGTTCTATTTTGCTTAATCGAGCAAAACTTGATATGTGTGAGCGCCATTATGAAACATCAGGTTGATTTAATTTAGGTGCATATTGCCCGATAAGTTGTGCTGCTTTTCTGCTATTTTCCCCGAGAAGATGAAGGCTATATCTCAGTTTCTATTCTATATTATTGCAAATAACTTTGTATAGGACAGGGCCATTATGAAACATTATGTGGAATCAGTTTCAGTGCACATAGCCAGATAGGTGATGAGATGATAGGTGGCGCTGTTGTTCTGTATTTACTCCATGAAAAGGAAGACAACATCTATTGAAAGGCCACCTATCTGAAGAGCCAATTCTCTGTCGCACTATAGGTGGCCCCCTTAGGGAAATTCGACTGTGTATATATCTGTGATCAACGGATACGAAGATTAATTTTTTCTTAAGAATTTTCCTTCAGGCATTCTGCACATATTTTTTTCTGTGGAAAGAAAATATTATACACTCAGAGAATGGCACGATGACCTCCAAAACCACGAGGAGTACTAACAAATGGAATGGTACAAATATTAACAGTAATATTATTAACAATATTGCAGTTTTTGATAAATATCCATATAATAAACTCTCTCTCTATAGTGCCCCCCTGTCGGGGAGGTGGTGTCCCCCCGTCGGGGAATTTCTGGTGCCACTACTGAATTTCGGCAATATTAAGGCACTATTTTTCACCAAAATTAATGCCAGGTTACCAACTTTGTCGCCAAAGCATTCACTCTGCGACAAGTTGTCATCTACATTGGTGATGAATTAGTGACATCACGAGATTAGCGATCAAATTTGGCAGAAAATAATTCAGGATTGCCAAAATCAGCAAGCCCTTTCTCAGTTTTATCGGAGTTAATTTTTTCTATATATTATGCATTGTTTCTCGCAGCTAATTGTTCGTCAAAGAGTGCAAAAGTAGGCTATCTGCACAGAAGCGATTTCTGTTGAACTCTAAGCTATGCATTTGCCTGTGAGAGATTCTGTAAAAAGCTGTAGAATATTATTTCTAGGGATGAAACGGATAGTGATTTTGCCGGATACCGGATATCGGATATCCGGAGCTCTTCTGCCTGCCGGATACGGATATCCGGACCGGATATCCGGCATTAGTTTTGTTTTTTGTTGTGTTGTATATTTCTTTTCTTTTTCTTTATTTTAAAACAATAAAATATAAACATATTTCATATACTACTCTTTTAAAAACATTTTAAACATAATTTATTTAAACATATTTATTTAATATTCTATTTATTTGTGCAATATTGCCACAAAGAATAAAATTTTAAGCCTAACATACTCATTCCTACACTTGCAATTTTTGGTGAAAAGCACTATCACAAAAAGATAGGTTTTGTTCAGAATTATAAAACTTAAACTTATTATTTACATATTTTTTACAATACTATTATTAAAAAAATGAAATAAAATATTTTACTAATATAATCACAGTTGAAGGGTTATTTTCACATGAAAACTACTATGTTGTGGCCATCACAAAACTTTCTTCTACATAATTCTATATAACAGCACCACTTACAGTTTAAATCGTATAAAAGTTTAAACCATAGCTTCTCACAATAAATATTTTACAAAAGGAGTTTATGCAATTTTAATCAACAGATGCTGAGATATACGATTGTGAAAAATCATAATAGAAACTCCACCTGTCGGCTGATATACACATAAATAAGGTCAACATTTGCTTTCATAATGGTTGTCTTATATATCAAGTTTCATGCACATATGTCATAGAAGTTGGGATTAACTTAGCCTATTCATTGGGTAAATTGTAGTGCAGTATTGCCAATGTTGGCCGATATACACCTAAAATAAATCACAATAGTGTTTCACAATGGCTGGTTCTCTCACATACCAAGTTCTATGCAATTATACACAATAGAATAAGAGATATAGCCTTCCCCTTTTGGGGAGAAATTTCTGTATTGCAACTACACATAAATTTATATGTAATTGTAGTACGCAGTAGTTCCGGAGGTACAGTTGAACAGAATTTTTCTCTCTCACACACACAGACATTTTTTAAAAATTGGTCAAACCAATTTCTGGACTTCTTAAAATGTGTAAATCCATCAAAAACCAGAAGTTGAAAATTTTTATGAATCCAATACTTTCTTTTGAGACATTTATAAGAAAACATAAAAGAAAGAAGAAAAAATAAATAAATAAACTAAAAGCTTCAAACTAGTATGTTATGGCCATCACAAAACTTTCTTCTATATCTCTCTATATAACAACGCTACATGCTGTTTAACATGCAGAAGAAACATAATCATAGCTGCTTACAATAAAGATTTTAGATATTGAGTTTAGTGCAGTTAATCAAAAATTTTTGAGATGTAGCCATGTGGAGAATCACAGAAGTTGAGGAACAGCTGCGCCACCTGTTGGTCGATATACACCCAAATTAAGCCAACTTTTATTCTCATATTATTTTTATCTTGTTTATCTCTTAAATTTTATAGATGTTGAGATTTAGCCTTCCTATTCACAGAGTAAATTGCAACATAATATAGCCACCTATCGACCAATATGCACCAAAATTGAATCAACATGATGTTTTATAAAAATGACCCTTTCCCATACTAAATTTTTAGCAATTATACACGAATGAATCTGAGATATAACTTCCCCATTCACGGGAAAATTGCAGCATAGCAGCATCACCTATTGGCCGTTATGCACCGAAATTGAATGAACATGTTTCATAATAGCCCTCCGTGTGACACACTTAGTTTATTTTTTTAATCATACACAGTATAAGCTGTGATATAGTCTTCCTTTAAATGGGAGAAATCACAGTACAGTAGCGCCATCTGTTGAGTGATTTTCACCAAAAGTTGAAGGGCACTTTTTTTTGTAAGATGCAACTATGTATAAATTTATATGAAATTCTGTGCATCAACTCTTGAATTGCACAAAATTTTTGTCAGATAGACATTTTCCAAAAATGGTCAAATTGTGTTTTGGTTCGCTCAAAATGCGTAAATCCAGCGAAAACTGGAAGTTTAAAATTTTCACGAATCCAATACTTCCTTCTATTTAATATAGAAGAAAGTAATAGTTCAAAATGAATTTATACTTTTTACTTATTTTATATTTTTATATTCTGTACAGATAAGAAAGAAAATTTTACATTAGTTATTAAAATTCTTTAAGTAAGTGAAGTTTTTCTGCAGTACAAAATCAAAAAACTTTAAATAACTGATTTTTTTTTTTTTTTTCTTATGAACAATGCGAAAGTGAAAGTACAGACTTTCTGAAAATTTAAATATGTACTTTTATTTGAAGTAACTTTAATTTTTTGGGATATATCTATGCAACACAACAGGGAATTCTAAATTCAGGTGCTTTAGTAAGATATCCCATTAAAAATGCAAATTTATATAAATTGGAGGGTTTTTAAAAAAATCCAAATCGAATAGATAGATGGCGCAAGTAATGCCAGGTTTCTACTAGTATAAATATATGGTCACAAAAACAGCTTTATTGTGTATGGAAAACTGGATTGTAAATAAACAGGTTCTAGTCAATAAATGCACATTATTTGACTCATTCTCGAAACAATCTAACAACTTTAACATCCAAGACTAACAATATTACTGAACAATCTAACAACATATTAGCAAAAGACATGAAAACAGAGTTATATATACACTGCAACTGCAGAGAATAAATATCATTTGTTCAGGATCAACAATGAACAGCTCTTTTTATTGTTATGGGGAAGATCAGGGGGAATGTTATAGATCACTCTGGAAGAAAAACCTAGCTAACTCTGTACAAAATTAAAATAGGGCTTCTATATTTCTTAGACCTGAAGCTACTTTTGGCTAAATTTGTTTGCTAATGAGTCTTAAATCGATTTTCGCAGAAGCCAACTTAAAAAAAAAAAAAAAAAAAAATCCTTTACAAGCTACAACTGATCTAAAAAAATTAAAAAATTGTCGCAAAATTTTCATCTAATGGGAGTTTAAGCTTGAATTTTCTCCTTCGGATATCCGTATCCGGTGTGCTGATATCCGGTACCCCGCCGGATATTTAAAACTCAGCCGGATAGGCCGGATACCGGATAGTTACCGGATATCCGTTTCATCCCTTATTTCTGAACAAACAATATTCTTATTTTGTGATGTATATAATCCTATTACCATGAAGTTAGTGGTTCTAATAATAGTCTTCTTGGATTGGTTCCGAGAATACTCATAGACTAGAACCTGCCTTTCTATTTTATTTCCTGAAAATGATTATAAAAAGGATCATCTACAAATGGCACTGCTCTGCATGAAAATCGGCCCCAACACCATTTTTGCAAATTCTTATGTAAAATAACCTCCTGAATACGATTATGACGCCCATTTTGCCCTATCACCCACCATTATTTGGGGACGCTCCCCTATTTTTTATCATTTTCCGGTATTTTTATGGCTATAAATTTGATTTGAAAGGGATGAAGGGATTGCTTTAACTGTTAAATGTCTTTTGAGGGGCTACAGAAATGAAAAATTCTGAAACATGAACATTTGCAGCAAGAGGAAAATTTAGGGGGAGGAGGGGGATTTGCCACTGAAATTACAAATTACATTTTTTATATTTTATTAATCAATTATTACTATTATTTATTATAAAATATATTTTTTTATTTCAAAGTATTAAAATAATTATTTTCCATTCTCCAAATCAAATTTATGGCCATAAAACTACCAAACAGTAACAAAAAGGGTGGCGGCCCGAGAAAACGGTGGGTGATTGGGCAAAATGGGGGTGGGTCATATTCGGATTCAGGAGATCATTTTACATGAGAATCAGCAGGAATGGTATCAGGGCTCGATTTTTTTTTTTTTTTTGCAGCGTAGTGTATTTAGACAGCTAACGGTTAGTTCGCACTTGATGGATATGAGTAGCTTTTAGATACTTGTTCATATATATTAATTTATGCATCTTCATTATATTAAAAACTTAAATATTTGTCTGTTTATTTCTCTGCAGTATAGTTGATGCAACGACTATAATATTCAAAATATAATTTAAATTCTCCCAAAATGACTATATTTTCAGTTTTAAAAGTAATTGAATATGAAATTTACATTCACTTGTTTTAGAATTGTCATTTATAAATACCATTAATATAAGAGAGAGGGAAAAAAAGAAACTATTATTAAACCATTAAAAATAAATAAAAATAATAATTGTAGCTTAATTTAAATCTTTCTCTATAATACGCTTTTCTTCTTCCCCCCCCCCCCCCTAAAATAATGCTTTGATTCACAACTTCAATCTTTTTTTTTTTTTTTTTTTTTTTTTCTTTTCAAGAAATGTTATAAAGATATAAAACATATGCGTTAAAATAAAAATCGGCTGGTTGTAGCTCTACTTGTGCTTGTACATTTTTACGCCTGGCGAAGTGTCATGCTAAGTTTTTCGACACGAAACACATGTTGCGATTTTGTTTTGTATTGTAAACTCTGTTTTTAATAACAAGCATGTAATGTATAAAGTTTGTTAAATTCCGTCCTGGAGATGCTGAGATATAGCTATAAGAAAACGGGGCATAAAAGTGCTGCAAGTCGAACGATATGTATCAAAAACTAGACATCACCAGTTTATGTCAGAATTCAACTGCACACTAGGTTTCATGGAATTCCGAACACGCAGTTCATAAATTAGCTACAGTAATTGTGTCCCATACAGACACACATACATCCGTTAAATATAATCATAATACATTTAAAAATCTGTAAATTTATCAAAAATTTGAATTAAATTCAATATTTACTTCCTATGAATGCAGTTGAAAATAAAATGGCCATAAAAACTTTGTAAAATTGCCTTTGAAATTTTTATTTCTGGTTGGAGGTGAAGGGAAAGGAGGGGGGGCGCCAAAATCTCTCTTTGCCCCAGGTGAAAAAAATCCTAGTTTCGGCCCTGATGATGGGGAACTGAGCAGAGTCCACTTATGCCAACTAGTTTACGTATAATGTGATCAGAATTTTTTATTAGAAAAACAGGAGAAACTATGCAATGTCTTTTATTTTATAAGAAAACAGAATATAGAAGACATTGAATTTTGAAAAAGAGGTCATTTTATAGGATACAAAATTGAATGAAAAGGATTATAAAAACCGATTCAAAAGCTACTTTACACAAATAATGGAAACTTTTTTATCTCAAATGACGAATTTGGATCAAGTACACCTTAATTTAAATTAATAATATATGGATACGAAAGGAAAAGTCCCTAATTTTTATGTGTCACTGGACAATATTGATTTTTTTTTTTTAATTATTAATTTTTGCTACAGGCAAAAACTTTTTTTTTTTTTTCCGGTACTTTCATACAGTTACATAAAAAAAGTTGATAGACATTATTTTTTATTAAAATCCTAATCATAAAAGAAAAAATAAAATTGGCAAATGAAAAAATAAAATTAATATTTTGCAGATGAAACGATTTGTTTTAACAAACAATCATTCTTTATCATCATTTTATAACAGTTCTCACAGGTTTAACCTAAATTAGTCGTAGTAGTTAATAAGTTCTTAAAGTAGGTATATAAAGGGGATTTTTTTCACATATCTACATTTTGTTTATTGAAGAAAACAGTCGTTTTGTGGGAGCGTTTTTGCCAGGAGGACATTAAATGAATTCAACTAATCTTTGCATATTTTTGTGAGGCGGTGGAAATGTTATCACTAAGGCCAATTGTCTGCACTAGGTCCTAGCCCATATTTACGCTAGTTTCAGAGAAAACCATGGAAAACTCATAATGGCTAAGCCGATGAGCACGACCGGGTATCGAACCCAGCACCTCACGTATACCAGCTTCCAGGTCAGAACCTCTCGATCACTGCTGAGCCTGTTTTTATGAGGAATATTATTCATGCAAAAGTGAGAACACACTTCAACCCACCACGTATCAACCAGAGCACCACCTTCTTAATGATTTCATGACAATTTCAATAGTGATTCCGTGTTCTGGATCAAAGAACCATACAAATATAGGGAATACTTTTATTTCTTTGTGATTCGAAAAATCAGCATAGACATAAACCATAATACACTTTGGCAAGTTTTTTAGAAAGTTGTTCTTTTGCGAACCTAACGGCAGAAAAAAGTTAGTGTTCACCGTTCAATACAGCCAACAGGCGATTGAGCTTCCCAGTTTTGCGAAATTTTTGAAATTAAGGGCTAAATCCTTTTCATTTGAAAAAGAGGACTTAGAGTACGAAAAACATAAAAAAGAAGACTTTTCTGTCCTGTAATGTTTTTTTCGTTTAAAAGGGTAGATCGTTGAAAAAGGAGGCTATCTTTTTAAAAAGATGTCTGGTCACCTTACCTAAGAGATTAGCATGATTTTACGTTTTTAATTTTTTTTTTTTTTTTTTTTTAGCCCCGTATATTGTAAGAATTCCACACAGTCTATATTTTCAGTCTACATTTAGACTGAAATTTTACTGCGGCGAGTGGAAATTTCGCGCCCTGCGTTAGAGCATCCATCTTTGGTATATTCATAAGGATTTTCTCGCCAAAAGTCGCCAAGGGGAAAAAGGTCGCCAAATCCAATACCTGCCTTATTGGAGAGTTTTAATGCATTTTTAAGGGGAAATTGGGCTATTTTAACGCTAAAACAAACTAGAAATGCAGAAAATTAGCATTTTATCAACTTGCTAAGCCTCTTTGAAAGAATTTCTACAAAAATAAATAGAATTATCTACAAATTCGCAACAATATATTAAATTAAGTAAAACAAAAATAAACAGCAATCTTAAACTCTCCTAGTAAAAAACTAAAAATTAAAATGGAATAAAACCATGACCAAATTCAAGGATATATTTATCTAAAATATTATTCCTTTTGTTTTAAATAGGATCTTTTATTATTATTTCAAACCAAGAAATTTTTTTTTTCTCTCAACACATTGTTGAAAATATGGTTATTTTAGTTCTTTATTTAGAAAAACTGGAGTGTAAGGTTGATATATATATATTTTAATACCAACTATGTGAAAAAGCCCAGAGCCGGGAATCAAACCCAGGCACTCCACTTACTGTGCAGATGCTCTATTACTGAGCCATTTTGACTGATTACCAACTTGGAACTTCTGATATAATAATCCGTTGGTTAAATCACCATGTCTACAAACACAGATTTAACAGGTAATCAAGTTAAATCTTTGTTTGCAGACATGGTGATAAATGGTGTTTGACTATATGAACAAGGAGTTTTTTAACAAGATTGATTTGAAAACAAATTTATATTTAAAAGAAATATTTCATCCAAAATCTTGTAAGCACATTACGTATATCAAATAATTTTATCAAATAAAAATGTGAGTGATAGCTCCTGATACTGTAGTAAAAAGCACTTGATAAACAGTAGTGAAATAAAAATTAAATATATATATATATATATATGTAAATTTGAGAGCCTTAAAAATTTTAAATTTAGCAAACAATGTCATGAGTCGCAGATAGGTGGTCCGATTTTCAGTACACATCAAATTCCAGGTTCCGGCATTAATAACTTTAATAAAATTAAAGAAAAAAATTAAAGCATATTTAACTAATTTAAATTGAAAAAGGAGACCTTACTTTTCAGCTTCAAACATTTACCAGTGCAGTAATAGTTTTCCTGTGGACATCTCCATTGTTATAAGTGGTGTTCTTTGTAGTGAAGCTCCTTTTCCTTTGATGGGCTCTTTCCTCAATGGCAAGATTAGACCACCTGTGGCACCACTTCATTGAGGAAAGAGACCATCAAAGGAAACAGAGCTTCACTCACAGATTCACCACAAAGAACACTGCTGATGACATTGGGAATCTCCACAGGAAAGCCACTACAGCACTGCTAAATGTTTGAAGCTGAAAAGTAAGGATTCCTTTCAAGTTTAAATTAGTTAAATATGCTTAAATTTAGATTTTCAATGTTCCTATTACATTTTTAAAATTTTTATGTTTATGCAATACTTTTCTTTTTTCCTAATATTTTTTCTTTGAGTTATAATTTCAAGCTGATATCAAATAAATAAATAAATGAAAATAAAAAATAAAATGCCAACAACATTTTATTTTTTTAAATATAAAAAGAAACATTTATTTACACGTAAATAATGAAATAGATATATAAATATATATGTGTGTATATATATATATATATATATATATATATTATAATGAATTATTAAATGTAGTAAAAGCCAAGCAACAGATACAAAATCACTGAAACCACATAAACCAATAAGAATGAATATTTTTCAAGTAGAAGCTCAGAAAGGTGAAACAAATTCGTCAGGGGAGACCTTTTTCACCCTTGAGCACCAACATACGATTTTGTGCACTAGCGGGCTCCCTATTGTACATAAAAATAATTGAAGTGAAATATAAAGTAGAATAATCGATTAAGTACAAAATAACAGATAATCTAACAGAAAACATCCATAATAAACAATTAATACTCTCAGGATGATACATTAGAAGTCACATGGATTAAAAAAAGCAAAATAATTCAGGAGTTCAGTTGTTCATAGAGTAAAATAAACAAAGTTCAAGTTTTATTGGTTCATAGCTGATAAAGAATAATGAAACTATACAGCAACATGGATATTTATTGATTGATTATTATGTGTGTAAGAGTATGATTATATTTTTAAGAATAGTTGACAACACAATGATGAAAAAATTGAATATTTAAAGGAAAAAGAAAGAATACAAGGTAAATGCAACATGCCTTCTGCTTTTTTTAAATTTATTTAATTTCACATTCCCAGCTAACCATTCAGCCAAACAACACCACCCATCCTCTGTAATCACCCAACTGCCACATCTTTTTTGTCTTTAATTGTTTTATAATTTTTTTTGGATAAGATATACAAAAGTTCACTTTTAAGAAGTATTTTGAATTTTTCTAATTTAAAATTGCGAGGAAGATTAATTTGAGTTTTATATTCGTTAAAGGACTATAAATGACGTTACTAAGATCTAATAACTCAATATTATTGAAAAGATCTTGAAAGTCAAGTCATAATATTGTCGATTGTATCGAGCGAATTAATGTATTGAATTAATTGAAAGCTATTTTTAAGGCAGTGTAAATTATCAACTTTGCAAATATAATTCTAAATTTGTTTAAGAATATCCAGTAGAGTTTTATTAGCATTGTTGTTATAAGTATTACATCCAATAGTGACAGTGCAAAATTTAATTGGGGATTTGTGAAACTTAGGTATGAATACTATATAAGGATAATTAAAATTATTGAAGGGAAGTTGAAGTAGTTTATAGTAATTATGTATTTTTCGGTTATTATTTATAAGGTTATTATTATAATTAGATACTGAAGAGTTTAAAATACAGAGATAGTAGGATTTACACATAATGGCACAATTATTTGGTGATTTGTCAACATAAGTTATCACTAAGTCATCCTGTAGTGATTTGATGGAGTTAAGAAGTTCAGATTTTTTAAAATACAACAGATTTGAAAAATTGAGATATAAAGCATTTTTAATTTTTTGTAACACTAAAAATTTCCATTGAGTGAAGTAGGTAATAATTTAGCAATAATTCTATTATAAGTGTAATAGAAATTTTATAAATAAACAAATGTAGGTCATAAGAAAACTGTTGAAAGATTTGGGGAATGCTAGTTTTATATGAAAGTCTAAATTTGGTGCTAAATTCCATGAATTTTTTAAAATGATAATTATCAATAATATTGAGATTACCAGTGATAACGTGTCCATGGTCTCTGTCAATATATTTTGACATAAAAAGAAGGATCATTGCATTTAGATGTTACAGTGTTAGTAAAAGAAGGTAATCTTAGATACAGAATTATAATTGAATATCTTTCTGACAAGAGGAAGAGGATATTTGAATGTACGAGATGAATTTAAATCTTTAATTGAAAACAGATATTCTTTGCCATTTATGGCAGATGTTAATTCTATTCAATATTTGTTAATTCTATTCAATATTATTCAATATTCTAATGTTAATTCTATTCAATATTTGATTTGAAAAATTTACAATGAATTGAGTATTTGTTTAAATTTTGTAGAGCTTTTTATTAATTTTTAAATTAAATTGTTTGATTTAGTACATTACAATATCATAAAAAATGTCTGAAAAATGTTTATTATATGATTGGCTTTAAAAGACATTCAGAAAATTCACTAAGTATTTCTTTTTAATTGCAAAAATAAATTTTCGAATAATGAACCAGTTATAGTTAGATAAATAATTAGTCAGTAGATCTGAAATAAGTTTAAATAATTATAAGATAAAAAACTTTTTCTAAACCATGTTTTTAAATTTTCGGTTGAATCATAGCTATAGAACTAACTACATTAGCACTTTATGAATGCATATTGTTACGAAATTGTAAATAATTGTATTTATTTTTGTATAAATTCTTTCAAAGAGGCTTAGTAAATTGATATAATCTCTTTCGCGTTAAAATAGCTTAATTTTCCATATAAAATGCATTATAAAGCTCCAATAGGCAGGTAATGGATTTGGCAACAAATTTGGCGAGAAAATCCTTATTATCGATATTCCCAAGATGAACGTTCTAATGTGATTGGTTAAAGAGTTATGAGAAATTTGAAAAAAAAAAAAAGTTGGTTTTAAAAATAAAATATTAATTCTTTCAGAACAATATCTATTTGCATCATGACTACATTAGCACTTTATCAATGTGTAAGAAAATCTTTAAAGTGATAATGACATCAATTTTTGCCAGATGCATAATTTAACTTTTAATAATTTTTTAATGCTCACATTTAATTAAATGTATTTATTTTTATGTCAAAAGAAAATGAACTCGTAATTTTTTTTGGCAATAATTAAATTATATCTAATATTTTAATGACTATTTTTATTGCTATTAGTAACTTATTATTTTCATATTTTAATTAATTAAAAGAAAACTATTCGAAAATCTGACTTCGAAGTATTGTGTTGTCACTGGGTTCTGAGCTATTGTGAAAGTTTCAAATGTCTAGCTAGTAGGGAAGTTAGTTAAAAATAGATTGCAAGATTTGTACTGGACAAACAAACAAACACACAAATAAACAAACAAAAATAGAAGTTAATAAAAACATGGTAAAATGGCACTTTTAGAAAATATTAAATCTGTTTTTTTATTACCTCTTTTAGTTCTAGAAGTTTTATTTTTAATATTGTGATTGAGTTGTGCATAAATAGTCAAATAATCATAAAGAGGGTTGATATTAGAATATGCTTTAACAATTTTATTAAAGTATTCAGAATTTAGACCTTATGGATAAATAGTATTGTAACATTGCATAAATTTTTATTCTAGAAATAATCACTCACTTTTATTTTTATGAATTTTGATAATCTCTATGGTACACGAATTAAAATTATGTAATTTAAAGTGTTGTAGTTCTATAGTTGATTTAGAAGATGAGAGGTTTTTTTGAATCAGAACGATGCTGTTTAATTTGTAGATGTAGAGGTGTGGATATTTCACCAATATAATTGAGTTTACAAAGTCCACAACTTATTTTATAAATAGCATTGTACGCCTGACAAAATGGAACCAAAGAATGATCATTATTTAATTGTGTGTGAGAGGCCATAGGGCAAGTTTTACAGTGATTAGAACCACATGTTCAAAATTAAGTAAAGGAGGAGGAGAAGATAGGTAACAGGTTGTCGATCCAAGAATATCCTTATAAATATTCTTGTACCGGGAACGATACTGCTGTGAAGCTAAGTATTTTTTGCCAGGATCTAAAAATTTACTAAATAGAGTCATTGTAGAGGAATTATAATGTTTTTGAATAATCAATCAATTGAAAGTAACCCTAGCATAGAGGTTAACTTAAACACAACCATAAATTAAAATCAAGCATCTAATAATAGTAGTAAGAATTTAGAAACCAAAGCTCACAATGCCAGTAAATATTTACATTTTTTAATTTTACATTGAAAGTTAGCTTAACCAAATTCAATAACTTAATTAAGTTGATTCAGGATTAATAAGTTTCTAGATTAAATATAAGATAGGGGGGAAAAATATTTACATATTTACAAAACCTCCCATATCTATATATGATTCCGATTCCAAATTAAATGCCGCCCATTTTTGACGAAACTGACATCATAATAGCTTTAAAATTATTAAATATACCTGTGATTGGTGGTAAAAATATTGAAAAATATAAATTTCCTATTTTGAATATTTTATTTTGATTTATTTATTTAAATATTAATTTTAATTAATCAAATAGTCTAATATGTTTTTTCTCTGATTTTATATCATCTGCAAATTAATATGAATGCATACTTTATTTTAAATTAACCATGTTTCTAATTATTATAATGAAACTCAAAAATTTAAATGGATACTGTAAAAATTATATTTTATGGTACCTTAACAGTTTATAACACGAAGCCCATTTTTGAAATGAAATATTTATGTTTTCAATTGAATATGGAAGTTTGCCATTTTTTTTTTTTTTTTTTTTTTTTCTAGAGTTTTTTAATTAAAAATTTTATCAATTTTACAGCAAAAACAACTTAATCTGACGCATGCACATGATAACTAATACATATTTATACCCAAATATGGGGATAAAAATCAGGAAATAATTTTTCTCGATTTTTAATAATTTTTTACGAAAAATCCAACGGGCGATTAACACAGGAAATTGTTTTATTGCATCCACGGACGGCCAGTAATGTCATCACTTCACTTGTGTATAAAAAATTTAAAAAAAAAATAAATCATGCATTTCACAAAAATTGGCGTCATTATCACTTATTTTTTTTTTTTACACATTGACAAAGTGCTAATAAAGTTTACGATGCTAATATATGTTGCACTAAAATCAGTTTTATTTATAAATCCTCCTGAGTGATTTTTTAAATTTTTGCATTGAAGTACACCGAAAATTTTTTGCCAAGAAGTTTAATTTAGCAACAGCGATTTAAATCTAGGTAGCGCATAAAAAAAAAAAAAAACAAAAAAAAAAAAAAAAAAAACACTTATTTAAATAAAATAAAATGCCCTTTTCTTAATGCCCTAAAAAGAACAAAATAACTTTTCAGCTTAGTACTGCCTATCTGAATACTTGCATTTTACTACTATTCCAATAAAATTGCTCCTCAAATGAAGAAAAGGGCAGCTCAAACCATTTTATACCAAAATTTCCAATCTGGCTAATTTCAGCTCATATTTTCATAAATCCATAATAATTTAAAACTCTGAAAAAGTTATTTTGTTCTTTTTAGTGCATTAAGAAAAGGGCATTTTATTTTATTTTTAAATAAGTGTTATTTATATATTTTTTTAGTTCAATTATATATAAAATATAACAATTCCTTTAAATATTCTGTGGGTCTACTGAGTTAAAGTCATACATCTCCATTGATTAAATCACAGTCAAGAAGGTATTTGAAACTCATCTTCCAGACAATATTAAACAGAAATCTGAATATTTAGAAATACAAAATACTGTCTATTAGAAATTACACCTAAAAAATATCTACATCTTTAGCTACTACATTAAAATACGAAAGTTTTGAAGTATAAGTTTTCTTTATGAAAAGGGAAATATAATTTACCTTGAAGCTTTATTCATTATAAAAATCTTTTAGCTGTTGGATCTTTGTGATGAAGCTTCAAGTTAAATTGGATTTCCTTTTTTTTTTTTTAAACATTAATTATTTATCAATTTAAATAATAATAAGTTTTCTTTTTAATTACTTGCAAATATTTGTTTGTTAGGACCTGTTTATATGTATATATAATAATTTATGCTTTGTAATGAAGCGTTAAATTTTCTCTTAGTAATATAATTTTCAAGATTTCTTTGAATGATTAAAGTAAAACAACCAGTACAGGTATTAATATGTCATTCATCATTGTCTGCCTAAACTAAAAGCAAAATGGCAAATTCGAGGATATTCTTCCAATATATGTAACAACAAAATAATATCCCAGAATGCATGTCTTACCTCATAATTTTGAAATTCTATCCCCCCACAGCCTCCTACAAGAGGAGATTGAATTAAGTTATTCTCAGTTACATGTTACAAGTCATAATATGTTTTTGCTTCCTACTTCCTACCTACAGATATATATATACTAGCCGCCTTTGGCGACCAGCTGGTTCGCGATCCTTGAAAAATCCGACTTTACAAAACTCCCGCTCAGTGGCGCCTTTTTCCCATTTCAGCTCTTACAACAGCTTATTGACATATAGTGAAAATAGTTTTATTGAAAAATTTAATCGCAGTAAATTCCCGCTCGGTAGCGCCCTCTTCCCGTTTCAATATCTGAAACAGCCTGTTTGCTCACCATTTTATGATATTTAAAATTTCTGACTTTAGCAAACTCCCGCTCGGTGGCGCCGAACGTACAACACCTTCCTCGCTCATTAGAATTTGAAACATCGAAATTTTAAAATATCACAGCGCCATCTGGCGGTAGAAATTTCTGTAATCTACTGTTCAATTCCAAATCAGCAAAGCTTTCAAAGTGTTCTGGCTCTTCTATGGTTTTCTCTGAAACTCCCGTACGGAATTTAACGGCTTCTGTCGGTTTAAAAGTCCGCAATATTTCAAATGATGTGCTATAAGTAATTTAATCATAATTAGAATTCTAGATATTGAATTATTAAAATATCAAACCGCCCTCTGGTGACAGAGATTTGCAACATACACTCTTCGATTCCAATTCAAATAACTTTTAAAATGATTTATTACTTTTGAAATTGTGTTAAGTAGAAGCTGAGATACAAAGATAATATTAACATCTTTATAAAAAGATTTGTGTCTGACTCATCCATGTTCTTTTTCCGAAACTTGCGGAATTCTTGGCTGTATAACATTAAAAATCCTTAGTAAGAAATGTGAGCAGAAAAATTTGAATCTCTGCAAAATATAAAATAATAAAGGCGTTCCGGGTTTTCCGTTTTTTTTTCCGAAATTCCCGTTCATTTTCTACATTTTTTCCCCTTCGTTCCTCCTAATAATTTTACACTCGCAAATATCCGCAATCGATTTATCTTGCTTTAAAACCTAATAATACTAATTTCAAACGCTGTAAAACTTTTTTTTTTCCCTTCCCCCTCCCCCTTAACCTTTCCTAATAATTCTACACTTTCAAAAATATTCACAGTCGAATCAATGGGCATTAAAACACAATTCTATGAAATTTCAACGGCTCAATTTAAAATACTGAAATATATAAAAGACAACTTAATCTTACATTGCCTTTTGGTCGCATGAGTCGCGATAAATATAATTCCTGATAAAAATGTATTTTTTTATATGTAAATCAGGTGAAATCTCGAATCCCACTTTCAATAATATAAAAATACTTTAAAATATCTTTCGAATGATGCATTAAAAGTAATTTAATCATAATTAGAATTTGAAATATTGAAAATAAAGTTGTTCTGGGTATTCCGTTGTTTTCTCCGAAACTCCCGTTCTTTTTCTACATCTTTGCCCCTTCGTTCTCCCCCCCCCCTTTCCGTCGATAATAATAATTTTACACTCGAAAATATAAGAATAAAGGTGTTCTGGGTATTCCGTTGTTTTCTCGGAAACTCCCGCTCCTTTTCTACATCTTTGCCCCTTCGCTCTCCCCCCCCCCCTTTTCTGCCGATAATAATAATTTTACACTCGAAAATATTCGCATTCGATTTACCTTGCCTTAAAATCTAAATATACATACCAATTTCAAATGCAGTAATTCTTTTTTTTTAATTTTTGCCCCTTTTCCCCCTCCCTCATAATCGTACTCTTTCAAAAATATTCACAATCGAATTATCGGGCATTAAAACCAAATAATACGAAATTTCAACGGTATATCTCAATTTAAAATACTGCAAAGTATAAAAGAAAATTTAATCTTTTTCCAATAAATACGTCATTTTTTTATTTATTCATATATTTTCATGAAAATTGAACAGTAGCTTTATAATATGCTGTCTAGGCCAAATGTTAATTTAAATGTAACATGAATGAAAATTTGAAAAAGTTAGAAAATTGCAATTTTATACCCACTCTATGAAACACTTGATATCTTGGTTACATTCATTTCCTTTTTCATCGCAGACAGATGTCTCGCATGTGTTTTGTTTCCGATCGAGACAGCTTAGAAATCGTCTGCTGATAGACTGTTTCTTTTTCAATCATTTTTCGATCGGCATGGGTCGACATTTTAATTAATATCTCAGGAACTAATTAAAAATTTTAAATTCTGTTTTCACTATCAACTCAGGAAGGCTTCTGAGCACCTGTATGTCAAATTTTGTACTTCTGCATTCAGTAGTGGCTGAACGTATAGATGCACAGACACACAGACATCTTCTTTTATTATTATAGATTTATATATATTGTGTGTGTGTATTTTGCATGACATAGTATGCTGCATATTAAGAGTGGACTCCTTGTATACATATATGTAATTTACTAAGACCCTGTTTCATTTGATTTATTAAGATGCATTTATTTATTTCTCAAAATTAAATCATATATAATTACAATTTACCTAATCAAATTATACTGACATTATAAATAATAAAAGTTTATTCTCATATAATGCAATGATTTTTATATGTTATAATTTTATACAATTCCCTTCTTTTCCTTACGCATATATTCACTTACTGGCATACAAGAATTGATGAGAGTTAAAACTCAAATGAAAAAAAAAAACTAGAAATATATAAAGACTGTTTTATAAGTTACACTCTGACTGTACCCATCAACAGAATTTTCTGTACCTCTCTGCAGCAAAATAAAATTTATGCACGATCCAAGAATGCCAGACCAAGTTTGGCATTATTTATTGATAAGTATTAGCAATTCCTAAAATGCATAAAATTTGCATCTACAAATAATAAATTTACAATAAGTAAATTTATATGATATAAATAAATTACATTTACTTATATTAAATATAAGCAAATGTAATACTACACATTTAAATAAGATGTAGATATAAGTAAATTACATATGTAATTTTAAACCTAAACTTTTTTTTTTTTTGAGATGTTAAAATAATACAGACCTACATCATAATTTTTAATTTGATAATTTTAGCTGATCTTTATGTTTTTGGGAGAGTTGAAACCGAAAATGAAGTCAGTTTTCCTCTGTCACATATAGATTTTTGTCAATACAGGATGCCTACCTATACAATTTCTTTCATTATTCTTCCACCAATATAATTATAGTATGTTTCCATGATTAATTAATCATGATACCTATTGTTGTGATTGCACATTACTGGTGCGATGTAAAACCATACCAACGAACCACCCAACTTATTGCTATCATGATATATGTAAGAAATTGTGTCGGTAAACACCCTGTATTGACAAAAACCTATGCGTGATAGAGAAAAACTGGCTGCATTTTCGGTTTCAGAACATCAAAAAACAAAAAGATCAGCTAAAATCATCAAATAAAATTTTTTCGATATCATTTTTGTAGACCTGTGTAATCTGCAGAGCTTAAATAATCTACAGCACTCACTGCTGTGCTGGACTGTTTGTGCTACTGGAAAACTGTATTTATGTATCACACCTCGAATCATTCTTAGAGATGTCATAAGTCGGAGGCAAGAGGGAGACACACTCTCGCTTTCTTTCAAGCAATAAAGACGATGACACCAAATGGACCAGTTGATCTCAATGAATAGATAGTTATTTTATGAGCAAAGTTGTGATGTTGATGGCTTATTTATCTTTAATTAATATATATTTTTTTGTTGTTGTTTGCTTCTAAACACGGAGTAATATTAATAGGAGTTGAAGGTCCAATGGGAGAAAGCTACGAAACTGTGATGTAAATTTTTGGTAAATATTGAGGGCGCCACTTGTCATTACTCCCTACCTCGGCGCAGATATAGTGTTGTTTTCAATAGAATTTTGCTGGAGTACATTTTAAATTTTTTTATTTTAAGCAATTTAATTTTTTTGTAAGTTCTTAAAACTGCATAATTCAGAATAAATGCTTCTTTCAAATAAATGCTTCGTTCCTAGTTGTAAAACAGGCTATGATAGTGGTAAGAAAAAAAAAAGCCCCAGGAGAGAAATAATGTCCGAGTTCGTGTTTTCTGCACCTAAAGTAAGTTTATTTTTTTTCTTTACAAAATTTCATCCATTCTCCTTGCTCCCAATTGTCTGTTTTAGCTAGCTTCGGTTCATAAGGATCGTCAATTTTTAAAAGCTCTCTTTCAAAGTAAAATTAGTATAAAATGACTCTTAAAAAACATGTTGGTTAGAATACTCTATTTAATGAAATTTGCTTTCAATCGAACTTTTTTCAGCTTGATATTATTTTAAAAAAAATAATTAAAACGAGACATTTCCCCATTCAATAACATTGCGGAAGCTGAAGAGAAGGAAGTATTGTACGCTGGCGCCATCTGTAAACATTATAAAACAAGATCACAAAATTTCAGCGTTACCTTCTTCTCCTGTCTTTTTACTCCGTGCTTCTAAACTATGAAAATACACATTTAAATTTTTTTATTATCTAAAAGACAAATGTAAAAGTAAATTTAATGATTTTATTAGTTTAAAAAAAAATATCAATACAGAAGAGTTATGACTAATATAATTTTTTCACAAATGAATATTAATTTTTACAGTGGTTTCTTTGTATAAACATTAAAAAATCTCTAAAGAAAAAAAAAAAATAATAAAATGTAGTTGACACATGAGTATTATTATTGGTTTATAACAATTTTTACATTTATTATTATTTTTAAAACAAAGACAATTGTGTTTTATCATTTACATTTTTTTTGAAAAATAGTAAATACAAATTGGAAATATCTACTTTAAATAAATAATCGAATAATAAATATTATCCAAATCCAAAAAATATTCCAATTGGCATCCAAATCCAAAAAAGTAATTCAGATGAAAAATGTGATTCGAGTGCAAAATGTAACTCAAAAACTTGTTATAAAACACGTTTAAAAAACTTTCAAAAACTAAAAGTATTTTTTGTTGACATTTGGAATGTAATTTTGGAATAATTCAACATGCTCAATCTAGCACATAAAATATAGTCTTTTGAGTTATTTTGGCATGTAATAATTTAAGTAACGGAATGAGCCTTCAATATCCAAAATCACATAAAATGTTTTGCCTCATATATAAACAGAGTCTTGTACTTTGTTCATCACAGATATACTTCTCAATACTGGAATACGCTTAGCTTCTACTTGTGTTATGAAGCCTGCCATTTAAAATTACTACTCATAACCCATTTCTGAGATTGTCGGCCATCACACTTCTTTAGAGTAGGAAGAGTAATGTCAGAATCATCAGGTTTATCCAGACACCGTCCAGTTTGAGAGTGTATTATGGTTTCATCCTTAAAAAAAAAAAAAAAGTTATGATAAATGAAGAATATATATACATGTTTTAACAAATATAAGTTTATCTTAATTTGTTTTATAATTCTTAAAACATTAACATGCTAACAGGATTTCACTAGAAAATATACAGTCACTGCTCACAGATTGTTGAAAACAGCTGTCGCTATATTAACATTCTGTGAATTTCATAAATAAATGTAAAATTATGCTCAACACATGTTTACACATATCATTAATCTCTTAATTTAGAGCATTGTTAAAAGTTTTAATTTTATTTATTTTATTCATTTATTTTTGCTAGAAAAGAGTTCTTTAACCCCTTAGCGTATTTGCCTGATACGAGCGAAAGTTACCGGCAAATTTGGGATGGGGGGAAAGGTGAGTTTTCAGATTTTTTTTTTTTTTTTTAAGTGATAAATGAGTATAGCTAAAACAAATTTCAAAATTAAACATTTATTTTTCTTTTGACTATATGTATTTTTTTTGGATAAATATGTTGTTGATGGTTAAAAATTTTGATCAATTTTAAAATGGTATCCTTTATGATGTTCTAATTATCACAACTTGTGTTATTCTTATGATGATCTTTTTTAAGCAAAATCCATGACATGCAGTTCATACAAAAGTATTCCTTAACTAATTACAAGCCTTTTTAAAGGGAAAAGCATGAAAAAATGAAATTAAAGAATAACTGTTCTCTAAATTTTTTTTATGCTCATGTTCTACAACTCTTTTATTCAGGGCTGATTGTAACCCTATTTTTATAATTCTGAAATTACATGAAGAAAAAAGTGCATCACAATTTCTCAATCGTAACCAATGAAATATATGTAAAGTTTTATAATTAAAGCAAATGCCAATTAATTACATAAGATATTTCTTAATTTCCGTTATACAGTTAAGTTATCCTAAATATTGCTAAAAAGTTGAAAGGAAGAAAAAGTCCTTAATAAAAGTATATTAAACGAAAATTCCTGAAATCCAATGAGCAGCTTTCAATTTTTACATACAATGATTTACAGATATGCAACCTTTCTATATAGGTCTTAAAATAAATTATGTATTATATGCTCTATTAAAGTGATGCAACATTTGACTTGATGTAAAATTTTTAAATCATTTCCAGACCAATTTTAAATAATAAGCAATTTATGTATATGTTGGAAAAAAAAAAGTCATTTTTAGCTTACCATCATACATGGGAAACTTTGGTATTCATGAAAATTTTCAACCTCAATTTTTTGGCATTTTTACAAATTTTAAGGTATGATGAATCATAAAATCACGAAAAAGATTAAAGGTCTATATTTAAGTTAGTCAGTTTATTGTTAGTTTGTGTGGACTATATCTTAAGAATGTATGATAAAAGTTTAGACCAGTTTTAAAATAGTATTCCTTATGATAATGGCTAGAACCCTGATTTCAATGTTCTAATTTATAAACTTCGTAAATTTATACAAAATTTAAAATTTTTTAAACATAGCTAAATAGGGTAAAATTTCGCTTAAATGTGCATTATAAGAATTATTGTAAAAGTTAATCACAAAATTTTAAAATGACATACCTCTCTATCATAAGACCACATCTGATTTCCTCCCATGCCATGACACCGCAGCAGTTTTACAGGTCCTTCACTTGATGCCGCATCCAAACAATTATCATCAGACATTATCTGTTGCCGCTTAGTGTAAGCAAATACCTATAATTATTTAAAAGAGAATAAACATAAATGAATTCTATTTTCAAATTTTCAATCATCTGACAACTTTGAAAAGGACAAAATTGCAAATGTATACTTTTTACAGTGTACGAAAATGAAAATTATTTGAACTAAACATAACAATTAATTATGCATTTAAAGATAAATATTATATGTTACTTTCATAATAAAAAAAAATAAATTAATAAAAATTAAAGATTGTTTTTTTTTTTTTTTTTTTTTTTTTTTTTAATGAGACGACACAAAAAAATTGCAAGTATCCATTTAATGAAAAAAATTGAGGCCAACACTGTCATAGACTGCAATGAAGCACAACAAAAGATATGGGAACAGTGTTCACATAACAAAACAATATTTATTGCATTCTATTCTATAAAAGGGCAGAAAAGGTAAAAAGATATGTATAATAATAATTAAAATATTAAAAATACATATATATACTTTTCAAATACATACCTTTTTGTGCATTTAAAAATATAAATGGATCAAATTAAATTTTATGTAAAAATAACTGCATAGCATAAATAACTAATAGTTTACCTAATGAAAACAAGATTATAAAGTACAAACAAAAGGGCAGATAAAAAATGTTAGAAATTATTTCAAAAACCTCTTTCTTATTTTCTTAAAAGCTTAGCATGATTTTATTTTTCTTCCCATAAAAATTTTATGTATTACATTACACAGTATATTTAATCTACATGAGAAAAAGTATAATATTATATTTTTAGTTACTACATCATACATTTCATGATGAAATTTGGCAGTTTCTTAATTTATATACACATTTTTCCTTTTCTTTTTTTCAAGAAAGTAATAAATTTTATTTATAATTTTATACTATTAAAATATATTGATCCTGCACTACAAAATACCTAAACAGTAGTTGCAATATTTATTCAGTGGCAGTAATTGTAGTAAACCCTAAAGTGGAAGTTTTTTCAGCACCTTTATGAAAAATAAACAATATTAATCAGCTTTTTGCATATTTTACATCCCTTAATTCTCCGCTTATTAGTGATTTACCTAACTTTCTGTCTATAAAATCAGCACACATAATGATACATTATTAAATTGATATTTTACAAACAGTTTTAAACATTATTAATGGATAATTTTAGAACTGATTACCTGATTTCCACCCAGCCCATGGCAAGCACCCATAGCAACATTTTCACCACTTTTCCTTCCATAAGTATCTAAACAATTGGCAGTTTCAGAATTCTTAATCTAAAAAGAAAGAAAAATACTTTATTTAAAAAATAAACATAATCAGGGTGGCTAATATTAGAACTTTTCTAAATTCCTAAAACATTTTGCAGCAATTTCTCTGACTTATGCTATTTATTTCCCATGAAAATCTCACAACAACATTAGTAAATTACAATAATAATCTTCCAAATATTGCTTATTGCCCTGAAATTTGTCAAAATTCCCTGACTATTCCCAACTCTCTTAAATTTCCTGGTTTTTCCATGAATCTCTGACTTTCTCTGACCAGTGATCACCCTGATAATACTTAAATATACAAATTTTATTATGCATTGTATTTTCTGGCATATAATTTACAGATTATCCGTTAAAAACCTAAAGATTTTTAAATGTGGATTATTTTCCCCTGTGGATTATCTAATATATATATATATATATTAACAGCTTGTCTGACAGCAGATATCGGAAATTTACGTCAACAAGATGTAAACAAATACCTTCAGATCGTGTACCTATTTGGCCGATCACTAAACCAATAGTGATTGGTTAATGTATGATGAATTTGTGCTAGTAGGAGTGGCTTCTGTGTTCAGGATATACTTTTCTATTTAATGGCAACATGCTTCTGTTTATGTTTACTTGTTATTAAATGGCATTGTTTTTGCATGTTGTTTTTTTAAACTGAAGAGTGATAATTATTTTTTATTATTATAAGATGTAATATTTTATATTTACATCATGTTTATCTTTTAAATAAACAGCTATAATGAATAAAGAACATTGCAGTTATGCTGATTGCATATGATTTGACTCTGCAGATTATATGAAGAAAATCTTTCGTCAAGGCTGAAAATAGCACCCCACAGATTATATGCCACCATGGACTATAGGCAAGAAAATTCTGTATATTAAAACTAATCAATATAGCAATGTGTAGAATTAATGAATAAACAGAAATGAATCAGCAATAAGTTAAAATTTTACAATAATAATTTTCAAGAAATCACAAAGAAAATTTTACCTCTCCCAGATAATAATAATCTAAAGGCATTTGTGATTCAGGGTATATATTCTCCAAATACCATCGGAAGCTTTTACACTTTAAATCTTTGCGAAGCTTCCTTCTCTCAGTCAGATCTCCAATATCAGCTTGACGGGCACCTAATAATAATGTAATATTCATATAAACTGACATTTATCAAAAATTATCTAAAGACAACGATAGAAAAATAAACTCTTCTTTTTTCCTAATCGTTACTTAACCTTTTAATGTCCTAAAAATAAAAATTTCTTTTATTTTTCTAATGCAAAAATTTGTCATGTTTCTTTCAGACAAAGATCAAAATATTGTGAAAAAAAATATAGATTACTAATTATTATTATTATTTTTTTTTTTCATGACTAAGTTTTGTTTCATTTTATAGAGCAATAACATTTGGTAGTACTTATTAATTTTAATTCTTTTTGAATATATATGAAATATGCCAGTAAATCTTTATTTTTTTAATGAAATATAATTTAACTGAAATAAATGAAGACTTATGCTTAATTAAATTTTACCTGGGTTAATTGCATAGTAAAAATCCTTCCACTCATCTAACCATACTTCAGCAAGTCTAGCATTATTATGATTGACAATTTTACTGGTTCCACCAGGGAATGTATATGGTGTAGATTTACGAAACACATGACCAACATGAGAACAAGTGACGATTTCTAAAGTACCTCCACACATCCATATCTACATGCAAAAATTGGGGGGGGAAAAAATAAAAACAAATAAGCAATTTCAATAATTTTAACTCAAAATATTAACATTGAGTAAATTAATATATTACAAAATAATGGGAATCAAAATTATGTTAATTTAATTGTTTTCTTTCTATTACAGACAGAAAAAACAAAAACAAACAAACAAAAAAAAAAAAAAAAAAAAAACACACATTGCAAATGTTGATTTTGTAAAGCCAAGTATAAAGAAATTATTGTAATAAACAAGAAAGAAAAAAAAAAAAAAACATGCAGTTTGTATTGATTATGGAACATTTTTAAACTGTATTGAATCCTTACACCAACTAATTTTTAAATTACAGGGTTTCTTTTTTTAAATGGAAATAAAATTAAAAATTTTCTCAAGTAATGGACTCTTCCCAGTTTTGTCTGCTCAGTCATGTGATAGAGGAAAACGAATAATCGAATTCTGAGAATCGAATTCAATTAAATATTGCCCTTAAGAACAAAAATGTTAATATTTAATATAAAATAAAATAAAAATGATATTGTGCATTTGAAAACAGTAGAATAGTTCTATTTGTAAATTTAATAATTTTTTAAAAACACTTTATGTGTTTATTTATTTTCAACTGTAAGAATCGATTTTTGTATGTTTTAGTGTAACTGTTACATTAACTGATCTAGCAATAAATAATAGCTTGCTCTTGTGGAATGTTTACGGATTATAATTTGAAATTTTAAAATGTTTTCATTTAATTTAATTGCATAAAAGTGTTACAACAAGTTAATTAACTTATAGTTACTAGTCTAAATGGTTGGTTGGTTGTAGGATTTAAGGCCGATTGACTCCTAATGTGTCCTAGGCCTAGGGGGGGAATGCCCTCCGTGGGGGTCTTTCTAAGGGGTCCTAGCCCGTATTTACGCGAGTTTCGGAGGAAACCACGGAAAACTCCGAACGGCTAGGTCGATGAGCGCGACCTGGGATCGAACCCGGCACCTCCCATCTACCAGCTTTGAGCGCAGAACCGCTCGGCCGCTGGTGGGCACTAGTCTAAATGGATTTACGCAGTACGATATTGCACTGTCACTGATTCAAGTACCAAAAATCAGAGTATTTAACATGTTCTTCGTGAACATCGATAACAAATATAAACTAAATGATGATTGTAAATGCATACAGCAAACAAAAGGTGATGAATAATGATATAAAATGGATTAAAAATGATGATGTATTAAAAATAACACAGATTAAATACGATTGATCAAAAATAAGAATAGAAAATATGTTATTTCAGCAATCGCTATAGATAAACAAGACTTCGTCTGCTATTTGTTTTTCCTCTATTATGTGACTTCTGACGTCAGGTGGGAAGAGCCCATTAATTAGTTACTAAAAAATTACTCAAGGCTGCCTATTTTGATGCCTTCTTTTCAAATTTTACAAAATTAGAAATTTTTCAGAAAGAACCTGAAAAATTGCACATGAATTTAAAGGAACATATGTCAGATTTAATTAAGAAATTCTTTAAAATAATAATAAAAAAAACTTATGAGAAGTTTCTCAGTTTTATTTCTTCAGCACAATAAGTGTATTTATATGGATTTGCAGTTGCTTCAACAGTGTTGCTTTGCTAAATAATTAAAAACCACGTGCGAAATAACTATTTAAAAGAGTAAAATCCGCTGTAAAAGGCACGTTAAAAATATTTAAAAGAATTTTAAAAGGTCAAAAAACAGTTAGACAACATGTTTCGTGCTTATTTACTAGCACATCATCAGGTCTCGTTAGTTAATGAAAGCCACCGAGCTTTATCTTGTTGTTCTAAGAAAGGCTGCCATAGGGCCTATGGCAGCCTTTCTTAGAACAACAGGATAAAGCTCGGTGGCTTTCATTAACTAACGAGACCTGATGATGTGCTAGTAAATAAGCACGAAACATGTTGTCTAACTGTTTTTTGACCTTTTAAAATTCTTTTAAATATTTTTAACGTGCCTTTTACAGCGGATTTTACTCTTTTAAATAGTGTTGCTTTGCTACACTAATCTGGAAATAAATTTCCCTGGGTTTTCTCTACATCTTTTAAAAGCAAAATGAATGACACACAATCATGTGGCAATGAGTGCAAGGCAGTGACTCAAATGTAAGGCATCCATTTCCTCATTAGTATTGCAAATTGGGCTTAGAACAATATTTATACATTTGAAAAGTAAATAATTCTATTTCTTTATTACCTGATTAATTTTTTGATAATTGTTTTTTCACTAACAATCATATAAAATCAGCTGGAGAAATCTATCTCAGAATTAAAATTTGTGGAAGCCCACTTTGGTAAACAGTTTGTATTTTTTGTATAAAAATACTAAAAATAAATAAATATATAAAATAAAAAACTCTTTTATATAATAATAAATTTGAGATCCATATAAATTTTTTAAAACACAATGAAATAAAAAATAAACTGAGAATTTTAAACTATAAATATGTTTTAAGAATAATGCTAAACATGAGTTCAAAAACTCCTACCATCATTATAATATACGCCTTGAATGGCTAAATTTAGCTGGTAAATATATATATAAATGTTATAAGCAATATTTCTAATCAGGAAAATGCAAGGGAGTAACTGAATAAGAAGCTTTCTTATTTTGAAGTACTATTACAATAAAAATGCAATTTCAAACATCTACAGCACCATAGAAATTAGTATATTTAAACTCTTATGTTGCCCTGTAAAAGAACAAAATTTATATAATAAATTAAGTAGAACAAAAAATGAAAATAATAACAAAACTTTTATATTAATAATTTAGGTCTTTTCAAAATGCTAAAATCTTTTTTTTTTTTTTTTTTTTTAAGTGATCTTACCCTAAATGACAATTCAAGATTTTCACCTCCCCATATTTCCATGCCTTCATCATATTTCCCAAGTTCTTCAAAGAAATCTTTATCAATGGAAAACAACCCTCCAGCCATAGTAGGAGTTCTAAAATCAAAAACCAATTTAATTGGTACATTAATTTTTATTTACTTACAGATTAACTTTATCAAACTTTTTTTTTATTTTTATCAGATGATTATTTAAGAAAAAATTTATATTTCTGAAAATTACATTTGACTTTGATTTAACAAAAATTTACAAACCTGAGAGGTAGAGTTCTATCTCCTCCTCTGCGATCAACTTCTCGCTGAGGGACTCGATACCAACGAAAATTCAGTTTCCAATTAAAACCACCCCATGTCATATCAGAAGCAGGGACATACTCAAAGGTTTCATCACTTATGACATCAATTATGGGACAAACAACTCTTGTTCTAAAGGAAGGGGGGAAAAAACCATAATTTTCACAAACAACTTTTATTGCATTTTAATTCATGAATCCATAAAAGAAAAATAATTTTTTATGATTATATTTAAAGATATAATGCAGTATTGATACGATGATTCCAAATTAAATGTAACAGAACATGAAAGAGTAAAAAAAAGGAAATAAACTGTCAAACTGATAAATACTTTCTGAATTACTATTTCAGACTATTCACTTATTGACATTACCTTGATTTAAATAGTACTCTTGAAAATAAATAATAAAGTTATAATATTTATGCACAGAAGCATTCTTTTTTCTTTTTTAAATCTCAATATTATAACAGTAATTTTAGGCCTTTTGTAATAGAATGCTGTTTTTTTTAAAATTATTATTATAGAAATGTAAATTAGAAATGTAATTTATTATTGCTTGTATTTTCATAAACAAAACACACTAAAGTAATAATAATAGCTCTTATTTTATTGTATAAAAATAACTTTTATTTTTTTAAATACCATTATGTCCTTACTCCTAAACATAATGTCTTAATCTTTATGATTAATTCAATCCGGTCCCTCTCCTATATATACGAGCACTTCTCAAGATTCAGAATTTTCTTTGCACTGATGACGGTACGCTTTAGGCTACCGAAACAGCTGTATGCACCTCAATAATTTTTCTTTGGCGTTTCTGACGTAGTAGTTTATTCCTGTTTTATTATTCCAACGCCAAGTCTTCTGCTATTATTAATTCAATACAGTATCTTCAATAAAGACTTTGCTTAATTTTAACATTAAAAATTGTATAAATACAGGGTAATTAAAAAAAAAGATAGTGAAAACTATAACAACCATACCTTAATCTATATTATCATCAGGGACAATTTACTAGCAGCAAATAAAATTATTAGATGCTGCAACTACATTGGCTTATCACACGGGCGTGCCTGGCGGGGGGGGGGGGGGGGGGGGGACGGGGGGGACGTGTCCCCCCCAAAAATTTCATCTGCATAGGCGGTCCCCTCCAAAAATATTTCTAAACCCTCTAATTTTAAACTTAAAAGAAACTTAAAATTTCTTTAAAGTGTGAGACTATTCCTCAAACCCCTCTAAATTTTGTGTTTGTGAAACACAAAATTAACTCTAAATTGTACGTGTGTGTGTGTGGTGGGGGGGGATGGAAAAAAATATTTTTGGCCATCATCGCATAGGAAAAGGAAATCAGCACTAAGCTTTTTAACCAGATATATCAGTATTGTCAGTCGATCGTATTTCAATTAAAATTTTTCTTGAATACCCCTACCTTTCTTTTAGTGAAAACACAAAAAAAACCTTTTACCTGGTACAAAGAAAGCATATTACACAATTATCATGAATTATCAATCGTTCTTGGACCCTTGGAGATAATGGTTATAATTCTTTATTATTTTCCCGGATGACATCTGCAAGGAGTGAAGAAGAGAGGAATAAGTTTAGTCAAAGCCAGATGATTCCAGCTTGAGGGTCTTCTCTATATTTTTCTTTCCCAATAATGAATGTTTGTTATACGATCTTGGATAGCTTAAAAAATAATCAACACTAAGTAGCTTGCTTTGTATTGAATGAGAAACTATTCATAGAAAAACGAAAATCTGGGAGGTCACTAATGCTTATAAATAGGTTTTTAAATTGTCCGGATATTTTAAAGTAACCTCTTTTGACATGTCTAAGCTATTAACGAATTTAAATCACGCAACTTTGACAGAAATATTGAAATAAATTGACTTAAATAGATATATTTTTGGTTTAGTTTGGTTATCACACGCTATGATAATTTTTTTCACATTAATGCTAATTAAACAAGTACTTACTAAATAGATTTAGGATGTTACTCTTTATTATCAGAAAACAGGGAAAGGCTTTAATTTTCGGAAAGCCAGCTTTGTGTGTTATCTGTTTAGTTTAAAGAACTTGTTTTTCTAAAACGCCAAAAGTGTTGCATATGGTGTATCCCCCCCCCCCAATGTCCCCCATGAATTTTAAAAGAAGGAAGAGATGAAAAAATAGGTGATCTAATTAGGCTAATGACCATCATAGGCGAGACGTTGGTGTTCGTAGAATTAGCAGAGTGTGTAGTATGCTCGACTCGGTGTGTAGTTTTCCATTTTTTGTTTTGAAGTGAATGAATTCCTGAATTTTATGGATATATATATATTTTTTTTTAATGCGTAATATTAAAATGAAGAATTTATTGAAATGGATAAATATGTGATAAAATCTAAACAGAAAATTTTTAAAACCCATTGTGAGCTTGACAGTGTTCTGAAAAATGATGAACAAAGAAAAGGAAAAAAGAAGAAAAGGAAAAGAAATTGAAAATGTTGAATCGATTACAAGTAGTGAGAATTTAAGAAAGGCTAATCAAGATCCAGGGCAAAAATGTAAGGTATTCCTTTATTTATTTTGTGAACTAATCATAAGTTCAACCAACATAGGAGGAAAAAATAAGAGAGAGGAAAAAAAAAAAAAAATTACGAGCCTGCTGATCTGAAAGTCACATCAAATATTTAAATAGTCAGAATTTCTTTATTTTTTCCTTTACCTAAAAATTTTTTAGGCATTTGAAGACATAACTTAATTCCGAAATTTTTTATCTCAAAATCGTAAATCTTTCACCTTTTCTCAATCCTTTTTCGTGTTCGACGTGAAATAATGCTAGAATTTTAAATGTTCTGAATTGTTATTATTTTTATTTTCTGTATCTGAAATATGTTGAAATATTAAATTTTTCTAATTCTGTATTCTCTTCTTACAAGTTGAAATATTGCCGAAATTCAGAGAATTCATGAATTTTCTGAATGTTAAAGCAAAATTTAAAATTCTATATTATTAAATGAGTAATGATAGGATTTTTTCAGGTCTGGATGACAGAAAATAACATTCAGATTGTAAAATTTTTCTCCTAATTTCTGAATTCCTGAAAACTAAAATTAATCACTTAATTTAAAGGTATTTTTGTTGAAACTTAATTTGCTATTAAAGCCGAACTGTCGAAAATTAAGCTATTACATTTCCTTTATAATATTTCAAATTAGTGTTTACATAATTATTTTATTTATTTATTTTTAAAATTGATATTTTCATATTTTTGTATCTTAATTCAGTTTTATTGAAGTTTTTTTTTTTTTTTTTCTTAATTAGATTATTTTTAATTGCTTTGATGAAATTTGTGTTGCATTGTTTAAAACAATTATACAGGAATTATTTATTTATTTTAATTGCGAACTCTTAAGTTTATTCATCCAATTTCATACTTTTTTTTTTTTTTTTTTTTTTTTAATCAGACTAATAATTTCATATTTATTTATTTTCCATATTTCTGTGTTTAGCGTATTCATATAGCTCCTAATTCATTCTGTAAAATCAATGTATTTGCTAAAATGTCAATGTTTATAGACATAGGATATTATAAATTTTATTTTGAGAATTTGGAGAGGGAATTATGGATAAAAAATTAATTAATTTTTTTGTATTCATTACCAGCAAGATACATCCGCTTTGCTGGCCGCTATATTTAAATGAATTTCAAAAATATTGAATTATTATTATTATTACGCTATAAATAAATAAATAAATAATAATAAAAAGCATTGAAATCTCTCTGAATTTTGCTTCAGGTACACACTGCCAGCGGCATCTCTTTTCGCGTCCACGCTGCATAGAGTTTCTACTGCCTGTAGCAATGTTTTTCCTCGGCACTTTAATTTGTCTCAATTTCAACTCGCTTTTTTTCTACATAACCATTTGGTTCCGAACATTACAATAAATAAATAAATAAAATGTCTTCCAACACACAATGCAAAAATGTTTTAAATACAAAAATATTTACTAATAGAAAATACGATAAACAAAAGAAAAGAAAAGAAATAAAAAATAAAAATAATTATTTAAATTTTTATGCTTTCTACAATATTGCCATTCTTTTTTCCCCCTAATAAATACAATAAATAGTAACCCCCCCCCCCCCCACTTCCAAAGAATTAAATAAATTACTAGAAAATCGTTAACAGCCGTAAGCGGTGCAGATGATTGAAATGAATGCAAAAATTTAAGAAAATTTTAGGATAAAATAGAATAAAAAATATTTAGATTCGAAAAAAATATTGATGAGGTGCACCCCGACAGAGTTCAAGGTAACCCTTTGTCAAGGTTTGTAGATGTGCGATCAGTAGACTGAGCTCCAGAGCACAGAGACAGACATTTCTTTTTAAGCACACAGTTAAAGAAAAGAAAAAGCATATAAATAAGTGTATGTGTGTGTGTATTCAGTTAATTATCAACAATATGCACATAGATTAAAAAAAAAAATAAAGAGTCACTGGCTGAAATTTATATTTGTTTGTATGTAGAAATAATTAATAATATTTAATAAGCATGTGAATACTGTCATTTAATTAAAGCCCCTGCTATTGTCATACATGCAAATGCACATCATTATGTCTGCTTAAATTTATTTTGACAAAGAATATTCTTCCACTTTGCACGTATCCACGGATTAAGAGTTTAAGAGGATATATTACTAATGCTACGGAAAAGTAGTAATTTTCATCTTACCGATAGAGGGCGAACAGATATTGAAAATCTACCAATCAGCGCTTTTATTTACATTTGTAGCGGTTCATTGGTCGTTTACGGAAATGGTATCGTGTGATCTATGATGATGGCTGAAATTGCGAATTGCTTCTTAAAATTTACGTATTTTGAATTTTAGTTACAATAAATAAGGATAAATTAATTTTAAATAAACACTACGATTAGTAGCATTTAATCACGAATTTGATTAGCAAACAATGTGTGATTTCATTTGTGTGATTTTCTTTTCTATTGCTCCACAAGATATAATTAATCGATGTGTACAAATTTTAATAATTTACACACCACCCCATTTATCTTATTTTGAATGAAGTATAAAACATCATTTTAACCGAGTATAAATATCGTAAATGCTTACTAATTATCAGTATGTATTTTTCGTTTTGTTATTGTTAGTCTCTTTCAGTCTTGCAATGATAAACTCTGTTTTTTTTTTTTTTTTTTTTTTTTTTTTAAGTGAAATGAAAGTTTACTTGATATATTCTTTATTCTAAGTATTTTATTTATTCTAAGCATTTAGCTATTAGTAATTGAAGTACACGTTTCCATTTTAAATCTGTGCCATTTATATGTTTATGGCGATGTTTTTATATGTGTCAGGACCTGATTAACCTTTAAAGCTAAGGTAAGCTCAGTATCATTTCTTGCCCCCTTTCATTCGATGAATGTTTTCTAATTTCTACACATACAGAAACAAATTTAATATCTATGCATTGGCATATAAAAATATTATAAACTGAAAATAACTGTCTGTGTTTATTATTATTAGCTGTTTTTCATTCATATGTCTAGGTGGTTCTACCCATAACAATAACATCAAGATTGTATATGATTAGTTAACAGTTTATTGATTCAATGTCTGCATTTCTGTGGTTAAGTAATTGAACTTCTCCCAAATATTTTGTACTTTCTCTTGTTGAAAACCTGAAACTAGATATTCGGGTCCATGTTTGCAATCATTTTGTGGTCGCTCTTAAATTTCAGGTTGAAGCTTCTGCTTCCGGAACCTTTTCGGTAATCAGGCCCTGATAAGTGTACTGATAGTTTACTGAGTAATGGATTAACACTAAGTGCTGATCAATGAAGAGAAGATTTAATCCACTCTTTTCTCCTCGTACTTAATTCATGTAATTAGTTGCACGTCATGGTTCTTTCTTATCAGTCATGTTTTTTTTCTTAATATATCAAACATGGATGAAATTTTGCGATTTGCCTAGAAGACGGGAAGAATTTGTCGAATTCTTTTAAGTGAAAGCCATTTTGCCTTATTATTATTAAATTTTTTTAATGTGTAGTATACTGTGTGTTGCCATGAATAGTCTGCTTGGCAAGATTTGCAGCATTATTAACTTTTTTTTTTATGTGTATACTATGCGCAAGGTGCCACTCAATGAAAACTCCAAAAATTGTCGCTTTAGTAGCCTTTCATAGGAAAAAAGTCTCCTAAATAAGTGTCCTGAAGCAGAAAATAGTCTTTGTTTTACGCCTCTCCCCCCTCTCCAATTTCTTCTTTTATCCAATATTAATGTTATGACTATATAAAATAATCGAAATAATTAAGCAGTAATTTTCACTAATAATGTTTTAAAAAAAGAAAAATTTTCAAAAAAATCCTGAGTATTTCAGATTACTGAAATGTATATATATATATATATCAGCAATGCATAATATAACCAGACTGGTGATGCCAGCTGCTCTTGCAACCTAAAATTGGTTTAGCCTGATATTCACTTTCAATACTTTTTCTTTCAAATAACACACAATGGGTTGAATTTTAGTACTTTTCTAATATAATATTTCAAAAATTAGAGACCATAAGAGGTTATATCTCTACTGATTGTGATAGAATTAGAATATATGTGAATCATTTGAATTGAGCTAAACAAGGTATATTTAAGTGTGAGAAAGATAAATTTCAATTTTCCAGATATAGTAGAGAGTCAAAAATCCGCACAGCTCGGGACCAGAGGTTGTGCGGATTTTAGGATTTTGTGGATTTCAGGGCCCATAAAAAATGATTTTCATTTTGAATAATAAAAACAGAATATTATTCAAACTAAACACATCACATACTAGTGAATAATAACACTGAATATTAAATTACTTGGTAGATAAGAATAATAATGAACATTAACAAAAATATATAATGAAAAAAATATTTGTCAAATTTAGATAAAATCTGTTCACATGTAGTTAAACTGCACTTGAACCTGCATGATTTATTTATTGTAAATAGTAGTAACACAGTTTTTTTTTCTTTTTTTGAGAATTTTATTGAGTTCTCCCTTATAATTATGCCTTCATCAGAAAGCATTTTAAAAAATTAGTTTGTTATTATTTACCTGATTGTTATTATCATATCACAATAACCATTATTTCCTTTTGATGAATTTAATATACTGTCAATAATTTTTTTTAGCAGCAACTTGGTTCTTGCAGTCTTTCATATTATTATTTTGTTTTCTTTTTTTGTAATCATAGAATGCAAACATAAAAATCTGTATTCAAGATCTTTTTCAAAAATTTTGATTTGCACTTTTGTAACTTAATAGTGAATTTCATCGTTTGTATCTTACAAGCTGTGCGGATTTTGGACTTTGGCAGATTTCTGGCTCTATACTGTATTTACAATCAAATTTTTCTGAATTTTAAAAGACAATTCACATTTTCCATGAGATTTCTGCTAAGTTGGAGATTAGAACTCTAATTCTCTCAGCTCATTAATTCTAAAAGGTATTTGAAATTTAGAATTAATGAGCACCAATGGAATGTTCTTAATGAAGAGATTCCTAAATCATCTATTGCTTCCCATTGCTGATCTGTTGCTGTTTTTACGAAGCTTTTCAGATCTTAAAAAATTAAATAAATAAATAAAAATCTTGTTATCTTTTCTTCAATACTCGCATAATGTTCTCTTGCTAAGTTTCTTTCGTTTCCTCCCCCCCCCCCTTTTTTTTTGTAATTTTTTTTTTTTCCCTATGGTCACATCTATTTATTTATAATACATTTTCTTTAAATCTTGTCACACCAGTATTTATACTGATTTTCAGTCTTATTCATTTTATTTTGTGCATTGCTGCTTTATTTGTTACACTTTACTTTGCTCTTTGCCTGATGAAGGGTTATGATACTATTTTGATCTGAAACAAATGTAGTTTTTTTTTTTTTTTTTTCTATGAAAGTAAGTCACTTTATTTTTACATAGAGAAATGGTTTTACCCTTAAGCACAGTATTTTGCTGCTTAGAAACATGCAAACATCAACAGGGAGACATGTTATGAAAAATAATATTGCTATTGCAATGACAAAAGTTTCACCTTTTCATAATATACAGTGAGTGAGTAAAGAAGTAAATAGGAGAAAAAAAAATATCATTTTCTTTGACCAAACACTAAAATGAAAACCTTCTTAAAGGCCTATCTAATTTATGAAATTAGCCTTAAAAAAAAAAAGCTTTATGAAAAGTTACATTTTTGCCGCAAGTTGTTGAAACAGAAATGATTCACTGCTAATTAACAAAATTTATATTTAATTGCAATTACATACTGAAATATGCAGATATTTCTTTTGAAAATTAAAATTTATGCATTCATCAAAGTTGATTCCCAAAATGTATTATTACTAGCAAATCCAAGCGAAATTTTTGCAATTTCTTTTTATTTACCTTTAAAATTTGAAACTTATAAGTCTTATACCAATTTCATGACCTAATTTAAATTTTAATCCATCAGAAGCCAAATCATTATTAGTTTTTGTAGGACGAAACACTAATGATAGTTAAACCAAATCATCCAAAGACAAGTTTCAAAATAAAATTCATGTTTGACAACCCAGTTTTAATATTTCCCTAGGCAGGACCACCTATAGTATAGAACCCCTATGGTGATTTTTAATTTTTTTTCGCCATATTGGTGATGCGTTTTGATTAATTTTTTTTATTTATTCATTCTGTCATAATTTTTTGTAAAAAAAAAATATATATACATTAGCACCTATTTTGATTATGCTTTTAATTAATGAGTTTTTTAGTCCAGTTATGACAAAAGTTCCGATTTTACCATATTTTTATTAACTTCAATTCTTGTTCATTTGTTTGCCCGGTACAAATCTTGCAGTCGATTTTTATCTAACTGCCCTACTAGCTAGACATTTGACACTTTCAGAATAGCTCAGAACCCGATGACAACATAATACTTCAAAGCCCGATTTTCAAATTTTTGTTAGTTTTCTTTTAATTAATTAAAATATGAAAATAATGACCTCCTAATAGCTTTAAAAATAGACATTAAAATATTAGCTATAATTTAATTGTTGCCAAACAAATTTACAAGTTCATTTTCTTTCGACATAAAAATAAATACATCTAATTAAACGTGAACATTAAAAATTGTAAAAAGTTAAATTATGCATCTCACAAAAATTGACGTCATTATCACTTTAAAAATCTTATATGCATTGATAAAGTGCTCATGTATTTCTATAGCTATGATTCAACAGAAAATTTAAAAATATAGTATATAAAAAGTTTTTTTTTTCTTATAATTATTGTTCATACATTTAAAGTATTGTTAGGTTTAAAATGATGCTTCGAAAAGTTGTAAAGATGCAACTTTAAAAATAGATTTTTCTATAAAATGTCATCAGACAAATGTCGTCATTTGTTTAATTGAATCACTGAACTTAGTTCATGTACTTAAACATTGCTTATGTATTATTATTATTATTTTTTTTTTAATAAATTATTTTTACTGGGTGATTTTGTACAGAAAAATATATAAGAAAGTCTTGTGGTAGCCACAGCATACTAGTTTGCATTAGGGCTGGAGTATTTATCAATATATGGGTTCACGTTGTATCCCACATTTTGTAAGTGTTGGTTGCTAAGTTGTGATCAGTTAGAAATTAGATGACGAAGATCGTTGATTTTTCTATTATTATTATTAAATCACAATCTACACTAAGCGGATAAAATTATCCGACAAAAATCAAGTAGGGATTACATGTCATTCTTTTTTGAATTTTTGAGAAATTCATGCAAAGGGGTTTGAGTATTAGCAGCATTTGGGATAAAACGACGGTAGAAATTAACCATAGCAAGAAAACGCTTTAGTTCAACCATGGTTTCGGGTTTGGGAAACTCTACGATAGCCTGCACTTTTTGAGGTAGCGGCCTTACACCGTCAGGTGTGATAAGGCATCCAAGGAAACTAACAGAGGGTTTTCCAAGGACGCACTTTAAAGGATTAAGCTTTAGGCCATGTTGTGATAAACGAGTGAAAACTTCCTTAAGATGTTGTTTATGTTCTTCAGCATTAGCAGAAGCAATAAAAATGTCATCAAAATAGGGTATGCAATAATCAAGACCAGATAAGACGGTATGTATGTATCGCTGAAATGTTTGACCAGCATTTCTTAAGCCGAATGGCATGAAAAGATACTCATAAAGACCGAAAGGAGTTGTAACAGCAGTTTTAGGTATATCTGGAGGGTTTACCGGAATTTGGTGATAGGCTCTTGTCAAATCAAGAGTTGAAAATATAGATTTACCATGGGAAAGTTGTGTACAGTCCTGAATATGTGGAACTGGATATCTGTCAGGTACTGTTATTGAATTTAGCCGACGGTAATCCCCACATGGTCTCCATTCCCCATTAGATTTTTTAACCATATGCAATGGGCTTGCCCAAGGGCTATTAGATGGGCGAATTATGCCTTGAGTCATCAAGAACTCAAACTCTTGACGGGCTGCTGTTAGCATGGTAGAAGCTAAACGTCGAGGTTTTGAGAAAACAGGAGGTCCAGTAGTTTCTATATGATGATACACTGTGGTATGTTTATGTTGTGTAGTCGGTTGGGATGGGTTAGTGAGCTCTGGAAAGCAAGCGAGTATTTTGTCAAATTCAGAGTCACCAAGCATAATTGAAATGTTAGATTTTAAAGAATTTAAGTTTGAAAATTTTCCGCGAGAAGTCAATTTAGTTTTGGCATCAATCAGAGAACCATGCTTAGCATCAACAAGGAGGTTGAAATGTTTTAAAAAATCTATTCCAATTATTGGCTGGCTCACATCCGCAATGACGAAAGACCATGTGAAGACTCGACGCAAGTTTAAATCGAGACTGAGAAGTTTGGTGCCAAAAGTTTTTATTTTCGTCCCGTTGGCAGCAAAAAGAAGTAAATCTGTAGATGGGTTTGCAAGAGGGGCAAAGCTCTTAGGCAGAACAGATATATCTGCTCCCGTGTCAATTAAAAATTTTTGATTTAATTTTTTATCGGCCAACATAAGTCGACTGATCTGGCGGTCACTATCATGGCCAGTGAGGGAGCGCCAATTTAGTTTTCCGGATTGTGGAAACAGCAAGGTGGGTTGCACTTGTTTGCTTTTTTTCCAAAGTTAGTGTGATAAAAACAAAACCCATTGGCCGGCTCCTTATATTTTCTAGGACGTTCATGGGACTGATTACGCCTGAAGCTATTTGATCTTTGTCGAGTACGGGATGAACGATTTACTATTCGGAGCTCATTAACTAAGGTTGTTAGGTGAGAAATTTGTTGTTCGAGCTGAGTGATTTTTTGATCGGAGAATGATGTAGCTGAAGTGCTAGGATTTGAAATGGCATTAATGCTAGAATTACTTGTGAGATCATTAACCTTGTCAGCTACAGCTGCTAAATTAGAAAGGCCCTCATTAAGTACAGCTAAAATTGTTTGGGTAGAGTGAGGTAGTCTGCCAAGCCACAAAGATTTTAAAAGAGGTTCACCTACAGTATCACCAGCTAATGCACGCATCCGTGTAAGCAGTTGAGAAGGCCGCTGGTCTCCTAATTCTAAACCTTGTAGTAAGGTACGTATTTTAGATGCTTCGCTTTCGGAGTGAACTTCAATAAGCCTATCTTTCAAAGCTTTGTAGCGATTTCCGTCGGGAGGGCGTAAAATGAGATCGCTTACTGAATTAAGTACATCAGCGTCGAGGGCAGAAACTACATAATTAAATTTAGTAACATCGGCAGTTATGTCCGATAAAGAAAAATTTGATTCCATTTGGACAAACCACAGAGCAGGATTATTTTTCCAAAATGGGGGTGGTTTAATAGCGACGCGGGCTACTGCATTGCCCTGACTGCCATTATCGTTTTCGTCTGGCATTTTGGAAGGAGGGAATAAAATATGGTTTGAAAATGTATAATAATCACAAAATGTAGGGTCAAAAATTCAAATAAGGCGTTAGGGTTAATCGTAAATACAAGTGTGCATGCAAAACAAAAAAATATGTATATATATTCATACAAGTAAAAATAAACAAGTTATACTATCAAAGAAAAAAAATATATATACAGAAAATAATGGTAATTCGGGACCTTTTCAAGCTATTAAAAAAGTACTGGCAATATATCGGAAGAAGGGTCAAATAAAATCTTACCGTTCACCACGTGTTAGTACTCGCCATTTGCGAGCGCAATATTTTTATTATGACTGTTATGAGCTTTGTTAAAAAAACACATGTTGACATCAATGAAGATTGTTGAGAATTTATAGCGAAGGTGCGTTTTCAGATGAAATTCAAAAGGGTCACCAATATGGGTTCACGTTGTATCCCACATTTTGTAAGTGTTGGTTGCTAAGTTGTGATCAGTTAGAAATTAGATGACGAAGATCGTTGATTTTTCTATTATTATTATTAAATCACAATCTACACTAAGCGGATAAAATTATCCGACAAAAATCAAGTAGGGATTACATAAGAAGAGCTAAAATGCAATGCACAATCAGAAATCGCAGCAACATGCTGCATAACCGCGACATTACCAACTGGCTTTTTATTAGTGTTGCCAGAAAATGAAAAAGTAAAAGAATGTTCAAAATTAAAGTTCGATTGAAAATTCGATTTGTCATGAGTCCATGGTTCACCACAAATATATCCCCAAGTATCAATATTTTTTTAATATCACAATAACGGTATTAAAGATCTTGCTCTGCCGATATATCCCTCTAACGATATTTCTTAGCGCACACTGAGCGATCGATCGATGCACCAATAAATAATGTTTAATGCCAATCTTAAATACCTTCTTCAAATTCTGCTTTCCCTACTAGCACCATCACCACGCACCGAACAAAGCAAATGCCGTATAGCTTATACTAATGCAACCCCTTGTGCACTGCACGCTCCATCCATGTGTTAGATAAATAATAATGAACGCCAATCTTAAATACCTTCTTCTAATTCTGCTTTCCCCACTAAGCATGCATCATCACACACCGAACAAAAAGAGAGCTGAATAGTGCAATCCTTTTTCTTTTTCCCAACCCAAACGATATCTCTCTTTCATTAAGAAAAAAACTAAGTTACCGCAGTGTACCTATTCTCTTTATCTTTATTCGTGCTATCTACCCAATCGAAAATATCACTGTCCAAAAAGTCTGAATCATATTCATTAAGAAAATTAAGTTATCACAGTATATTGACTTCCCACGGTATATTGATACATTCATGCATTTACTGACCCTAAACGATAATATGAAAGAATTTATACTACTACCGTTAGTATTTGATAATACTATTGCACATCACTGCTCGTGGATTGTATGTGTAATACCACAGTAACCACAGACAAAGCGATATAAAAACAAACGCTTATTATGACGAATGAAAACAATATCTTTTGTTTTAGCTCATTTCCTGCTATTGGTTCATTGATATTGGTTTATTTCAAAGTATCGATAACTTCTGGCCAATAAGATGCGACCTTCAACATGTGTTTAACTCGCTTTGGGCTGTACATCAGTCAGATAGCTCCCTTTCTCCTTTCCCATGTTATCCAATGGGATTTTCGTTGCTTCGTCTCTGCATGATTACGTATTGTACACTCTTAAATAATGTAGTTACAGGAGTTAAAAAAAAAGGATGAGAGTCCATAAGAGGGGATTTTGGCCCTAAAAAGAAGAAAATATAAAGGTGTTTGGGCGTATGAAACTTTTGCTTTTAATTATATTACAACATCTGTATTTTAAATTTTCATCAATATTTTTTATACTACACTAGTAATTTGTGTGCTACCCATGTGCCCAAAGATTCACAGTTTTGCATTTTTGGCTAAAATTACCCCATTTTCTGGGTTTTGATCTACTTTTTTCATATGAGCACAAGGGAGTAGCACTTTATAATTGAAATATATTATATGTAATATGTTATGACATAAATTATATATAAAGATAAAAGTGTTACTCTCTTGCGTTCATAGTAAAAATGATTACAAACGTGTCTGTGAGTATGTGTATGTGAAAAATTTTGTGAATGCTATATCTCACAAATCAATGAACGAAATTTGGTATTTAGTTGTAACTTGACCTAAACTGGTGCTGATTACATTTGGGGATCAAGTACTCAACATGTGGCGCTTTCACCTAACTTTCCATATTTTTTAATATGGTAGTATAAGAAAAAATTTCGTATAAATATACACAAATGAGTTATTTTTAATGAATATTTGTAAAATTAATATGAAGTATTGATAATAGTAGTAGTTTGCTAGGAAAGAAATTGCATGCATGTAGGAGCATCGCTTTATCCCTGGGAGGAAAGTACCCTTCGGGAGGATGTAAATTTTTAATATGGGTCAATACCCACATTAAAAATTTACATCGCAAAATTATTTTTTTACATAATAAAATTTACATATTAATATATTACAGTCACTTTTTTAAATACCACTATTTTTATAAACAATATCAATATTATTCAAATAGAAAAAACTGCTGCATGTCATAAAAATAGTGGTATTAATAGTGATAGCGACGACCCTAGTCTCGGAAAATACTAAACTTTTCGGATTAATTCGCATCATTTTTTTATTTACAGTAGTCTAACCATTCACATAATAAAATAGGAATTTGAAATTTCATGGGGCCAAAAAGTCCTCTTAGGACCCTCATCCTTTTTTATTTTAAGAGCAGGAATTTTGCAGAAACAGACTAGTGATGTAATTAAAAACATAGATAAAACCTTAAACATTACTTAGTGCGTCGTTGTTTAAATTTTTCAGCCATGTACCTGGCCCTCTTCAGAACGACATCTTCTGTGGAAGACTTGAGCTTGACTGATGTTGATCATCTTTCACCATAAGGTGGTGCCATACACGGTGCAGCTGTTGTCACATGCCTCACTATTGGTTGTAATTTCAATCGATTCTCTAAACATCGCATAGTAATAATCATCGTAATTTGCAAATTACGATGATTATTACTAAGCGATGTTTAGAGAATCGATTGAAATTACAACCAATAGTATGCAACGACAGCGGCGCAGTAGCCCCAGACCGTGTATGGTGCCACCTTATGGTGAAAGATGATCAACATCAGTCAAGCTCAAGTCTTCCACAGAAGATGTCATTCTGAAGAGGGCCGGGTACCCGGCTGAAAAATTTAAACAACGATGCCAGAGTAATGTTTAAGGTTTTATCTATGTTTTTAATTAAAGTTTATAGTACTTTGTTTTTATCTATATATTTAAAGACTAGTGGTATTTGCCACAGTCAGAATTGTTTGATTGAAACACAGCAAGGGTGAATGAAAGACAGTGAGGCTGTTTGAATAAAACACAGCAGATAATCCAGATGAGCATTAATCATGACAACTCTGATATATCTAAAGTTGTGTGAGAAATGCAGAGGGGTTAATCAGCCAGGATGGCTCAGTTGTAGAGCATCATCATGGTAAGCAGAGTGCCCACCTGCGATTTCTGCCTTTGGCATTTTTCACACATTTGGTATTAAAAAAAAAAAAAAAAAAATCAGTTTTACGCACTCCAATATCTCAAATATTCATGGTTGATAAGCAACATTTCTAAGTAATTTACATGGTATATCAGCATTGCCATGATTAATATGCTTACCCGTTACATTGTAGACACTGTGGCCTTACTAACTGATATGTGAGAAGTGCTGAGTTGATAATCAGTCAGAGTAACTCAGTGGTAGAGCTTCCATATGGTAAGTGCAGGGTTTGATTCCCGGCTCTAACATATTTGGTAGAGTTGATATAATCAATATATATATATAAAGTCAACCTTACACACTCCAACATCTCTAATAAAAATAAAAACATTTTAAAAGTTTAAATCCAATCAAGTTTTCCCTGGAATATGACTATGACTCCGAATTCAGTATTAAAAGGCAAACCAAGCAAGTTAATTCTTCTGTGTTAGATTTGAGTGGAAGGCTGACATTTTATACCAACTATGTGAAAAATACCAGAGCCGGGAATCGAACCCTGGGTCTTCAGCTTAACCTACGGATGCTCTAACCACTGAGCTACCCTGGCTGATAACCAGTTTGGCATTTCTCACATAATATACATTGGCAAAGTCATGCGCAGCTATATCAAGTGACAAACGATCATGGCACAAATCCAATAGGCCACTAATTTAGAAATTTTATTCATCAACCTTGAAAATTCATTTCTGTTAGATTGGAGTGGAAGGCTGATTTTTTATACCAACTATGTGAAAAATACCAGATCCGGGAATCGCCTTCCGCTTAACGTGCGGATGCTTTAGAGTTAAAAATCAGCCTTCCACTCCAATCTAACAGAAGCAAGTTAAGCCACCAGTACATAATTTCTAATTTACAATTTTTTGACACCTTGATACTTATGTATTAGGCCATTGATCTTTTCTGCAAAATAATAAGTCTTTGTCAAGTACATGTAATAGACAGTCAATGATGAAGAAATGCTATCAAGCATACATATGTGCATACTGACGATTGCTGCAATACAAAATTTCATGTATTGTTTACTGTTTTTTTTTTTTTTTAAGATATACCTGAAACTTACATACAGCATATATTAGTAGTAAATGGTGCAATACAGAATTTCATGCAATTTTTAGTGACAGTGACATAGGTGTATTCAGTGATTTTTTTTTTTTTTTTTTTTTATGTATGCAAAACATACATACGTGCACATTGATGATTGCTGCGATTGGGAATTTCATGAAATAAAACATAATGTGTATGTACATGTACATATATATATATACATTGTATGTGTATGTATATATGTACAATATACAAACCGGTGTATGTGCCGCAGCCCTTACGAAAAAAAAGCTATTTTTTCTTGGCTGCAGCCCTTACAAGAAGTTCAGATAATACATATATTTTTTTCTTCCATTATCACAATCTTCAAAAATTAACTTTTTTTTTTCAGTGTTTACATGGGGAAGGGTAGATAAACGGTAAAAATTAAGAGAATAACAAAAACAATATAAATAACTGTCTCCTATTCGGATAGTGTCTATCCCTGAGCTACGAGGATATGATGATGTGCACTACAAAGCTGAATAAAAGCGTTTGTGTTAAGACAAAGGGGGCATACAGGAAACTTCAGTTAAAGTAAACATTTTTCTTGGTGAGCAGCTGGAATCGATTATGTAATATGATAATAATTAGTACAAGACTTTGAATAAACACCATAAAATGCAAGAACTCTCAACAATTGTTTTGGGTCGAAAGAAAACACGACTCTTTATCAGGCGAACAAAGTACGCATGAGTGCTGCAAACAAAATGGCAACACATCTCACACAAATAAATGAAAAAGAAAATTCAAAACCCAAAAGTGGGCCGATTTAAAATTAAAAAAAGTGGGGTTAAACAATTAAAACACAATCAGTGAAATAAAAATTTTAAATGAAAGGCAATAATAAATGTGAAAGAAAAGGGGGCGATTTAACAAATAAATTCATGAATGCTTCAGAAAATAAAAGAAGAAAACAAAGAAATTTCTTTGCATAAAAGAAAATAAATTACTGGATGCAGCTAATTCATTGTGCATGAATCTGAAAATTTGTTCAGCAACAATTACTATTACTCACATGTGCATGTGTGTCACATGCATAAAAAAAAAAAAAAAAAAATGTGCAGGAACTGAGAATGCATGAAAATAAACATAGGCACAAAATCTTCTTATGTTTCTCTATCATTGGATAGGCTGTCTGTCGGGCATTTGGCAACAATTTTTTAGTTTTCAGAAAAGGTCGATGGCTAATACATAAGTGGTTTTTTACATAAAAAGTGATGACTAGGGCTCATGCCAGTAATAAAAGAACTTTTGTGGTTGAAAAATATAAAATGATAGACAAATATATACAAATGTGTACTCTTAAAACATTTTTCTGCATGTATCGTAGCTTTGATGTAAAAACAATACACTTATATTTAAACTATAAACAAGTTTTTTTTTTTTTTTTTTTTTTTTTTTTGTGTGTGTGTGTATGTTTATTTAAATAATATAATTCACATAAATAGGAAAAAAAAATTCTCTTTTAAAAATTAATTTCCACACATAAATTATACCAGATAGGTTTTTAACAACTTGCAATATAAAATGTTGGAAAAATTAGTGGTAAAATGTACACAATAGTTGTTTTTAATTGAAATAGCTAAGATGACCTTTCATCAGGTCAAAAATGTCAAAGTGCAGTGGGAAAGCAAAAGTGTAATATTGTAGACTTAAGTTAACACAGATTACATACCTGCAAAATGAAAATATAATCAAAGTCAAAAGGCATTCCTAAAAAAAAAAAAAAAATGTATTTATTTGTTGATTTTTTTTTCATCTTAAACCATCCTATTCAGCAGGGATTTGGTTTTTGATGTCAAAAAAGTGACATTTGAAATAACTATCTAAACCTTCCCAGTAGCAGAAACAGTGCAGCATGGCAGCGAGTGCTGCAGATTTTTTCAAACTCTGTAGATTAATTTAACATCTCAAAAATAAGTGTCAAGCAAAACAAGTCCTTCTGACTCATTTGGAAGAGTAGGTTGATTTCTCTTTTTCTTATCAAGTAGCCATCATTTTGCTTCAAAATGGCAGCTACAAATTATTAATTGACTTGGTAGAAATATTGATGTGGGCTGTACATATGGAGTCTTAAGCAAATCAGTTCATAAATACCTTTTATGTGAAATTTCCAAGTGGCTTATTAGCACTTGGAAACAAGATGACGAGCATTAAAACTATGGATGGATTTCTGCCTATGACAGAATTTAATTTAGTACGACAGGACTGCTTATATTTGTATTTTAACACCCTTTGAAAAAAATAATCTGAAACTCTAGTTTAAATAATCTGGAAATATTCAGCCAAGACCTGTTGGTTCTGTAGTCAGAATACACAACTACAAACCTGAAAGTTGTGAGTTCGATCCTCACCAATGGGGAAAGTTAAAGAAAAACATTTTTACGGATTTCACAATTAAGATAGAGTAAGAAAGTATATGGTAAAATTGGATATTGGCAAGCATTTTCAAAGTGGAACACTATAAATTGGTAAAGACGCAAAATGCCAGATTGAAAGAAATAGTCCTATCATACTAAAAATAAAAAAAGATTGTTCTTTTAAAGGAATTAAAAAAATGAAAAATAAAAAGTCGTTATAGTTAGGGGGTGTCCATCAATTACGTGAGGCGGTTTTGACGATTTTTTGACACCCCCTCCACTAATCTCATGCAAGATTTTTCAAAATTCGTACTTTTACTGTAAATGCGTTGGATTTATTTAAAAAAGCACAATTTGCTTTATTATTTTTATTAAAGACTAGTTTTTACGATTGCATAGATCGTAGTCTAGAATCATAGTAATAAAACTGAAGAATAAAATACTTAAACAGAAACTAATCTGAGTCGTTGTGATACACTCGGCTCGTATGCTGCAATGTTCAGTGAGTCACACGTGTGGCTGGCCGATGGCGCCCTAAAACAATTGAAAGGCTGCTTGCGGTGTTCGGATAGCTACGATAAATATTATCGTGTCAGATTTTGCCATATCTAAATCAAGAAACATGTTTTACTAGAATTTAAATAAATTTTCTCGCAATTTTACTGTTTTTTGCAGGGAAAAAATTATGTGATATTTGCCGAGATCCCCCCTGTCCCCCATGTGAGATTAGGTTTGACTCCCCCCCCCCTCTGAACACCTCACGTAATTAATGGATGACTCCTTATACTATAACAATTATATATAAACTGTTATAAAAACGTTTTTAAATTTAATATATTTTTTTCTGCTGCATTATCATTTGATTTCTAAAAATATAATAAATTAAAAAAAAAAAAAAAATTTGCTTTCAAACGAATGTATTAAATAGAAAAATACATAGCGTATAGCTGTTGCTAAGGTACGCAGATGATTACAATGAAAGAATAAATTTATGAAAAATAAAGCATAAAAGCCAATGTTTAAACTGGAAAAAAAATTAATTTAAAAAATTCAAATCTGAAAAAATCCCGATGAGGTGCACACTTGCAGGATCTCAGGTACCTATATGCCAAATTTGGAAGCACTGCAATCAGTAGTGTGAGCACCAGAGTGCAGACGCACACACACAGATACTTTTTATTTATATAGATGGCAGATAAAGTTCATTAATAAACTTTAATGATACCCTTATACGGTCTAAATATGTACACTTTTTTTTTTTTTTGGGGGGGGGGGCACTACGATCACACCTCCTAATTTTGTATTTAAAGAAAAACCACCCAGCAATTATACAGCAGTAAATAACTTCTAACTTACAATTTTTATCCACCGGGTACTTATATGGCCTGTTAACCTTCTCATGCATTTTTTAGATTTATAGAGTGAGATAAGGGTACCCAGTTTTTTATATTTTTCTTTCATGTACACAGAGCATACATTCATATGTATAAGTGTTCGCTGTAATATAGAATCGTTAATTTTTTTTTTTTTCTTATTCATGCACAACAAAGTAGAGTTATCTTTTGATTTTTTTAATATCTTTTTGTTTTCATGCATCTGAAGCATGCATACATGGAAATTAGTGAATGATGAAATACAGAATTCCATGCATTTTTTAGATACAATTACAAATTAGGGGTATCCATTGATGTTTTTTGTGCACAATTGGTTTTCATTTCATGCATGGGAGGGGTACATATGAGCACATTATGATCACTGGAATTGGGAATTTCATAGATTAAAACAAAACTTTAAAAAAATATTCCTGGATGCAAGGTTACAGTCGGCAGCAAAATTTATGAAGCCCTAGCAATAATCCCTATTTAAAAGATATACATTTCTGTTTTGTTAAGTAAATATTTGTTGAGTCATGATCTTAGTCTTATGTTATTTATAAAAAAGTAAGGTGATAAAAATTAGTGAACAAATTAAAAAATATATATACGAAAAGTGTGACTGTGTGCATCAATAATTTTGCTACCGACTGTAATCATTGTGTATGTATCTAAAAATGTGATTATAGATATTTTATTAAAATATCTAAAAATGCATGAAAATCTGTACAGCAGCAATTACTATTGTGCATGCTTCACATTGCATACATAAAAAAAAGAAAGTACTTGAAAATAAACATTGGTAAAAATATGCTTTAGCGCACTGCTTGGTGACAATATAATTCAAGCAGGTTGTAAAAGACTTAATTTAAACATATAAATTAAGCCAGATAGGCTTTTAACAACTTGCAAAATAAAATGGTGGTGAAATAGTATACACTTATGTAATATTTATTATCTGACAGTGTAATAAGTTCAAGTATTTGTGTAAATTTATGCATGAGCACAGAAAAATGCTATAAATAATTGAAGCAAGTTTCAGAATTCAGACATAAAGAAGAAATAATCAAAAACACTCGCATGCATAAATTTATTAAATAGGCTTTGAATGTTTCTTTTAATCATGCAGTCTATGCAAATTAAAAGTTCCAAGTTTTCATGCAATTTTTTTTTTTTTTTAATTTCTGGTCATACAAATTCGAAATTTAATCATTTCATGCTAAGTACGTACGTTAAATTAGAATTAACAATAATAATCTTATGATCTATGAAAGAGCACTACACTTCTAATAATATATTTCCTTAAAGATTTTTTTTTTTTTTTAAGAAATAAATATAAGAAAGAAGTTAAAATACATTTAAAAAACAAAATATACATTTAAAATTTAGACGTTTCGAAAGCATATTCGTATTTGTATGCATTACATGAATACGTATAAGTTTGTCTCGTAAATAAAACAGTTTTTGTTTTTAATATATATATCATTGAGACGGTTTGATGTTTGTGTACGTTAAAGAATAAAGAAGTGTTTATACATGCTACATTACTTTAATAAACAAAGCTTTGACCACAAATTTACTGTGATCAAAATAATTTCCAACACGACACGATCAATCCGATAAATGCGACGAGCACGAGAAACGAACTATGAACTTTAATTTTCGCAATATTTTGCTTCGAGTTTCAAAGATACTACACCAGGCGGCGATCGGATCGTTTTCATCTAGTCGGCTGGATTAATGCGGAATATGAAGCTTCAGATTTCGCGCTCGCTGGCCTATCTAGTGGTTCATCCTGTTAAGTCTTAATCCGTGCACGTATCTCAGATAGGACCCGATTAACTTCATGCGAGGCCCAGGACACATATACTTTCGTGGGCCCCTTCACACTTTGCAACAAACCGCAAAAGTACATACAATTGTACATGGGACTAACATTACAGATTTTTGCATTTTATGATACTACTTTTTGTCATTTTTAGGGGGCAAGAAAGGCATAAGGGCATTTTTCAGAGCCAGTGTTAGGGCCCCTTCTACTCAGGACCCGGGGCACGTGCCCCTACGTTAATCGGGCCCTGACCTCAGATGTCCCCCCCAATATTTTGAAGCCAGGCACGCCTATGGCTTATCATAAAAGAAAAAGAAAAAAGTAAACTCAAAAAATAATAAATTTCAAATCAAAACCTGTCTTCAGCTATTCTTGCCAACAAAGGCTCAAGCCATCCTTTGGTGCATTCACAATGAGCATCGAGGAAAGTTATAACTTGCCCTGTAACTTGTTTAGCCCCTTGCAATCTTGCCCTAATAAGACCTGATCTTTTACCTGTACGTAAAACCTAAAAAATTCAAGAAATATATTGTATGAAAGTGCCCATTTCAAATGGTAAGAAAATTACAATCACAACAAAATTATATTACTTTTATTTTAACAAATAAAATGAAATATTTTGAAGGAAAAATGGTGTTAATATTTTACTGAATAAAATTATACACCACAGAAAATCTCTTTTCTGTATTCTTTTTACCAAAAAAGTTTTATTTATTTATTTTTAATTGCACAATAACCTGATTTAACATTTGAACTTAAAAGATAAGATTAAACTAAGCATTACAGAAACTATGATTTCTTAAACTCATAACATTATAATCTAATGATTTAGAAAATTTTAGTTTTGAGATTTAAAGACTTAAACTTTTTTCTCTACTAATTTTAGGCATACAGTGATAAACAAAATAAATAAAAATGCACAGATGACTTCTTATTATTTAATACATTCACCTATAAGCGTTTATAAGAAACAGCTTACCATACTATTAATAAAATTTTCTCCATTAAAAAGAAAAACAGACTTAAAAATTCTAAGTAAATTATATAATTATACTTTTTCTAAAATATATTAAATATTTGGCTACATCGTGAAATTTCACAGATGCTTACTTTTGTAGGAATGCTAAGCTTCGAAACATAATTTTCAAGCTTTCTCCCCAAATACCCTGAAACAAAATCAATCAATAAACAAAAACAAAAGAGAAATGCAAATACAGATCTATTAAATTATGTAACAGAAAAGAACTTAAGATTTAAATCACAAAATTATGTACTTCTTTTAAAATATTTATATAATTTCAATATATATATATATATATATATAAACATTTAAAAAGAATATAATATAAAGAATTTCAATATAAGGCACATATTTATTTAATCTTTTAATGTTTACTAGTTTTGTGCAGAAACCAAACTTTTAACATTTTGAATTTCTTAAGATGTGCAAATGCATAGTTTCTGCTTTCATGATGTACTCACTCATGTGTAGTTTTTTCACCTGATGAAGGACCATGCTATTATTTTGAGCTGAAACAACTGTTATGAGTTTTTTGCAATTTATAGTATTTACTTACAAAGTTATTTAGTAATGAAATCAGGTTAACAAGAAAGTTTCAAACCAAAAATTTCTTGTATATTAAAAAAATTATTTTTTTTCTTTTTCTTTTTACATATTTATGATCAGCTATGTGTCTAATACCAGTTTTGAAATCAGCTTAGAAATTTTCAAAAGGAAATGTAGAGTGAACGTTAAAAGGTAAATAAGAATTTATTAGAAGACATTTTAAATATATTTACATTTTACAAGCCTATTAAATTTTAATATTTAAACTAACAGCACTGAGGATATAGCCATAACATTACAAACAACAAGTTGGGCCTTTGTAAAGAAAATAAACATAACAATATGATTATTGCACAACCCACATACATATTTACTTTTAGGATATTGTAGTTTCATCATTAAATAATTTTGGCTCTTGTCATTTTTAAATAGTACAACTATATTGATTACTTCCACGAAATGTCATATTGTCTGCAAAAAGGATACAATTCTGATAAAGTTATTATTACCATCAATTTTTTTTTTTTTTTTTAACAAATTAAATTTAACTTTCTTAATTATGTCCTCAGATCTCATTTTATGCATAAGCTAAATATTAAGGGCATAAAGCTATAAATGTTTATGAAGGGCAATTGAATGGATTTCTGGAATACCCAGAGCTAAACTTCTATGAACAGTGAACTAATATATACAATACCACATTTTTCATTTCACATTCTTTTTTAAGTACTTTGCTGATTTAGAGATGTATATGTTACAGTACTTTCCAGTTTCTCTGAACTGTTTCATACAATGATTCAAAGCTTCACAGATTTCAAGCTTTTTCTAAAATATAACCATTTGTTATAGCCATTTGTTATTAACCATGTGAGTGCAGAAATGCCCTGTTGAGGCATTACAATAAATAGTTTAGACGAAAGCTGTAAGTGTAAACATTTCATTTGTTTGGGTCTAATTTTTAAGTAAATATTTAAACACAAAAAAACACTTTATTCAAGGAATTCTCGAAAAAAAAAAAAAAAACCCAGTAAATTAGCGTACTCAAATTCATACCTCAAAAAGTCATAAAACAACGTTAAAACACCACAGAGTGGAATTTCACTAATTTAAGAATAAATATAAATTATTTAAACCGAAACAAACGCTCAGAACAGATGTCCAAATACAAGTGATCTTCTTTGGGAGTGTCTCATCCGTTTTTATAATTTCTGTCGGGATTTGGCGAACATGGTTATTCTGCGCCAGAAGCCAATTGATGAATCTAGAGAACTCCAGAACTCGGCTTTTATTGAAGACAGAGCTTCTAAACTTTACAAACACTAAATTATTACTTCTCGCCATATTTAGTCGCCATGTCGCCAAATTCGTTACTTAAGTTGCCACATCTGTATCCAAGGCTGGCAATCACCTCCCAGCCGACCCCTGTTAAAATTGAATGAACTGTTCCTTATTTGCACTTTAATTGTAAATCTGCTTTTATTGCAACAACAGCTTTCATTTAGGAAAGTGGTTTAACTCTTTGTAATACTATAGTTTAAATGTTTTTAATTAGTCGTACTACTGCAGTATATTTGCTCATATAAATGAGTTTAACATTTTCCATGAGTTTCCATTTATCTGTATTAGTACAGATAAATGGAATTTATAAGTATATAAAATTAGGACTCATAATAATAATAAAAAAAAACTAACAAGTTCTATTTTTCTCAATTTCATTGTTGAAAACTCTCAAAATATCGAGCTCTTTAAGATCAAATTCATATATGACTATCGATATAATGATAAGATTTGAATTAATTATGTTTTTTTTTTTTTTTTTTTTTTTTTTTTTAAGGAACAAATAAATGTATAAATATGTAAAATAGGAGCATATAATAAATATTACTTGGTAAATATGGATAAAAATTACTTAACAGAGAAAAAGAACATCTAGTGAAAGGAATTTTGCCCATTTTCATTATCTAAACTTTTTATGTAATTTGTATATAAATTTATATGTGTTTTTTCATATACAAGTAGTAATAAGATACAAAAAGTTGTTTTAAATTATTTTGCCATGGCGTTTGTACGCTGCACAGATATAAATAATAGATAAATTTATAAGAAAATAAAATAAGAATATATAATAAAAATTATTAAGTTTTAAAGTAGATTATATGAATATTTAAACAGATAACATTATTTAGTGAAATGTAATTCATTTGCTTGAGGTTTCTGTGAATTCTGGACTAATATATATCCATTTTATCCAAAATATCTTATACTAACGATGTAATTGCAAAATTTAAAAATCTGTCTGATGCCGTTGTGGAGCATAAGTATTTTTTGATCATTTTAAATTTAAAAAAAGATTGTTCCACTGATATTACTGGTAATTATTACAAAATAATCTTGGGGGGGGGGGGAATTTACAAAAGCTGATAGATATAATTTTAAGTTGGGTAAATCCTGCCAAGTGTCGTTGAATTCTGTCCGGCTCTCCTCACATGATACCAAGACAAAAAAGTTATAGACATGCAGACACAACGACCGCACATGCACACACACACAGCCAGAAAATTTTCTGAAGTCAGATTTGGCTTTCACGAAGTGTGAAACATGAAGATATTGCAATTTTTTTTCGAATTTGAGAAATTTACAGGCAAAAGTCCGATTTCATTAATATGTTACATCGATAATGTAAAAGAGAAAAAATTACTCTAAATAAAATCTCCGGTTCTATTATATTTTCATTTTTGCAATTGAATTTTGTTGTCTTTTTTAATAACCTAAATAGTCTTTTTCTAGCAGAAGAGGGGCAAGAAAGAGATCAAGATGCCCTTTTAAATTTAAATAGAATGCTTTGATGTATTAAAAAAGTCAAAGAAAATTTTGCTGAAAGTAGGCTCATCTTTACAAAGTCATTCCACTTTTAACGTGCCCTTTTACAAAAAACCTCCTAAACTACTTGAGGAACACAAGTTTTGCCAATATATTTTTCAAGGCGCCTCATTTAGCCATACTAGTCACATGGCTTCAGACCGGCATTATGAAATCAGATTTAATAAAGCAATATATATACATATATATATATTTATTTTATTTTTATTATTATTACTTTCAAATAATTTATCCTCAGCTGGCACCTGTGTGTGCCGCACACTTCGCACCCCTGTACATTAGGTAATGAGTAATCTAGTAATAAATTTCCCCATAGAATTACATAGACTTTCGTTTCTGGCAATGATAGGTAGCAAACTCTTTTAATACACAAATCTTTTTAGTTCCCCATCATACTATAGGTATAGGGAACTTAGGTAATCGTGAAAATTTTTTACTTTAGTTTTTTGACGTTTTTACACATTTTCAGATATGAGGAATCTGAAAGTGACAAAATTTGTATGGTGTCTGACTGTAAGGTGTCTTTTAGTCTGTGTACACAATATCTGAAGGACAAATTGTAGCAGAGAAGTCAGATCAGTTTAAAAATATTACTTTTGACACTGGCAAGAGCCCTATTCATTTGCAACATTCCAATTAAAAAACTTCATAAGTTACTAGAAATTTACGATTTTCTTAACATGGGAGAATAGGGCAAAATTTCACTTAAACATGCATTAAATCAAAAATTTTTAGTGTACAAATGTCAGACCAATTAAATATCAGTTTAGATGACAGAATGAACATCAGTAAATATAAGCATGTTACTTTGAAATTTTCGCAAGTTATTGGAAATTTACGAATTTCTTAACATGGCAGAATAGGGCAAAATTTCACATAAACATCAATTTTTAGGGATATTTTCATCATAAAGATGTCAGACCACTTTTGAAATATTATTTAGCATACTGGCATGAATATCATTGGCTATAAATTTTCCAATATAAGAATTTTGTAATTTTATTTGGAATTTACAATTTACTTAAAATGGCAAAATAGAGCAAAATTGAGCATAAACGTCCCTTTTGAGGATCATAAATATTTCAGACAACTTCAAAATAACATTTATGATGCTTGTTTGAACATGATTGACTACAAATATTCTAATAGGAAATTTTTGTGAGTTATTCGTAATTTAAGATTTTATCAACATGGTAAAATTGAAAATTTTCCATATAAATATGCATTTTCAGGATTGCTGCATTGGAAATAGTAACATGAAAACTAAACTACGAAACTGACCCTAATAAAATAAATTAATAGAGTAAAACAAGATAAATATATTGAATTGAACGGTGGATAGCCTATTAGGCGGGGATTTCATTCTGTCATTGTGTGAAGCATTTGGTCAAATTTATTTCTTTTAACATGATAATTATGTTAAGAGAACAGGGGCTTTTGAGACAGGGTCCTGTTTTTGTGAAATTATGAAAAAATTCTACACATATTTTGTCAAATCTAAATTCAATGTGAAAATAAAGTTCTTCCAAACTTTTTGACTAGGGTCCTTCTTCTGTGAAATTGTGAAAACTTTAATTTTGCAAAATAAAATTATAATTAAGGTTTCATTTTAGACAATGACGATTCATTTTTATACAGCTAAACTCAAACATATGCATAGAAACCTTTTTTGAATTAGAAAATTGAATGTCAGCTTCTCGGAAAGAAATACTGCAAGGCAATACTGTCTGATTATTCAGGCAGCCTGTTCGTTCCATGGAAAATTAGTTTTCGAAATGAAAACGATTTATTAAAAGTCTATTTTTAATGGGAAGAATTTTGTGAAGGGTCCATTTTTAGGATATAAATTTTTGTGAAGGATATACAATTTTTCAGGATATACAATTTTGTAAAGGGTCCTTTTTCAAGATAGTAATTTTGTGAAGGGTCCTTTAACAGACCCAGATTTACCTTTGGACAGACCCCTGGAGAAAGTACTAGAAATTTATGAGAACATATATATAATGGGGAACTGAGCAGATACCACCTATGCTAATTAGTTTTATTTAAAGATAAATAATAATAGTTCAATTCTATATGGTAAGTGCAATGGATCAAGTACAAAAAAAAAAAAAAAACTATACAGATTCAAGATTTTTTTTTAATAACCATCTCCTAGTGATATATTTATTTTTAAATAATTGAAGTTGCTCATTTTCTTTACAATTTTGTTATTTTTTAATTATTTCTCAGAAGACTTTCTACTTCAAAAATGTTCTTTAACATAAATTGCCTATGAAAACTGATATTATTGCATAAAATGCGAGTCACAAATTGGAGGGTTGCCTACGGAAAGAAACTCCTTTCTCTGGAAGATTTTGAATTTTCTGTTTTTAACTGTTATATATTTACTGCTGATAAAAATCAAATCATAGATAATGATGATTCAATACAATTTAAAACATGTTTTACTACTATATTTAGAGAGGAATATAGATTACATTCACAGAAATACCTTTCTATTTTTAATTCAAATGATTACTTTGATAAACTTTGATTCTCATAATAATATCAATAATACACAAATATTAATTTTGTATTATCTAACAATACAAAGAATCAAAAGCACACAAAATAAATTCCTAAAATATTTAAGAAATAATTTTTGTAACCATTATTATTTAAAAATACCTTTTCCAATCAAATCTACATTAAGTTGAAAGAACAAGAATAAATTTCAAATTTAAAGCAAAAATTTAAAATACATTTAATAATAAATAAACAAACACATATCGAACCTCTTTCACTTGCATCATCAACTAGTATTATCTCAGCTAATAATTGTGGTGGAGATGTGCGTATGACACTATGAACTGTCCTTAATAAAGTTGACCAAGCTTCATTATGAAATACAATAACAATACTAGTTGTTGGTAAGTATTTCGGATATTCCTTTCTTTTACAACTAGAATCATTTAAGAAAAGAAAAGAAAATTAAAATACAAAAGAAACCGTTTTATATAATTAAATATTAAATTTATAAAAATCCTAAAGAAAAACAAAAACCAATTATCAAAAAACTCTTAAGATAATGCAAAATCAACATTAATAAAAGAAAATATCTGCATGTGTTGTATAGGTCTGCATAGGCCTGAAATAAAAATCTAAGCCTTGTCTGGACTGACATAAAAATAATAAAGCCATTGGAAGCCAAAATCAAAATCTGTCTTCTACAAATTTTAGTAATTCCGCACACAATGGCTATTTCTCTTTTTGCTTACATACAAATAGTGGAAGCATTTAATAATTTATGAATGATGCAAGATTTTACTGTGCGCAAGCATGCATGAGCTTATGTCTTACTATATCTCATAATATGAAGAAGGTACTTTAAACAATACTAATCCATGAAGTAACTTAATTTAGAAAAATTTAAAAATACAACCTTTTATTTTCTTCATGTTCTTCTTTCGTGGTAGACTAGTTTCGTCTGGGGCGCCCCAGCTTGGTCACTACCTTCTTGGTGTTTGGAACTGAAGTTTTCATGCCTTCTTCCTCTTTTAAAAATTCTGCGCCATTGACGATTGAGCAGAGCTCCATCGTTGCCATTACAATTGTTGGAGTTTGCTAAAATTTCTACTGACTCCCTGATTGCAGCGTAACCGTGGTTGTGATAGTTGGCCAACTTTTTTACTTGTTCAAATTTTATGTTAATCTCTTCATTTTTGTTTACTTGGGTTAAGGCAGTTGTTATTTTACCTGTTTTTATATCGTGATTATGTTCTTTAATAGAAAAAAAAAGAAAAATAAAGACGCGTATTAAAGAACATAATCACGATATAAAAACAGGTAAAATAACAACTGCCTTAACCCAAGTAAACAAAAATGAAGAGATTAACATAAAATTTGAACAAGTAAAAAAGTTGGCCAACTATCACAACCACGGTTACGCTGCAATCAGGGAGTCAGTAGAAATTTTAGCAAACTCCAACAATTGTAATGGCAACGATGGAGCTCTGCTCAATCGTCAATGGCGCAGAATTTTTAAAAGAGGAAGAAGGCGTGAAAACTTCAGTTTCAAACACCAAGAAGGTAGTGACCAAGCTGGGACGCCCCAGACGAAACTAGTCTACCACGAAAGAAGAACATGAAGAAAATAAAAGGTTGTATTTTTAAATTTTTCTAAATGAAGAAAGGTTTTAATCTATTTTATTCTGGGTTGCAGGTGACAACATTTATCAGAGATTGAAAGCTATAGCTTTTGTGAGCTGAAATACAGTAGAAGATCTTTATAACACAATTCTATATAATGCAATTCTCTATATAACGCAAAATTTCTTGGATATAAACAATAAATTTTGCAGTTAAGAAATACTTCCTAAAAAACTGTTACTTTGTTGAGAAGTAAGTGATACATTTGTTTTTCTTTATCTGCTTAATTCAGAGATTTTTAATGAAAAAATTGCTATCATTAATTTTTTTTAAGTGAGCAGTATAATGAATGATTTTGTACAGGCATATATGGACTATCTTTATAAAGTAAATTTTAGAATGTAAGTTATTATCCACCTAATTTTTTGTTCCAAGAAATGTAACTTTAAAATGTCCTACTCTGTTTTGATATGTTTCAGACATATTTGGCCATGTTTACATGGTAAGTTTGACGATGTGTGAAATGTGATCTATATAATGCAAAATTCTATATAACGCAAAACCTTGTGTTTTTAGCTTTGCGTTATAAAGATCTTCTACTGTATATACCAGGGCCAGCTTGATTCTAAATGAAAACAAAATTTAGGCAAGGCCCCACATTGTTCAAACACAGTGGCATAGCTAAAGGGGGAGGGGGTGAAGGGGCGGTCTGCCCCAGATGTCACCCCAGGAGTTTGAATTCTCATTTCATTATGCACCCATGAATTCTCATTTCAATAAATTCTTATACAATCAAAAATTTATACTCTAATGAACAAGCTTAATGTCTCATATTTACTATTAAGAATTAAAAGTAAAAAATGATTATTAAAATGAAATTAAATGAAAAATTATAGAGAATAGGTGATATTGACAATTATAAAGAAGTATACTTACTATTGTTATAACATACTATTCTGTAACAGATTTATGGTCAATTTTAGAAAAAAGTAAAAAAATTAAAAACTTCACTAGTCCAGTGGACCACTAGAATTTATATTTTGCTGGTCCACTGAATATTTTTGTGGTCCACTGTTAATTTAGACTGCTGTTAATTTTGAGCCCTGCATAATTATACATTTTAAGAGAGAAGAAATTCTTATTTTCAGAATGATGATAAATAATTAAAAAATCATACCCATCCATTCGTACATCAAGCAGACTTCTATTTAATGCTATTTTATCACTTGCGAGCAAGTTAAACTGGTTTAACTTAAACTTTTCATTCTTTAAGCTTTCTTCTTCTTTGGGAATAATTACAGCTTTCCCCATTTCTCCAGGCCAGTCTGTAGGGTTTGCTTTATATTCTAAGGAAAAAATACAAAAAATAATATTAAAAATTATTTGGACATTATATATGGGTATCACCCATAAATAACAGAATACATAGATAAGATTAATGAAATGGTAGATACTTTAAGTGAAAAGATTAAAACAAAATGCAAGAATTCAGATGGTAAAAAAAAAAAAAAAAAAATAATAATAATTTATTTTATTTTTAAGCTATTGAAAATGAAAACTGATTGTTTTCACTAGCATGGACATTCAAAACAATATTTGATTAGGTAATTTAATAGAAAAACACACCAGAAAGTACAAACTTTGTTACTTGCATAGTTGAACATTATTACATAAAGAAAAACAATTCTCCAAAAAAAGCTGAATTCAGCTTAAAAGTTAAAAATTTTCATCTCTGGGAAAATGACCAGGGCTATAACCAAAAGAACCCACCCCCACCCCTCAGTAAATGAATTATAACACAAGTTTTCCCAAAAAAATTTGAGTTTTACTTAATTATATAATTTTTGCCAGACTTAGACTCATCTAACAAATTTGAAAACAGCAATATAAGTGAAGTGAATAGCAATGATTTTTCTGTTTCTGAAAAAGAAATACTCATGTTCTACTTAGAGTCCTAGTCCTAGAAAAATCCCCAAACCCAAACCTGACAGCTAAATCTGAAGTCACCTGAAAGCCAACAAACAATTTTCACTGAACCATACCTGTATAAGAGACTTTTGTTATTCAAATGTGGCCTGAAACAAATAAATAAAATAATAAAAAATCGAAAGAATTTATACAGGAGTTCAGAAAAGTGTTGATTAAATAGAGACCTCTGATATTATTATGCTGACTCTAGGCTAATTTGGCAGGGTGCTCCCCTGTGCAGCCCTTTTAAACACATTTTAGCAAATTGCGGCCCTTTTACAACCCATTTTAACACCCGCCAGCCCTTTTAAAAGCATTTTGGTATCAAGTAACATTTTCTAACATTTTAAATGTTCAGAGGCATTTAGATACTTTTCTTAATGAATTTACAACCTTTCAGCAATAGTTCTACAGCATTCCTAGAAAAACAAATGCATATGGTTTAAATATATTACACGTAAAATAAGTAATTTATTTTTGTCCTGTACAAAAATTACAACACAGAAGACAGCAAATTAAGCAAATATTGCCCTTTTTATTGAATACTCCCTGGCGACACTTTTAAGTGAAGATTGGTTTTAGACAACATTTAGGGGGCTAGTAACAAATTGAAAAAAAAAAATCAATAATGTTTGTGATCACCCTGTATCGTTAAGTGAACAAGATGAACTGTAACTTTAGGATATGTTAATATACACTCAGTACAATTTGTGGATGAATTTGTGTGGCGATAGCGTATCAAATAATGGAGATATAAGCATTTATTTTAAAACTCAAAAAAAAATCAGCATATTTTTTTATTTATAATATACAGAGTTTTTAACGAAAATTATTCACACTTTCAGGTAAGTTGGAAAAACATCTTTAAAACTTACTGCAATCGGAATACAAATATCTCATGAAATATGAACATTTTTATGAAAAATGTTTTCACTGTGCATGTGCGAAAGATAAAAAAAAAAATTAATTGCATAGGTTGAAAGCTAGCTATATTGGGCAACTTTTATCAAAAGTGCATTTGAAAAGAGTAAAAATTAAAACAAATTATCCAAAAAAAGAACGAGCTAGATTTTAGATATTTTCCAAGAGTTCAAATTTCTTTTCACTTAGCAAAAGTTCTTTTTTGTGAAAAACCCCTTATCTAACAAATCTTAGTAAATAAACAAAAATATGTTAGAGTTACAAGTTTATGAGGGGTTTTTCACAAAAAAGTATATTTGGAGCGTGGTTGAAGTAACTGGATCTTTAAATTAATTATGCAGCATGTGAAAAACCCCTTAAGAAATTTCAACTCTTGACTGCTTTAAAAATATAAACTGATACTACTAAATACTGAATCATCACTATTTTTGATTTTTGTTGCAAATAAATTTGATTTATAATGCATAATTTTAATATTTTTTTGAATCAGGTAAAATGTTGGACGTGCCACAACAATTTTGATTCTCCACAGAGGATGTATAGATAACATCATCATGAGAGTTTAGGGAGTGCCTGTGGTGATCGAGACCACCGGTTACCTCCACCTAAAGTTGTAAAAGCATGATGAGGTGTTACATAATAAAGCAAGGTCGGTCTTTTTGGCTGGAGTGAGCTCTATAGAACTTGACGTGACGATATGATGAAAAAAAAAAAAAAAAAAAAAAAAAAAAAACATGCCAGCCCTGAGGAGAGGCAGTGAAATGAAGGGGGGTAGAAAAGATCTAATAGCTATAAACTACATGGTGGAATTCCGGAAGTCTCTCTCTCTCTCTATATATATATATATACATTTTTTTCTTTTAATTTTCCCAACATAAGTGGATCGTACACAGTCTCGCCTCAGGGCCCCCTCGGTCTGTCTAAGACAGTACTGCCTTGTAAAGCCATCTTTGGACCCACCTGAGTAAAGAACTGTATGCTTACCGGAATTTTTCAATCAAAATTAAGTAAAATAAAAAGGTTACATTAAGGTTTAAATGCAAAAATACACTACAATTATTTACAAAATAAAGAAAGCTCCCTACAAGTAAGGTAACAGGAAGGAAGGTTGACACAAGTGGACATTTCCGTTCCCTGCCCACACGAGGATTATATCTTTTGATGGCGTTTAACACGGGATTCTGAACTTCAGGGATTGACCTGCGTAACTTCAACGTAAGTTTCTTAATTTCAGCGTAGACGAATCTAATTTTCAGGTTTTTATGGATGATACCATTACGTAATACAAACATAGCAAAAGGCCTTAACATATCTACTCAAGTTCTCATTTTGGAAGACTTGAAGCCTCTCAAGCGCCGACTTAGAGGCAGATTCATACACAACGGAGACATAGGTCAAGATAGGACAGATCATGGATTTGTATAGTAACAATTTGTTCTTGATGGACAGGATGCTATTCCAAGCAAATAAATAATACAGTGGGGCAATGGCACATTGAGCTTTATTCAGAACTTCTGAAATATGCTTGAGCCATAATAATTTGGAATCTAGGTGAAGTCCTATAAGAAGTTTCCCAGGGAATAGGTTCATTATTGAGTCTAAAATTATTGCTGGGGTTATAAGATTTATTGGTTAAGAAGATGGCAGCACTTTTGGAGCTGCAGATGATACAGCCATCATGTTCAGACATACACAACCACACACTGTGTTTGAAATACTCCAGGACTACCTTATTTCGTACGTTATTCTGCTTAAAAAATGGGAAATTAAAGTGAGCAAATAGCTCTTCTTCTTAAGTAACGTCAGAGGTCTTATTTTACGGAACATGTAGGATATTGCAATCACAACTGATTTCACATGCACCAGTTATTAATATACAGACAGTTTTAGTTGGCTTGAGTAGTGACCTTGAAATCTTTCAATTATGAGCCCAACATATGTACCAATAGAATATTGCAGCACCCATAAATTATAAATTATTTCAATATAATTTATGGGGAATCCTGTAACAGCCCATAGAAATACTCTGGGAAAATATCCCATATTATTCTTATTGTATATGAACAATGCATAAAAAAACCCTCTTCAAAAAAATCACTTTACTGATTATTCTAAATTTTTAACTTGGAGGGCATATATTTGTTTCATTGGCATTATTAAAATTAATGCATTCTGGAATAACACATAGTAATAACTGTAGCCCTAATCTGAATATAAAACCAGCTGAAAAATATCGTCTATTTAAATAAAAATATAACTGCATTTTTATTTATAAGATTGAATTCTACCAATACTGAGCTTAAGACCACGATAAAATTTCTAAAGAATCAATTAAAAAAATAACTTCACGCCTTCACGGTAAAATAAAGCTTTGAAAATATGAAACTACATACAATGGAGAAATACAATACATACAAATATAAAATATTACCTGAAGCTTCCCATGAACTAAATCTTCCTTTGGGGGCATTTGGAGATTTTAACACATCTTCTTCTTCAGGATTTGGACTTTTAACTACAACAGTTCTTTTTCCACATAAATTTTTACTGCCTGCACACTCAGTATAGTACATAAGAATCAACATTCCAATCATAAACCAGACAACAGATGTCAGAATAATTATTTTACAGGTATATCTTCGAAATCGTGCCATTTTATATTATACAGGTTTTTAAAAACAAAAACAGATATACAAATATTGAATTCTAACTAGAAAAATAAGAATATGTACATATATATCAAGTAAGCCAACCAGAGCTACATTGGAATGAATTTTTGGACACCATCTTGTAAATCAACAGTAATTATGGAATGCTGGTCTTGCCATAAATAATGGCTAAAAGACAGATTTATCCTGGGCTCAGGCATTTCATAAATCTAAAGAAGGAAAAAAATAAAATAAAATGAGACTAATTATATGTTAATTATATATACATGTGTGTTAAAAGTACACTAATTAAGTTAGCCATAACAATATATAGAATAATCATACACCTAAAGAATTTTTTTTTTATAATAGCTTTGAATATGTACAAATAATACTTTGAGTAAAACAACTTACAAACATGAATTTATCAAAATACTGATTGCTGTATAGTCAATTTTGATGAAGATTTATATTATATATATAGGTATATATGCAAGGTGTCCCAGCCCTAAGATGTTAAAAACTTCAAAGGGCGGTACAGCACACCAAGACAATTCGGAATCACACAGGAATATCAGGTCAGAAACACATTCCTGATGTGGTAGAGGGCCTTGAATAGGGTGTTTCGAGCGTGCTTGTATAAAAGCTTCATTTAGCATTATTTTAGGCATAGAACATAAGGAAAGGAAAGAACCAGTGGCGTACCTAACCGAAACGCCGCTTGGGGCAGATATTTATTTCGCCACCCCATAAAAGATCTAAAAACACTTAAAATTACCAAAAACTGGATAATGCAAGTATATAGGCATAGTTGCCCACTTGCTTTTTGGCTACGAAAAATTTTTAAAAGAAAATTTTTATATAATTCCATGACAGTTTTCATCAATTTAATAAAATAAAAATTTATGTCATTTTTTTTTTTTTGGTAGCCAAAAAGGTTAAAAGTGGGCAACTATGATACAGGTATTTGCAATAATAGAATAAGTCTTTGCATATATTTCTGCCTGTGTGACTATAGTATAAGAGTCCACTCATCACGAAACAACAAAATTTGTCAGTCAGCTATCACGTAGAATAATGGGCAATGAAATGTGAAAAAAAAAAAAATAATAATAACTTTTTGTTGCCAGATGCTTAAAGCAAATTTTGAGATTTATATGTTTGATGCCTTATCGCTAGGCTCCTTATATGACTTATGTTTAAAATCTCAGAAACTTTTTTTTTACTATATAAAATATTTTTAAATGCAACATTTACTCATTCAAGATTTTAGCATATTAAAATATTTTCATTAAAATATTGGCAAAAGCTTTGAATATATTCGATAATAAATCACACTACGAATAAGCTGATATATAATGAAACACAATGGGTTAAAAGAGCCAGCAAGTGAGTATCTGTTCTGTCAGTGAACAACAGGCTGTAGATATCTGCCACTGGGAAAGACCCCTACAGGTTCTTACGAACGAAAGTTTTCTGTTTTCAGAAACTTTATGAGTTGCCAATAGCTTGGTACAACATTTTTTTTTCTTTTTTTGTAATTATTGGTAATATATAATGTAATAAAGAGTTGATGTTTAATGTAAGGAGTAGAGGGTGAACTATTAATGCTTGTTCATGTCAAGGGTGACTGCGAGCAGGAATCTGCCACGGTCAACATTTTCAAGGGTCACTAAACCTGGTAATTTTTATTACAGTTGGAGTTCAGATTTATTGTATATATAATATATAAAAAATAATTGAACAATACATGTTAACAAAGTTGAGTGTAAAAAAAAAACTATAACTTTTTTTTTAATTGTCTTCCTCTTTCGCAACTCTTGAATTACTAGATCAAACTCAATTTTATCTGCAAATTATAAAATGTTCCTCTGTAGATAATATAATCAAATTAATCAGCCTTGTTCGACTTATTCTAGTCCATTGGTAGTTTTTGATGAGCTTTAATTTTGAAAAGGACTGTTTGCACCAATCAACACTAAATGCATGAGCTATGAACACTTTTAAAAGCATTACATTATTTGGCAATGAATCAGAAAGACTAACGGGCTGCATAAGCTGAAGAACTTGGAAAGGCCCTTTTATATCTTAAGCATCAGCAGCTATCAGATAATTTTGAATTCTTACACACTCTCGCTTTTAATATTTTCATCAAAAGCATGTACATCATGATTATAATTTTTATCTATCAAACTGAGCAATGTTAGAAAAATGTTTTTATTTTATTTTTCTTTCTTTATTTTTTTGAGTTATCATGAAGTTATTGAGATCTATAGTCGACTTCTTCAACCAATCTGTCTGTTACTGAAAACTTTTTTTTAAAACCTTTTTAGCTCAATGTGTTCAAACCTTTTTAGCTCAAGAGGTGTTTGAACCCCTGCATATAATGCAAGCCTCACATCTTCACTGCACTGAAGTTTGAACATTCTCAAACCAGTGGCGGATTTAAGGGGGGGGGGGGGGGGCTAGGGGGCTGAAGCCCCCCCAAAACACTGACATTCACAATTGAATATTGCAATTGTAAATTTTTTATTGGTCTGAATAACACTTTGAAAAATCTTAGACCCCCCCCCTCCCAAAGTCAAGTTCTGGATCCGCCACTGTCTCAAACATCTTAGGATTGTCTTGGATATCACTGGCAGCTGCAATGATTCGCGCTATAAGGTCCTCGGCACTGTCAATGGGGGTTTTGTAGACAAGGGACTTTACATACCCCCAGAAGAAGTAATCCATATATGATAGGTCTGACGATCAGGAAGGCCAATGCATTGGATCACAACGGCTGATTCCTCATTGGACAAATCTTGCATTATGGTTATGTATAGGAAAGCTGAAATGGGTTGGTTCTCAATTGTGCTGGTACTGCAAGAAAGGATGTGCCATAATAGAAATGTGCACTTTGTCCAATAATTCTGGTAACATCTGTTCCAAGAATATCAAGTAGTCTGCACCTTTCAGACAATCAGGCAATAAATATGGCCCAATGAGGTGATCCTCTACAATGCTGGCCTATACATTTGCTATAAAACATATCTGTGCAGCTCGAGTATGTATTGCATGTGGATTTTCCATTGCCCACTCATGCTTATTATGAATATTGAAAATATATCCTCTCTCGTGAAATACGTCTTATCTATGAATAACACGGAGGCTAGGAAACAAGGATCTGTAGCTCGTTCCTGCAAATACCAATGCAAAAAAAGCCCAATGGATGAGGTTAAAAGTCTTTTAGCAACTGTAAGTGTTATTGATGCATGTCATTGCTATTCAGAATCCTCCACATGCTGTTGCGTGGAACTACAATTTCATTCACAATACCTCTTGTACTACCATAGTGCTCCCTACCAGACCTAGCACAGTTTCCTGATTGGCTGACCTGACATACATGTTGTTTGATGACGATTATGTGTGGCCTTATGAAAAGAACCAGTGTCACATAACTGCTGATGTAGGTGTACAAACATGGTACTGGCAGAAATTCGTCTTAACAGATAGCTTTGTGTGTACAACCTCTGAGTAGCTTGACCATTATAGTTTGCAGCCTCATATGCCAGAAGCACATCTGCCTTTTCTGAGTTTGTGTAGTCTGCCATTCTACAGCCTCTCTACTGATGTGCAAAATGAAGTTTTATCTCAGTGCAACTCCTTATTGTAGAGTCCTTTTGGCAGCTAGTTCAATTCCCCACTAAGAAATTTGCATATTGTGTTTTACTGCATATTGCATATACCTACTTTCTCAAGACACTTTGCACTGAGAACTCAAACTATCTTATTCACTGGCACAATTCTTGCAAATCTGGGTCTGAAGAACAGCTTTGTATGATATAACCTTTTCAAAGCTCACACTGCATCAGGAAGGCGTTTCCGACCCGGCATTCCTATGTGATTCCAAGTCATCTAGGTGTACCCAACCTCTTCTCGAAATTTGTAACATCTTAGCTGGGATACACTGTGTGTGGGGGTGTGTACATAAATATATACACAATGTATGTGCCATATATATATTGAAATTGTGGCTTTAATGAGATTTCTTTATGTTTAATACATACTTGCTGATTGCTATTAGTGCTGAATTTCATGTATTTGTTTTGCGACTCAGTTGTTTTAAAACTGTGTTTTATTTTGATTTTATGCTTTTAAATTATTAATTGCAGCATATATTTTATTTAACACTTTTTTTCATTTTTCCCCATCTCGGAAAACAGTGTTCTCTAGCAAAAGAACAGAAATTATTTTATTTTCACCTACAAGCATTTACACAAAGTATGTGCATACAGCCTACACAAATAAGACTACTAGTTTATTTTGTTACATTACATATAAATATTGCAAAGGAGTAGAAAATACAGGAAAAAAAGGTGGTAGCTGCTAAGGGAGATAGAGGGGAAGCAAACGGTGTCCATTTGAGAATAAATTTCTTTTTTTTTTTCTTTTTTTAATTGTTTCTTCAGATGTTCCTTTTACTCAGCACTACAAATTATACGAATCTTTTCATAAAATATTTAACAACCCAGCCAGATATCATGTTTTTCCTCCATCCTTCTATATCAAGATAAGTTTCAAACAACATTAAAACTTTGCCAAATTTCCTATATCATATAATACCACTTTTGATTTTGAGAAATTAATTGAAATTGAATTTGATGATTTTGACAAATGAAAAATTTTTTTTTTCTTAAAATGATAAATATATACTTGGGACAATCAACTTCAAGTTTGTGAGATCTAGCTCTAAACATATGAAAAATGAAAAAAAAAAAAAGTGAAAAATTTAGTAATATTCTAAAACTAAAAAAAAAAAAAAGAAGAGAGAGAGAGAGAGAGAGAGAGAGAGAGAGAAAGAAAGAACAAGTGAATAAATATAAATTATAACACAAAAACAATTGCAAAGCAGGTCCGGATCTAGGGGGGTGGAAGGGGGCACTTGCCCCGGGCGACGAAGACTGAGGGGCGGCAGCCACCAGGTCCAGTTAGTCTCGCTATTTGTACTATGCTGGACCCGATTTCCAGACCATTCTCATAAAATGGAAAGTAGGGCTGGAGTATTTATCAATATATCCCCAAGTATCAATATTTTTTTAATATCGCAGTAACGATATTAAAGATCTTGCTCTGCCAATATATCCCTCTAACGATATTTCTTAGCACACACTGAGCGATCGATCGATGCGCCGATAAATAATGTTTAATGCCAATCTTAAATACCTTCTTCAAATCCTGCTTTCCCTACTAGCATCATCACCACGCACCGAACAAAGCGAACGCCGCGCCGTATAGCTTATACTAATGCAACCCTTTGTGCACTGCACGCTCCATCCATGTCCTGATAAATAATAATGAACGCCAATCTTAAATACCTTCTTCTAATTCTGTTTTCCCCACTAAGCATGCATCACCCACCACGCACCGAACAAAAAGACAGCTGAATAGTGCAACCCTTTTTCATTTTCCCTCCCCTTTTTCTTTTTTCCCTACTTCCAACCCCAAACGATATCTCTCTTTCATTAAGAAAAAAACTAAGTTACCGCAGTGTATCTACTCTCTTTATCTTTATTCGTGCTATCTACCCAATCGAAAATATTACTGTCCAAAAAGTCTGAATGATATTCATCAAGAAAATTAAGTTATCACAGTATATTGACTTCAACCAATATACTAACTTCCCATAGTATATTGACCCTAAACGATAATATGAAAGAATTTATACTACCGTTAGTATTTGATAATATTGCACATCACCGCTTTGTGGATCGTAGGTGTAATACCACAGTAACCAAACCACAGACAAGGCGATATGAAAACAAACGCTTATTATGACGAATGAAAACAATATCTTTTGTTTTAGCTCATTTCCTGCTATTGGTTCATTGATATTGGTTTATTTCAAAGTATCGGTAACTTCTAGCCAATTAGATGCGACATGTGTTTAACTCGCTTTGGGCTGTACATCAGTCAGAGTCCCTTTCTCCTTTCCCATGTTATCCAATGGGATTTTCGTTGCTTCGTTTTATAAAAATATCTCTTCAAAAATGAAGTTTTTCGAATTCTGTTTTTTGAATATTACTCTTTGAACGGGTCGCCTTTTAGCTTGGTGAACAATTTTTCGAAAAAATTAATTTAAATATTTTATTTCAATAAGTAAATTATGGACTCTAAGTGTGGATCTCTAAGTAAAATATTTAAATTTATTTTTTCGAAAAATTGCTCACTAAGCTAAAAGACGACCTGTTCAAAGAGTAATATTCAAAAAACAGAATTCGAAAAAGTTCATTTTTTAATAAAATATTTTTATAAAACGACGAGACAAAAATCCTATTGGATAACATGGGAAGGGAGAAAAGGTGCTATCTGACTGATGTAAAATAAAGTTTTATCTTCAGTAATTTTACAGTGACAGTTTCTTTATAGAAATATATAATATTGGATAGTTTATTACTTTTTTTTTTTTATGTAGCATTTATTTTTTCTCTTTCCTTTTCCTTCTTTCTTTCTTTTTTTTTTTTTTTTTTTTTTTTTTTAAGCCGTACGTGTTAAATAAAATTGGTTTAAATGCAAAATGAGTTACTTTAAGTAACAAAATGAAACTTTAACATAATTTTGTTTAAATAATATAATTTTTATACTGTCAATGTATACATATATATATAATTCAATTTTCAATTAGTGTGATACTATTACGAATGTGAATTGAACACATATACATTTAAAAAATATTGTAATGATTTGGTAAGCAGATACAAAAATAAAAATGACAAGTAACTGACATTTAGGATGCATATAAGAGTTTTAAGTAAAAAATATTACTCTCTACGACCAAAAAAGGTGTATCCAATGGCAGTTCTTAACTATTTAAAATGATTTTCCTTTTTATTTAATACCTACATCTTAAGACAATTTTTCTTAAGCTTTATTTTTAGTAGAATTATGAATTTTGATATACTTGGTGCAAATAAAACACAGATCACATATTAGCTGTGTTAAAATATGATTTTAAAATAATTAAAGCTTAAAATGGGAAGAATAGAGGATAAACTATACAGAGGTATACTAAAAAGCAATAGTATAAGTTATAAGAAACACAAAATATTGATTCACTTTTTATGCATTTTTTTTTTTTTTTTTTTTTTTTAAATGATAAAGTTATGGTAGTAATATACCAGAAAATACATAGAAAACACTCTATACTTCTATACTTTAAAATTCGTGTGCATATGTCTTTAAAAAATAACAAATGTCTATTTTTTCCTATCTTGATAGAAATATCGCAATATATCACTAATATCGATATTAACTTGGTGATATATCGCGATATTTAATTTCTGATATCGTCCAGCACTAATGGAAAGTATAGGTGGAAAGCGATTCCTCGTATTTAACTGCTGTCATTCTATATTTGGCCATTAATTATTTCTTTCTTCGAGTCTCTACTGAAAATACTAGTTTATTATTAACTAGCCGCCTTCAGTGACAAGCTGGTTCAGTATCCTTGAAAAATCCGACTGCATGAAACCCCATTAGGTGCAGCCTGAGCCGCCTTTATTCCGTTTTTGGACCTACAACAGCTCACTGACATATAGTGCTAATAGCTTTATTGAAAATTTTAATTGTAGTAAATTTTCGCTCGGTAACGCCCCCTTCCTGTTTCAGTATCTGAAACAGTCTGTTCGCTTACCATGTGAAAATCTCCATCTTTGAAAATTCTAACTGTAGCAAAGTCCCGCTCAGTGGGGACTGCGGTGCCTTATGCCTGTTTTAGAACTTACAACAGCTTGCTCGCTCATTGTGCAAATATCTTTGAAAACTTTAACTGTAGCAAATTTTTGCTCTGTTACGACTAAGGCGACCCTTTATGTTTCATGATTTGGAACAGTCTTTTTGCTCACCGTGTAAAGGAACATTGAAAATTCTGATCTGGCAAATCCCCAACCTGTTGGGGCCTACGGTCGCCTAATCTACTCACAAATAATTTAATCGTAATTGGTGATATTGAATTATTAAAATATCAAAGAGCCATCTGGCGACAGAGATTTGCAAAATGTACTTTTCAATTCCAATTCAAATAAATTTTAAAATGATATATTACTTATGGAATTGTGTTAATTAGAAGCTGGGATAAAAAAGTAATATAAACATTGTTATAAAAAGAACTGTCTGACTTTTCCGTGGTTTTCTCCGAAACCTGCATAATTGGGGGAAAAATAATGTTAACAATTCTTAATAAGAAATGTGAATGGAGCATTGGAATTCAAAAGTCTGCAAAATTAAACAGAATAAAGGTGTTCCGGGTTTTCAGCAGTTTTCTCTGGAACTCCCGTACTGAATTTGATAGCTTATATCAGTTTAAAAGTTCCCCATAAAATTACTGCAAAATATATTTCGAATGATACATTATAAGTAATTTAATCATAATTAGAATTGGATATATTGGAATAAAGGTGTTCTATGTTTTCTGGGGTTTGCCCTGAAACTCCCACACGGAATTTAATGGCTTATATCAGTTTAAAAATCTCCAATAAAATATATTTCAAATGACGTATTATAAGTAATTTAATCATAGTTAGAATTGGCGATATTGAAATTTTGACAGCAGAGATTTGGGATCTCTACTTTTTAATTCCAGTTCAAATAAGTTTTAAAGAGATATATTACTTATGAAATTATGTTAATTAGGATCTGAGATACAAACATTAATAAATATAAACATTTCTGTATAAAAATTTGTATCTGACTTATCCGTGGTTTTCTCCAAAACTTGCCTTATTTCGTGCTGTATATCGTTAAAAATCCTTAGTACGAAATGTGAGCGGAAATTAGAATTCGAAATTCTGTAAAATATAAAAGCATAAAAACGTTCTAGGTTTTCTATAGTTTTCTTCGAAAGTTTTGGAGAATGTAAAATTTTCGAGAGATTTATTGATTTCATTGAAGTTCATGATAAAAGTGGCGAATGCATGGCAAACATAATTTCTAAAATGTTAGAGGACGATAAGTTATCAAATAGGGACTGTCATGGTCAGTCCTATGATAATTCAAATACGACAGGAGCGTACAGATACGTCCAAGCCAGAATAATAATAATACGCTGCTTTTCACCGTGCATTGCCCATTTTCTTAAACTTGTTGGTGTACATGCCTTCTTTCTGCTCCGTGCTAAACGTCTATGTGGAGCTAGCTGTTCAAAGAATTTACAACTTTTTGTTTCATCTAATTTACGCTGTGATATTATGAAACAAGAACGAAAAATCACATGCAGTTCCCATAGTTTATTAACTTTCTAACTATATGTACCTCCTGTTGCATCGTTTAATCGTCAATGCACTTTCACTACTTGAACACACAGCGTTCAGACGGAATGGAAGATAGACATACACATAGACTAATTGAACTGATATTCACCCTTAAACATTGTTGTAAAGTGTTAAAAACGTTTAACACAAACGAAAAATGAAACACCACTGTTGTATAACGTATCTGAATATTTCAGTGTAGCTCTGTAAATCTTATTGCCAAACATTTCATATTCTGCCAACAGAAAAAAAAAAAACTTGTTTTAGCATCTTAATAACGAATTTCAATTTAATTATAATTTGCGCAGTAAAAATCCCTCTCAAAAACGTAAGGCGTTGACATTCTTTTGAGTATTCCTGTACACAAACCAGCTGCACTACTAATATCATTTTAAATGGTGAACAACCCATAGTGAACTCGAAAAGATTTTTTTAAGAGTGATCATTTTAAAGAAATTCTGAAGATATTTCCGGACGGGGATGCTGGAGGCGGTTAGAGGGACAGACAGATAGACTAATTCAAATCATAATCACTCTTAAGCGTTGATTAAAGTGCAAAACGCTTAAACAATGCGAAACTGCAATTGCAGCAAATTTCAATCATAATCCTTAATTTATTTGAATATTTTTGTGTGGTCTTTTTTTTCTAATGTTAATCATACTATATTTTACAGAAAACAAATTTTGTGCATAGGAATAATAAATGTCTATTTCATTACGATTTGTGCAAAATAAATGTATTGAAATATGGTTTATAGAAATACCTCTTATAAAGAACACAATGCTGTGGAGTTCTTTTGTGTTATTACAAAGTATTAAAAACACACAAAGAATAGCGTCAAAGGGTCAGACATGATGGTCTGTGGAAGGAGAAGCTGTTATCGGTTTGAAAATAAGCCTAAATAAGTTTGTGATGCTTCAATAGAGCTATAAGATGGAGGCAAATCACCAAGGCAAATTCAGAATAAAAACGTCTACGAAATGAGGCCAGGAATTTTGAATTTATTTTATACTTAGTGATATAGAATCATGTTTTGAAAGTGTTCAACTGTGTCGGTAAAGGAATACAAAAAAACTGATAACTGATATTGTTTTAACGAGATCAATTGCTTTTATGGAAGGGTTGGAAAATACATTAAAAGATTTCGTAATACTGGATTTCACAAATGGTTTAAAAAAGCTACTGCCATTGCTGAGTTGATGTCATAGATACAACAATTAACACTAACAAGGGTGCTGTTGGCATAATGAAAACGTAAATTTCAATTCTCAATTGCAAAAACTGGCCCCAGATTATTATTATTTTTTTAAAATAAAATTTTGCCTTTATAACTTACAAGGAGAGGTCACGACATGGAAAATTCAAATCGGGACGAAATTGCGCAGGATTGTAGTATACTATGAGGGTAACAACATATCAAAGCAGTAGGACGCACTATCCACAAAATTTCGAGAAAAAAGCATTTAAAATTTCAGTAATCTTTAAATACAAGTTACTTCGCAAGCGAGCAAGTGCCCCAGTGGTGTGATCCTAAAGCGCGAGTCTGCTAACCAGAGGACTTGGGTTCGAGGCTACCTCGAGATTACTTTTTTTTTTTTTTCTTTAACTTTTTATGTAATTTAAACTTTTTATTTATTTTTACTTTATTTTACAATTCAATTTAAAATCTGAAAATTTTAATAAATTATTTAATATTCTTGAGTATAAAATAACTTTTTCTATTTTTAATATTTATAACTTAAAAATACAATAAATTTTTATAACTTAAAAAAAAAGTTTAGTTTTACACAACCCTAAATGAGAAACATAAAGAAAAACAGACAAATATTTAAGTAATTAAAAAATAAGCAAGCTGTAACCAAAGTGTAAAATAGTTAGCAGGTGTTACTTAAATCTTTGTCTGAGTTTCCTGATTTTCTTTGAATATGTATAAATTACGGAAACGCTTCTAGCTTGTTAATAATAAAGGGCAGGTGGTATTTTATTTTGTGCAAGGAAGGATAAAAAAAAAGGAAGTCGTTATCGAAAAAGAAATGATGCTCATTAACATTTAAAATATACATTTAAAGATAACATTTCTTTACCTGTAATAACTTAACAGCATCGTAATCCTATACTATAATTTTTTAAGAAACTGTATTGATTGGAGAAGTAATTATTTAATTTGGATAGTAATTATATATGCAATTAAAATGATCATTTCTCTGTATTATTATTATTTTTTAATTTAAAAAACAAAATTTAGTATTGTTTCAAGCATACCTAAAATAAAATAAAATATCTCGATAAATAATCAAAAACAGTTTCTTTAGTTTTACCTTATTTTACATTTAAAATAAAACTAAAATTTATTTTTTAAATTATAGAAATTTATTGTATTTTTAAGTTATAAATATTAAAAATAGAAAAATTTATTTATTTTATATTCAAAAAAATTAAATAATATTTTATTAAAATTTTCAAATTTTGAATTGAATTATAAAATAAAGTAAAAAGAAATAAAAAATTTAGATTGCATAAAAAGTTAAAAAAAAAAACAAAAGTAGTCTCGAGGTAGCCTCGAACCCAAGTCGTCTGACTAGCAGACTCGCGCTTTAAGATCACACCACTGGGGCGCTTGCTTGCTTGCGAAATAACTTGTATTTAAAGATTACTGAAACTTTAAATGCTTTTTTCTCGAAATTTTGTGGATAGTGGGTCCCACTGCTTTAATATGTTGTTACCCTCATAGTATACTACATTCCTGCGGAATTTCATCCCGATCTGAATTTTCCATGTCGTGACCTCTCCTTGTTAGTGGAATAACTTCATTTATTTCCTTCCTTCTAATATTGTTGATGAATTCTGGTGGAATTTAATTTTAAATTGGAAAATTTTCATTCCCCTCAAAGAGTTAGAGTACCGAAAGGAAAAGATGTCTGGCGAATTAGTCCACGATGAGTTACAGACTTTTGAAACAGAAACACTAAAACCAACAAATGCTATATTAGATCGAATTTTAGTCGAAATTAATCACAGACTTGACAATGTGAGGAAAATAAATTATTATTTTGTATTTTTGACTGACGAAGCATTGATAAAAATGACTATAACAGATTTTTTACAAAATATATAGATTCAATTTGGCTCTTAAATATGTCAAGGGCTTGAATTCAGAAAAACGCTTTTCCGAACATGAAGTTTTCAAAGAACAAAGACCACTTTTATCGACATATATTTATAGATTACAACCTGTTTCTTTATTGGAAGTTACATGTAAAAACGATTTGCTGAATGCATTTCCTAACATAAGCATAGTTTTCAGAATTTATGCAACTCTGCCTACAACTTTTGTTTCATGTAAAAGAAGCTTTAAAAAAATGAAACTCACTAAAGATTACATTCCACAATGTCCTAAGAGCACTTGTTGGAATTGGCAATATTTTCGACTGAGAGTGAAATAGCCAACAATCTCAATTATGACATTTTAACTGAAATAAAGTCGAGGAAAATAAATCCTTAGAATTACGTATAATTTTATAACTAAAATAAATAATTTTGTAAAAGTCTCAGAATTTTATTTGCTAAAAAATTTTGCGTAGAGGGCGGCAAATTGGAAGTCTGCACCCCCTTTTTAAAAATGTAGATCCGGTGCTGTTGCAAAGTTTAAAATGACAAATGAATAAATGATGCTGACTCTGGGGTACAAACTCGGCAGGACAGAGCATCCAGATGTCCTTTTTATACAAAATTTAGCACTAAGCATACTCGAGAACAAAAAAGAAAAAAAAATTGCACTTGGTGGCCTTTTTTAGCACTGAAATGATCAGTGACATTTAAATATTTCTTTTCTGATGTACGCTTTCTAAAAACAGTTTCACAGCAATTCTATAAGAACAAGTGTATATCATTCATACAAGTAAAATATAAAAAGTATAATCTAATATTTCAAAATTAGAATTTCTTACAGAGATTCTATTTCTATTTTGCAAAATGCATTTAAAATGTAAAGCAAACAGAATTTCAAGTAATACACTATATTATTAAAATATTACATGTTAGTGCGGTCAGTGGCAGATCCAGAACTTAACTTTGGGGGGGGGGGGGGCTAAGATTTTTTAAAGATGTTATTCCAGATTAATGAAAAGTTTACAATTGTAATATTCAATTGTGAATGTCAGTACTCTTTTGTACAAGAAAAATAAATAAATAAAACAGTTTCAGGAGGATGCTGTGCCCTCCTAGCTCTTTGGTTGAAAAATAGAACCCTTCTTGCCCATTATCCAAAAAAATTTGCATTTTTCTTGTCCTCCATCGAAAAAAAATTTGCACCATTACTGCCCTTAGTAGAAAATAACCTTCAAACTGAAGATAAGTACTATAAATACTAATAAAACTACTGTGTATGATAATTAACATTTGTCCACACATTAGTAACAAATAAACAGAGTTAAAACTTTAAAACGCTTATTGTATGCATACTTATAATTGAATCTTGATATAAGACACGGGATTTTTTTTATGTTAAATGTGTTTTAAGAATCCAAAACTCTCTTCAAAAATATAAAAAGTGCCCTTTCTTTATTGGCAGTATTCTGCCCTTTTTTAAATCTGCAGGAAACTCTGCAAAAAGTTTTGTATAAGGAAAATATTATATTATTAATATTTTTATGCAAAAAAGTTCATTACATTTTAAAAGTTCAAGGTATGTCACCCTTTAGCTATCTGACAAAAAATAAATCTGAATTACATGATAAAAAAATAAAAATAAACAATAAATGTACAAATAAAATAAAAATAAACAATACTATGTATAACAAATATGGATACAGCTGCATTAACAAATGAAAAAAAAAAAAGAAAAAAGGTATACATTACCATAGGGAAATTTCAAATGAAATTGTCAGAATTTGTATGACAGCTAGAGTATCAAAATACTAAAATGTATATAATGTAATATGTTGTATATCTCTAGATAAAAACCATCTAATTAGACTTAAAGATTATTAAGCATTTGTGTTATGTAAAGCATTTGTGTAATATGCAGTAAAGAATTTGTGTTATATTTTTAAAGCCCAGTTAAACACATCTAATTTGAGATTCCCCCCCCCCCCCCTTTTTCAATCGCGATTTATTAAATATGACTAAATATCGATCTGTTTGTGCACAAATTATTTTTTTTAAAAAAAAGCAAGGGTAAAAATCTCCAAAAAATTCAAAATTTGGTTATCACAACTACACTAATGAATTATAAAATAAAGTAACTGTAACTAAAATTAATAAGGATAAAAATTCAAATTTTATTGCAGTTATGATTTCACTAATAAATTGTAAAATTAAATATCCATACTTAAAATACTCACTGTACATAGCTGATTAAACCAGCGTCTACAAAAATCATATTTTTATAAACAAATACTAATACTTCACTAGGGGGAAAATGTTATTTTTACTGGCAGAGGCAATAATAATCAAAAATACAAATCATTTCTTTTAGAATGTTATAGTGAAAATAATTATAAAATTTTTAATTTTTTAACAATGGTGTATAATTAATAAAAAATAATAATAAATAACGTAATTCAAATTTCGGCTTCATGTATTACAACTCATTTCAGTGTATTTAAAATGAAAATGCACTTATTTTTAAAAGTTATAATCAGAATGCATCATATATTTTCTGCACGATAAGGATATACGTCACAAACATAATAAATCTAAAACAACATACAGGCAATTTATAAGGAAGGAAATTTTTTTTTAAGTTAATGATCTCAGAATGATAGAAAATAAATAAATAAATCATTACATACTATAAAATCAGATGAATAATGTAATACATCCAGCAATAACTCAATACTTCAGTAAAACTGTGGTGAAATAAAATACATTAATAGAAAGCTATACCGGTATTACAAATAAAAAAATAAGAAAACTCGATAAGACCGATGTTGATAGGAAGAAAAAATTCTGTATAACATGACACTGGGTGGCAATAATTTTTCATAGACATCCATCAAACAAAACAGAAGTAGTAGATTATAATGTCAACATGATTAAATTATGTTATCGCAAAAAAAGTCATAAACAAACAATGTAAATTTATAATAACTTGTCAAGGTTATTAACCTAAAGTAACAACACAGTAGCAGACAGAATTCATGACAAGATAGCAAAACTTTTCTCCGCCAGATGTCACATAAGTCGTGTGCTTAAATCATGGAGGTAAATATATCCCTGTACCACCATGGCTCATATAAATAATTAATCCACGGAGTCTATAATTTAAATATTATGACTTCTACAAATAAAAATAATAAATGATATTTAATATTACAGTATCCGCGTTTGTAATGATCGATAGATGGCGCTCTCTGAACTGCAGTTGTTAGTAAATATAATAGCCACGTGGATTAATAATTGTTCTTTCTCCGCCATTACATCATGGAAAATCGATTGCATAATATGATGATATGCAGTGGTGTGATAATTTCACTTTAGCCCACCAGAGGGCGAGAATTTCATTACAATCGCGGATAATAAAAAAATAAGACTCTCGTAGTCAAGTGTTTATGTCGCCTATAGATATATTAATAAGATATAGATTGATCATCGAGGGAAAAAATATGATTCCTTTTCACTTGAGGAAAGACGGCCATTTTACCTCCTAATGGCCGTCTTTCCCCCTTTGAATACACCATAGATATAGTAATATACATAGATCTATCATTCCCATGTTAACGTGCAAAGATTTTTGATGCCGAAAAAGTTTTTGGCATCAGCCATGATGAGAGAGTATAACAAACTCGAAAACAACAATGGAATAGAATGTTGATATCATAGATATAGTAATAAGACATGGTTGATACAAATTTAACTAATTTATGAAAAATATTATTCTTTATAATCAGTTGCTTTGTTATTATTATGGTTTAAAAACATGTTTTGATTTTTAATGGAATAATTTTTTAAAAATTTTAATATTTTTTAAGTTTTTATATTAGTAAGTAATATCGAATTTTCAAAATTCTTTTAAATGTAGTTAGCAGTGGCAGAGGTAAAACCCGCCTGTTTTAATATATTATAACTAATATTACCACAAGACTTTCTTCTCTATTTAATCCTGTACAAATTTATTCAATACAAATTATTTATTAAGTTATAATTTATTAAAGATATTTTCCATGATGAATGCAGACGATTTTTTTCTTAAAGTAGTATAATAATAAATGCTGAAAAAAATCATTTTTGTGCAGACATGAAAAGATATACAGTCGAATCTTGTTAACGTGAATGTCAAGGGGGATCAAAAATCTGTTCATCTTATCAGTAGTTCAAGCTATCAGTAACTGATCGTCATATAACTAAAGTAATCCTCATTTTGACGGGGATTGTGATAACAGTTCATGTTAAAAGTAATTCACGTTAACGAGGTTCGACTGTATATATATATATATATATATATATATGTCTATACTATATATGCATTATATATAACATTAAAAATAAAAGAAATCGGTAGCTTCGTTTTAAATTAATACAAATGTATGGTTCAACCATTCGTTTTAGAAATATTGACGAGTTCTTTCTAAAATATCCACATTGAAAATTTACACAGGCCCCGGGGGAAGAGCACTTCCTTCCCAGGAGGAAAGCAATGCTCCTACATGCACACATTTTTTTTTTTCAAGTTTATTACTACTATTATCAATAATTCATATACATTTTACATTCATGCGTTAAAAATAACTCACATTATATACATTTATATGAAATTTTGACCTATACTGTCATGTTAAGTACTTAGACTTTAGTAATTAGTCTTGTTTTTCAACCGGCGGATGATACGTTAACAGCGCATGCAAATTTTCCTGAAAAAGAGGATGAGTTAAACCAATTCTTCATCCGTAAATCATTTAACTCTTACTTTCTTGAAATTCATTATGTGTGTTTCCGAGTAAACCCAATTTCTGCAATATTTTGTAACAGGAAATTAAAGGGTTAACAGCTAAAGCAAGATTTCCTGTAAATGAGGATAAGTTTAATTAATTTTTCATCCCAAACACGTCTTAACTCCAAACATTCATCAAAATTATTATATTTATTTCCAAGTAAACCCGATTTTTGCCATATTTTTCCTCATTAATATGCAATTTTTGTCATATTATTCCAAGTAACCAACAAATAAAGGTCTAACAGCAAACCATGATTTTTATGAAGATGGGGATCAGACTAATCGTTTTTTTACCCCAAAAAACACTTAACTCCAAGCTTCCATCAAAATCGTTAAACCCATTTTCAAGAAAACCCAATTTCTGCCATATTTCCCAAACGGTAATTAAAGGGTAAACAGTAGACGCGAATTGCCCTGGGGATGAAGATATGCCTAATTGATTTTATACCTCTAGACTAGAAACACTTAATCAAAGACTTTCTTCAAAATCATTACATCCCTTTCCGAGTTAACCCAAATTCGGCCGTATTTCTTAACCGGTTGATAAAGGGTTAACAGTGGGCAGGAACTTTTCTGAATCGAAGAAAAAATCCAATTTGCACCAAATATCTATCTGTTTATCTATCTATCTACCTATATATATATATAGAAAGAGAGATGCCAAGTTATTACGGATTTCCGTAATCTTAATACCAGAAATTTTTTTATGTATTCCTTTGTAATAACACTATTCGGCATGAAAATTGTATCTGACACCATTTCAGCCCACTCTTATGTAAAATGACCTCCTGAATCCGAATATGATCACCCTTTTGCCCAATCACACACCGTTTTCTTGATACGCCCCCTCCCCCATTTTTATCATTGTTTGATAATTTTATACTCATCAGTTTGATTTGGAAAGCAACGATGATTATTTTAACCGTTAAATGTCTTCTGATCTGAGGAGCTACAGTGGTAGAAAGTTCTGAAACACGAACATTTGTAGTAAGGAGGATACTTGAGAGGATTTGTGCCCAGAAAAAAAAAAAAAAAAAAAAAAAAAAACCTAACCCTAAAATTTAATCAAAATCGTCACATTCACTTCCGAGTAAACCCATTTAATGCTATAAATTTCGACTGGCCGTTAAAGGGTTAACGCGATTTTTTCTGAAGATGAGGATATGTCCATTCGTTTTAGCTCTCTAAAGAACACTTAACCCCAAACTTTTATTAAAATCGTTATATTCATTTCCGAGTAAACCTAATTTCTATTATATGTTGCGACTGGACGTTAAAGGGTTAACGCGAATTTTCCTGAAGATGAGGATATGTCCAATCGCCCACAAAGTGTTCTTTAGAGAGATATCTCTAAAGAACACTTAATCTCAAACTTTTATAAAAACCGTTACATCCATTTCCGAGTAAACCTAATTTCTATTATATGTTGCGACTGGCCGTTAAAGAGTTAACGCGAATTTTCCTGAAGGTGAGGATATGTCCAATTGCTTTATCCCTCTAAAGAACACTTAATCTCAAACCTTTATAAAAATCGTTATATCCATTTCCGAGTAAACCTAATTTCTATTATATGTTGTGACTGGCCATTAAAGGGTTAACGCAAATTTTCCTGAAGATGAGTATATGTCCATTCGCTTTATCTCTCAAAAGAACACTTAATCCCAAACTTTTATAAAAATCGTTATATCCATTTCCGAGTAAACCTAATTTCTATTATATGTTGCGACAGGCCGTTAAAGGGTTAACACAAATTTTTCTGAAGATGAGGATATGTCCAAACGTTCTTTCTTAAAAAAAAAAAAATAATAATAATAAATAAATAAATAAAAAAGACACTTAACTCCAAACTATAAACAAAATCGTTATATCCATTTCTGATTAAACTCAATTTCTACTACATGTTGCGATTGGCAGTTTAAGTGTTATGTTAACACTAATTTTCTTGATGCTAAGGATGTTCCAATTGTTTTAGGTCTCTAAAAAACACTTATCCCAAACTTTTATTAATATCTTTATAACCATTTCCGAGTAAACATAAATTTCTACTCTATACAGTTGGTAACAAAAGTGTCCGACTGCATTGCGATTGGCAATTAAAGGGTTAACTCTAATATCTCAAAAGATGAGGATAAGTCCAATAGTTTTTTCGACCATAAAAACTTCTAACCAGACAGAAATAGTAGACAGAAACGATAAATTTCTTTAAATGTCGTTATTCCATACAAAAAAAAAAAAAAAAAAAGGAAGAAGAAGAAAAGAAGAAGAAAAGAGGGAAAGAAAAATGAGTATCTGAAGCTTTTTCATTCATCTTTAGTACATAAATTATTCATAAATTTTATTTGCTAAATTATCTGTGTGTATTCCCGTGTATATTCAGTCGGGGAAAGACATCCACAAGAGAGTAAAATGGCCGTCTTTTCCCGAAAAAAAAAGGCATCACTTTTTCGGCCTCGCTGATCAATCTATGTCTTATTACTATATCTATAGAATACACACGATTGGTTGGTTTGTTGGTTGGAGGAGTTTTACGTCACACTAGTGCTGCGCAATGGGCAATGTGAATACCACTGAGCTGAAGAACAACTGGAGGAAATGCTAGACCGGTTTTCGCGTGCCGTTTTTTGAAAGGTTTGTCTTCCGAGCGTTGTACGGCAGAAAGCAATTGATATCTTTATATTTCAAAGTAAAACTGTGTAAAGGTTGTCTGTTCGAACAACCATATGCTAAACATGATATTACAATTTAAATTTTAATTCTTTAAAGAGTATAATAGTAATAGACGACCCGACAAATGTTGCCTGCCGTGCAAGGTTTGACTTTGTATGGTAAATAATTGCAGAAAAACTGGTGCGCATGAACACTGTGTAAAGGTATTAGAACCATTTGCTCCAGTTGTTCTTCAGCTCAGTGGTGAATACACACAGATAATTTAGCAAATAATGAGTCATGTGAGAAAAACCATCTATGCATTGGTTTCCTTGGTTACAGCTTATTTTCAATAAATTTCTATGGCAACTGCTTGCAGATTGTACCTGACGAAAGTTATAACCGCCAATGTCTTTGTTTACTTACATAATATACATATATATACATATATATATATATATATTTGTTCTAAATCATTTTAATTTTCCTTTAACTTCTTTTTATTTCGTGTAGTCCAGATTTAACGCACAAAATATTGAAAAATAGTTGAGGAATTATTATTTGTTTTTAAATTTAACTTTTTTAAAAGTTTAACTTTTCTTTATAAGCACTTTTAAACTTAACTTTGTTGGGAAATAATGAAAAAAAAAAGTATTTTATTATTTATTACAATTTAAAATAGCTGAAAAATGATTTTAAAAACAATTTATTTCGGTCATAGGACTGTCGTGTTACCTAATAATAATGATAATTTGCCGAACTGAAATTTTAAATTTCCAAAATAGTGATAAAGGGCCAAACATAGCAATCTATTGGTTCATATCACGTGATTCATGTTAAACCACAGAAAGATAATTATTTATCCGTTGAATCAGCACATTATTTATCTCGTTGAGACTAATAATCAAGGAAAATGGTACACGTCAATAGTCAAATGCTTACATTCCCCTTCTAGTGAATTGGCAGCGAATGTTATGCCTGCGACGCAATTCCTTGATGTTGGGTATCCATCATTGGCGCATTTATCGCTCTTTGTTGTGGGTGTTACTCGTGTTGCCTCGCTGACTGATTGACAGAGAGACGAGACGATTAAAAAATCTCGCAAGCAAGTCGTCAACCAATCAGATTGCAGCATTGTTACGACACTATACCCGGCATTCCTAGATTTTTCCTAGAAACCAGCGAAACCAAAACACGTACACGACATCTTCATTTTCACCAATGAAATTTTATGAATAATTTATGTACTAAAGGTAAATAAAAAACTTCAGCTACAGTTTCAAATTTATTTTTCTTTCTTTCTTTCCCTTTCTTTTTTTTTTTTTTTTTTAACATATATATTAACTTAAATAATATTTAAAGTTAAACTCCTTCTATATATTAAAAGTAGCTTTATTCCCACCGCTGCTAACTATATTTAAAAGAATTTCGAAAATTCCATATTACTTATTATATAAAATACTAGTTAGTTGTTGGGCGGCTAACGCGGCCGTTGAAAAATGATCATTTCATTTTATTTATTTCTCACTTCAAATAATTCATTTGTCATCATCAAGCACATGCAAAATTTCCGCACTTTATTTATCTCTTCGTTACCTTTAAAATTATTATTATTACTTTATAGACGTCATTTTTCATATGCATGAGAAATTTAATATTTAATTTTTTTTTTTCTTTTTACTTGAAAGCATATTTCATTTTATGCTAGAAAAGAAAAAAAAAAATGGCATCAATTTAAATTTTAAATGTCTATTTTAAAGCTATGTCTATTTTCATGTTTTAATTAATAAAAAAAAAAAATTAATAAAAAAATTAAAATTCGTTACAAATAAGGTACCAGATGAAAGGGACAATTTTTCTGAATCCGTCGAATTAAACAGCTTACCGATAGGACAATTAGATTTTTTCAAATTAGGCGGAAACTTGTGCTCACACACAGGCAGAGTCCAAGGAAATCTTTTAGCCTTTTACAGCGTGACATAGTCAGTCAGTGATGAGTGTAACTATATATGCTGATTAAAAAAAAAATCCATTAACTATGGAAACAGTATTAATTTCATAATAATAACAAAGCAACTTATTATAAAATTATATTTTTCATAAATTAGTCAAATATAACTTATTTATGAAAATTTAACCCATTTCCTTTCATATATTTATTAGAACAATTAAAAAGACACGCAATATTTCGGCATTTTCAAAATTCCTCAACATTCCATTTATTAATACAATTGTCGAATTTCATACCTACTAATGACTGATGCCAAAAAAATTTTTCGGCATCAAAAATATTTGCTCGATAACATGGAGATGTTAGATCTATAGAAATTGCTATATCTATGATGTCACCACTTCGCTAATCGCCAGCGGGCATAAAAGATAGAGTGAATTCGATTCCCGTGGAGGCCCAACACTTCCCATATGGACCGTGGGCCGTATGCCATAAATATCATTTAAAAACAAAGTTCGTTTCAACTTTTCCTGGGCATTCTGAAAATGCGGCTAATATATTCTCTTTAAGCTAGATAATGAAAATATCAAATGCTCTGGAAGCAAACTTTGCACATAAACTTGGAAAATTGGTTCCAATTCGAATTAATTGAGTTTAGGTTTACGATGCTGGTTTATAGCTGTATGCAATATATTTCTCGTAATATTGTGATTCGTTGAATAATTCAAAATATCTTGCACACAAGTGTTACAATCATATTCCTGAGAAAAAATGCTAAAATGAAGTAAAATAATAATAGCTAGTGGATCTGCAGATCAGGAGCCGCAACGTCTTAGTTTCGTCACTCATTATTCAACAGATCATTGATCATTTTTATTTATTCCATATTATATATATCATTATCATCATCACCCTCATCATTATGAATTTTAACCTTTATCAGTCCACTGCAGGATGAAGACCTCTTCTATGGGATTCCAATCTGCCCTGTTTTCTACAATTCTTCTCTATTATGCTCTTCCAAACTTCACAATTTTATCTCTCCAACGGCACATTGGTCTCTCTCTCGACCTTTTGTTATATTTCGGAATCCAAAATAGGACTGGTGGTCCATCTTACATAATTTCTTCTGGAAAAGTGATCAGTCCAATATCATTTAACTTAATTCTAGAATTAAGTTAAAAATGAATTAAGTTACTGATGAATTAAGTAATTCATCAGTAACATTGCTCCCTAATCCAATACAAGTGTTTCGCTTTCTGTCTCTTCCGGCGAAACCTAACAAGTCTCTTTCTCTCTCTCTTTATATATATATATATATGCAAGATCTTGGCTGGGCGTCTAGAGGTGGGGTCAATGGTGAGATGCAAATTAAATAACGTCACATTTATTTGAAGATACACAAAACACAAATAACACATAAATATTATTGTAACAGCAGAATCACTATTAACCAACTACTGGTTCTTTGGCTTGATACACAGAACTAAGCTCTCTTCATCAGAATATCAGAAAGCAACATTTAAGCGTACTATAATACACAAAAGCACCTACGCGTGCTATCGAATAGTGAGAATGAAGTAATGAGCCTTCCATGGCTCTACCCAACTACTCAAAGCGTTTTAGGCTCTAATTAGAAGAAAATTACCACATCAGCCTTCACGCTGACGGTCTCAACAGCTCTCCATTGTAGCCGGATGCTAACTAACTCTTCCGCTTGTCAGATCGTTCCCTGGATACATCCGAGACAGCGCCATCTGTTGACTGTGCAAGGAATTAATTTCCACAGAGCTCTGTCATCCTGACGTAAGGTGTCCTCACCGTCGGATCAGCCTAGGATACTAAAGGATATCTGCAAAATACAATTCAAAAGAAAAAAAAAAGAGAAACAGACATTTAAAAAAAAATTATGTACATTAAGGTTAACAGTAAACTTTTTCTCTAGAGTTTATAAGTCTCTATAGTTTTGGATTTTTGATTAGTTCATAATCCACAATTTTATATTATTTGCAGAGGTACTAGTATAAATAGGGCCTTCGTGATCACCTATCTTCTCGACTTCATATCGGTCCTTGGCCTTCACACGCACAATCTTGTATGGACCTGAGAATTTTGGTCTAAGTTTCATGCCAGTTCCAAACTGAGTTCGCTGGATAGCAACTAAGTCATTAATTTTATACACATGGGCTTTCTTTCTCTTCTTGTTGTAACATCTACGATTTTCTTCTTTAACCTTAAGGATGTTTTTTCGTGATTCTTCACGAATGATGTTAAGGTTGTCGAGCATGGAACTTATTCTTTCCTCTTCGAGGAGTTCTAGTACTCTCTTATCTTCCTTCCTTCTCATGGTTACATTACACCTGTGAGTAATTCAAAAGGAGTTCATTTGGTACTTCTTGATACGGTGGAATTAACTGTTCTCTGGACAGCCTCAACAAACTTGTACCACTTGTTCGGGCCATCTATGGATAACTTGGACAATACAGGTAAGACTGTTCGATGAAGTCTCTCTATTTGACCGTTCCCTCTTGGGATTCCAGTTGTGATGGTGACATGTTCGATTCCCTCTGATTCACAGTAATACTTTAAAGTCCTTCGATGTGAACGCAGCTCCGCGATCAGATATTATTCTTGCTGGGTTGCCAAAAATAGCTGCTTGTTGTTTTAATTTTTACATGGCATCTACTGAAGAAGTTGATTTCACGGGATATAGCCATGAAAATTTACTAAATCCATCTATAACGGTGAAAATGTAATTATAATTTTTGTTAGTGGCCGGTAATGGACCCACAAAATCGATATGATAAGTAGATAATGGTATATCTTCTTTCGGGATAGGGTTTAAAAAACCTTCTCCTTTTCCCCGCTTCTTATTTATGAGTATACAGTCTACACAACTTTTTACAACATTGTCTATACATTTTTTCATATTAGAAAAATACTAATCTCTTTTAACTAACTCTTCAGTTTTATTAACCGAAAAATGTCCTAGGGCATGACATTTCTTTACGACCTCAATTTGCATGGGTTCTGGGACAACTAGTACATCCCTGTCATTTAACACTTTATATAAAATATCTTTTAACACATAGTCGTCATTTTGGTTCTGCTGTAAAGGAGATTTCATTGTTTTAATGTACTCGTCATTTTCTTGAGCAGCAGCAATACGATGAGTGAGAGTATCGGTAGTCACAGCCATTACAGGGTGTCGGCTGAGAGCGTCTGCGTGCTGCATTTGTTTACCAGGACGATGTACTACTTCATAATCGAATTCCTGCAGCAGGAAAGACCACCTGGCTACCTTAGGTGTCAATTCACGTTTACTTAAAGTTTTGGTGAACGCTTGACAGTCAGTATAAATTTTAAATTTACTACCTAATAAATAGTTCCTAAATATTTTAAGGGCCTCAACTATCGCCAACATTTCTAACTCATAACTGCAGTATTTTTCTTCTTGTACCGAGGCCTTTTTACTCATATAATGGATAGGATAGTATTGTCCATCGTCGTCTTGTTGTAATAAGATAGCATCGAATCCTAATTTAGATGCATCTGTATGAACTTCCAATTTATAACCTTGCTTAAAAAGGTGTAAAACAGGCGTAATGTATAAAATGTCTTTCAGCTTCTGAAAAGCCAATTTCTGTTCTTTCTCGAATTTAAATGGAGTGGAAGCACGTAATAAGTCACTAAGTGGTCTGGCTATGTTGGCATATGAACGAATAAATTTTTTAAAGTAACCCGTTAAACTTAAGAAACTCTGCACTTTCCTAGCATTAGGGGTTCAGGGAAATTTTGGACTGCAAGAGTTTTTTCTACCGAGGGCTTAATCATGCCATTCTCAATTATGTGACCTAAGAAATCGATTTTTCGTTTCAAAAACTGACATTTCTTTAAATTTAATTCTAGACCAAATTTTAATGCCGTTTCTAACACACGTTTTAATTTATCTAACCCTTCCTTCTCATCTTTAGATGGAATAATTATATCGTCTAAATGAATAATTACAGTACCATCTTTTAATAAATCTTTAAACACATAATTTACATATCTCTGAAATACTAAGGGACTATTACATAACCCATAGGGGACTTTTAGAAACTCATACTGGACATTATCGGTCACAAAAGCTGTATATTTTCTACTTTTTTTCTCTACATCAACTTGTAAAAACGCATTCTTTAAATCTATAGTGTCGAAAAGACTTTACCCTCCCCTAACCTATCAAATAGATCCTCAATATTTGGCAGCGGGTATTTATCTTTAATAATTTTCGTATTTTAAATACGGTAATCACAGCATAACCTTATTCCTCCATCTTTTTTCCTACACACCACTATTGGCGAAGCGTAATTTGACGTATATTCTCTAATTATACCATCTTTCAACCACTGATTAATCTATTTATCTACTTCTAATTTTTCTACAAATGACATCCTGCGCAAACGTAAACATACTGGTATATCATCAGATAAAATAATGGACATTTTTAAATCAGTACTTTTTGTTTTAACTGGCTTATAATTTTTTATTAACTCGCTTAAATTATCTTTCAATGACTTGTTTAATATATGACTAACATCCAATTCCGTTTCTTCTGAAAAGTTGCACATATTTTAAAAAACACAATCTATTTTATTTTCCTTTCCATCAAATAAGGAAGAAAAATATTCACCTGCCTCATTCGTTTCTTCGCTACCCCCCGAAAACGCAAAACTTTTTCTCCCCACTTGGTCGTTCGAATTCGAAACATCTGTCTTCTTTTTATTTTGTTGTTTCAGAATATGAAAGATATTACCAGGCAGAATTACGTCGCATGACGAAGTTTTGCATAATTCGCCGATTATATTTACTGAATCACGATTAGGCAAAGATATTTTAAATTCAGCTATATTTGCATCTTTCTTTTCATTAAAGCAGCTAACTAGTGTGGTTTTAGAAATAATAGTTCTAGTGTGTGTAATGATATTTTTATTTACAACCAACGTTAAAGACCCGGTATCTTTTAACCCTTTAAGTGAAATATCATCCACCAAAATATCAACATATTCAAGCTCATTAACAATTAGGTTAATCGGACAACTATTATTTGTTTCGGATTGAACTACTGAATTTGTTGGAAGATTTTTACGGAATTCTTTTTTTCCTGCAACACGTTGAAGACAGACTCTAGCGAAATTAAATGTTTTCCCTTTTGCTCCACAAATGTAACACATTCTATCACGTTTTTCGTGAGTTTGGTAAGGCACCGAATTTCGTATTATGGGATCTTTATGATTATACTGTGCTTGTGCCTTTCTAAAAGGAGTTTTGTTTACAAACCGCTTATTCTCTGAACTTTCGTTTCGCGTATTATTAGTTTCAATTAGCGATTTCCCTCTAGAAGAATAGAATAAATCACACTCTCGACCTAATTCATTGGGTTTAAACCAGTTTTTACCCTCTCTAATGCTGATATGTTCCTCAGTTCTAGAATCCAACGTCTCATATAACATCAGAAACTGTAAGATCGGACAGTTGTTTAACATCGTTAACTCCTCTCAATCTACAATAGTACAGTAGAACCTCGATTATTCGAAGTAATTGAGACCGAACCTACTTCGGATAATCGAAATTTTCGGATAATCGAGAATTCATCAATAATCATCTAGTTTAATTTGTAGTATCGTCATTGAACTGTTATTATGGAAAGGACGGCTTGCATACAAAAGGATGTGGAAAAAAAAAAAAAACTTTAAAAATTCATGTTTTTTAAGAGAAAATTTTGGATGATAGTAGAAAGTGAAAAGAAAAAAAGTGAAGAAGAAACCGACTTCGGTTAACGGAGAGTTTCGGTTAATCGAGGTTCGGATAATTGAGGTTCTACTTACCTTTAAAACAAATGGTTATGTGATAATCTATAGCAAAGTTATCATTTTATTTTTTCATTTTTTAACGAAAAAAAAAAAGTTTTTCTTCAGATATTAGCACAAAATTGATTTTCTTTCAGCATTAAGTGTTATACTTCTCTGAAATGAAAATCGTCTGCATTCATCTTGGAAAATAATTTTATTAAATAGTAAGTTAATAAATAATTTTGCACAGCATGAATTTATATGAAATAATATAAAAGAAAGTCTTGTTGTGGCTACAATATACTGTTTTGGTAATAATATTTATTTAGTTTTTAACATGCATAATATGATTACAAAATCGTTTTAGATGCTTATAATTTTTTAATATATGTTATCTATGGGAAGAAAGCACAGGGAAATTGTCGCTGCATTGACTTATGGAATGCTTAACTTTAGATTTTATCTGCACTTCTCTGGCTTTTACGGGATTTCTTTTAAAAGTTTTTCTTTTGGGAACAACGTTGCAGCAGGGATACTCAGGATGAGGATCATAATTTCGTATTTCTTTAATCTAAATTAAGTAAGGAAAAAATATAAGTAAAATAAACTTTATTGAAAAATCTCTTTTATAAACAACAGTATATTTAACTATTTAAATAGAATTCAAGATTAAAATACATTACATATAGAGAAATGAACACTGTAATCTCATTCAATATGTATATAAGTTATACTGAGTAATTGTCAACTATTATGTTTATTTCCATTAGTGATTAATGAGAAGAGATTGTTAGTTATTAAGTAAAGTTTATGTAATAATTGAGAAATTAAAAATAAATAAATAAACGTTTAAATTCGAATAGTAAAACGCCGTCTTCTACACATTCTATACATTTTCACAATGAGTTCCTGAAACAACTTATTAGGACTGAGGACTATTAGTCTCAATCTGGGAAATTGCGGTGTCATTTTTCGATAGTTGGACACTTATCAAAATCTAAAATTTATCGATAATGTAATTGAATAATTTGAAAGCAATGTTATAATTTGAAAAAAAAAAAAAAAAAAAAAAAAAAAAAATGTTCTTCATCTTAAATTAAATTCTGCTTTTGCGAAAATTTCATCAAAATCTTTTTTTCATTTTTCATTTTTTTTTTTTTTTTTTTTTTGAAAGAAAAATAAAATAAAAGAAAATGAATAATAATCAGTATCGAAACAAACAGTATCGAAAAAGTTTTTTATTATTATTCGCGTGAAAATATATTTTATTATATGTCAAAAAATAAATTAACTCGTAAATTTTTTTTCACAACAATTATAAATTAAAATAAATAATTTAATAGAAGTTTAGAAGTTAGAATTTCTAATTTTATTTCTTTAGTATCCGCGATTGTAATGAAATGCTCGCCCTCTGGTGGGCTAAGGCGAAATTATCACACCACTGATAGCTTTCACGCTGAAACAATGATAGAACAACAAGAAAGAACATTAATAAATACACGTGGCTTTTATATTTACTAACAATTGCAGTTGAGAAAGCGCTATCTATCGATCATTACAAACGCGGATTGAGGAATATTAGTCTCAATCTATGAATAAAACGTCGTCATTAGTATTTTATGTGGGAAAAAGTTGGACATCAAATTTCAGTCACTTTAAAAAGTCTTTTGTAGAAGTATATAACAAATATTGATCGTGCGTTCATGTTTTAGATGTGTGTTCATGTAATCATAGATATAGTAATATCATATACATATATAAGATAGAACATAGATATAGTATAATATCTATAGATCTATCATCCCCATGTTATCGAGCAAAAATTTTTGATGCCGTTTGAAACTGTATCTGGAGTTTTTCATTCACCTTTAGTAAATAAATCATTCATAAATTTTATTTACTAAATTATCCGTGAGTATTCCTGTGTGTAATTTACTCGGGGAAAGACAGCCTTTAGAGTGACTTTTCCCGAAAAAAAAGGAATCACTTTTTTCCTCTCGCTGATCAATCTATGTCTTATTATTATACCTATACATACAATGCATAGAAGTATAATCTGTATCGCATTTAAAAATGTGTATTGCTTCTACACATGTTAGGGCTATACTTAACAAGTTTGCTAATGTACAGAAAGAAAGTTACATTTCACATTAAAAAGATGGTAAAGGTTAAAAATCTTTATTTTATTTTTGTTTTTTTGTTTTTTTAATTACTGTCTTAGAGTTATGAAAGTTTGCATGCATATGCATTGAAACTTGAAACGTATCAGTATTGAATAAGTTAAAATTTCTCTAAAATTTTGAAAAAATAAAAATAAAAATAAAAATAAATAAATAAAAATAAATGAATAAAAAAAAATAAAAAAATAAAATTCACATTTTAATTTTATTTTTAATTTTTTAAAATACTCCATGTTAACTAGTCTTTAAAATTTCCCCTAAATTTTACAATATCATAGTTTATCAATATATTCTAAAGTTATTTAGACGTTGTTTTAAGAATTTATTGATAAGTTAATTAAAAAAAAATATTTTTAGGATTGAATACGGAAAAATTGCAGCATTCAAATATAAAAATATATATTTTTTAATTACTAATCCCCAAAGTAATACCCAGATATGTTTAGAATATTAGATTTAGAATATGATAAACATATAGTTTAGAATACTGATAGTTTATCAGCACTAAGTTTAGAATTTAGAATATTTAGAATTCGTTCTCAATGCCAGGCGCGGGAAACGTGGTTACACTATTCATTCATTCATTCATTTTTATCCCAACCAAAATTTAAATTGAAGTTTTTGAATAAGCAAGTTTGTTTTTAATGGAATTTTGAGAGGAAAAAAAAAAAAAAAAAAAAAAAGTAAATAGTTGTATCCAGTTTTAAAATGTAACTCTCTTCACAGAAAAGAAAAAAAAACTTATGTTTGAGAGTGGTAATTTTCCTCTTTATTTTACCATGTGATTTATGCTTTTCCAAACCACTCTTATTTGTGTTCGCTGAAATGTATTAGAGTTATTAAGCACACACACACACACACACACACACATATATATATATATATAATTACATGTTGTCTCCTAGTGCCTAGGTTGGACTTTACATTGTATTTCGTTGAGGGTGGAATATCTGGATACAAGTCATGCTCCTTGATTAAATTTGTCAAGTTTTCAATATCTTCACTCGCAGCTTGACTCCACATATGCAAAAACTGAAAAGTTAAAAATAAAATGTATCAAATGTTTATATCAAAGTGAAAGTCTGAACAAGTGATTTCATCATTAATTTTCAAATGTGTCGTCTAGTTGCAAAACGGTGAACTCCATGAAATCGAAAAATTCGTTTTTTCAGTTTTTTAAATTCTAAGTAAACTTTTCCGCTATCCGGAAACAAGAAACCATGCCACAGCCGGTCAGATCCCTGCGTAATACGCGTTTGAAAATGACGATATGTTGCAAAACAGTCAAATCCTAAAACAGGTACACTGAGAAAAAAAAAAAAAAAATATATATATATATATATATATACCGCCTTCATCTAGAATGAATAAGTGGTCATTTTCTAAATCCTTTAACTAGAAATATAGATTTCCGAGCTATGCGCTAAGGCACGCCAATAAACTGAATAGACGAAATTATCCAGAATTTCTATTGTACACATTTTTAGATGGTGAAACAATATTCTGAATACTCTAAATATTCTGAATCATTTGTATTGCTAGAAATTCTCACTTGATTTTCTAGAATTGGGTAATAAACCAAGATTATAGTTGCTGAAACCCGCCTCTTGTAGTCTCATTTATTTGCAGAGATTTTTAAATAACTTTGCCCTCGAGAATATAGGCAAACGTTCTAGAATTCTAATAGGGGCTTCTAGAACTCGCTTTCCAAGGGACTAGAATTGATAAGGATGACATGGAACTATTTTTTCTAGAGAGCCACAACTTAGAATCTAGATGTCAGTTACAGATTTTTTTTTCAGTGAAAGTTTAAAATCCGGTCATCTGCATATCGGTTAAAAGAAGTATCTTTTAATCAATCATATAACTCAGGGAATTGGCCGGCTTTGGCATAGTTTCTAGTTTCAGATGGAGGAAACTTTTATTTAGAACTTAAAATACTGAAAAAACGTATTTTCCGATTTCAATGAGTTGACCGGTTTACAATTAAACGACACAAATATTACATGATACGTGAAAACTAGGTTGTTTAAAATACACAATTTCGTTATACACTGGAGAGGGAAAAAAAAACAAAAAAAAAAAAACTGGTATATGTGACTAACATAGTGTAGGACCCCCGTGAGCACGCAGAAGTGATTTTCTATATTTCTCAAACCTCAAAGCGTTTAATAATGTCAAAAACCGAGATCGGAAATTTTCATGAATATATAAGTTCCCAATACCTATGGTATAGTGAGAAACTAAAAGTAACCATTAATAATTATTTAAATAAAAAACATTTTTTAATGTACCATGTTTCTAAAACGGACTAAAAAGTATAAAATAATTTCTCCAGACCTATGCAGATATATAGAGATTCCCCCGATAATTTGGAATTGTGAATTTTTTATATTAAAAATTCACAATTCCAAATTATTAGGGGAATTTCTATGGGGTTACATATCTGCATAGGGCTAGGAGAAATTATTTTATACTTTTTTTTTTTTTTTTTTAGTACGTTTTAAAAACATGGTACATTAAAAAATGATTTTTATTTAAATAATTATTTTCTATTTTTTAGTTTTGTGTGTGGGAATTAAATTTTTTAGCTGAAGTAGACCGGACATTTTTCGTCAAAGACTACTACTCTTGGAATAGCCATTTTAAGCCAAGTAGTGCATCAAAAATAATAAATTTATATACTATATATAATTATAAGATAAACAACTTTTTATAAACCTTGTTTTTAAATTTTCTGTTGAATCATAGCTATAGAACTACATTAGCACTTTATCAATGTGCATAAACTTTTTAAAGTGATAATGACGTCAATTTTTGTGAAATGCATAACTTAAATGTTTTAAATTTTTTAACGTTCACATTTAATTAAACGTATTTATTTTTATGTCGAAAGAAAATGAACTCGTATTTCTATTTTTTTTTTAATTAATTAATTAATTTATTATTATTATTATTATTATTATTATTATTTTGGCAACAATTAAATTATAGCTAATATTTTAATGACTATTTTTAAAGCTATTAGGAGATTATTATTGTCATATTTCAATTAATTAACCCTCTCGCTGCGTATTTTTTTTATCAAAATAGGTTCAAAAATTGCGTATTTTTTTTATTACATATTTCAAATCTACATATATTTTAGACTTAAAATATACAAAAATTTTTTGTAAAAGAGTTTTTTTTCAATATAGAATTAGATCATAGAAAAAAGTTGTCAGAATATTGAAATTGAAGAATAATGATATAAAAGCAAAATTTTGAAAATCAATTTTGGTTAAATTATGATTTATTTTATAAAATACAAAGGTAAAAAGTATATACTAATGAAAATATGCAAAATACTTACAAAACATTTATTAGAAATGAAGTTTTGTATGATAAATTTCGAAACAAGGCTCGAGGCAAAGTCCGACCTCGCAATCCTCGAAATTTTCATCAGTTCCGCTATAAATATCATCAATATACTCGGAATCAGAGTCAGAACTACTGTCAGTGTCGGAAATATCGTCAGGAACATAGGTCATATCACTCGCGAAACGCTTCCTGCCAGACATCTTTGAGCTCTGAAAAGCGCGCGCAAAATGCTAAAAAAAATTCTTTTTATATTTCGCAGAAACGTGGACAACTAACGCCATCTGTTAGTCGACATCTAAATAAACAATTAAACATTACAGAAAAGCCGAAATGAAACCATGAACGGGGAAAGAGCGGGTTGCACACTTAAATAGACGGCAAAAACGCATCCCCGCGATAATCGCGGGTTGTGCAAATTTTGCTACTTCTACGTTGCCCGTGGAAATCGCGGGATGCGCAGCGAGAGGGTTAAAATAAAACTAATCAAAAATTCGAAAATCGGGTTTCGAAGTATTGTGTTGTTATCGGGTTCCGAGCTATTCTGAAAGTTTCAAATATCTAGTTCTTAGGGAAGTTTGTTAAAAATCGATTGCAAGATTTGTACCGAACAAACAATAATAGAAATTAATAAAAACATGGTAAAAAATAATGTATGCCCTTTTATTAATTTCCAGTCTGTAATCGTGTGGTAATTACACAAATTATTTTTCGTATAATGAATCTACTTCTTTGAATTGTTTATATATTTGGAAGCAAACCTACTTCTGAGAAAGAGAGCATACCATCGTGGTCCCGATCTGCGTCTTCGATTAAATCTTTGACGTAATCCTGATTGCATTTTACGTCCAAATGCTTCAGCAACTGCTGCAATTCATAAACGTCGATAAGACCATTTCCATCAAAGTCAAATCTGAAAGGATAGAATAATGAAGATAAGCTCGTCTGCACTATTAAAAATAATACAGTATTATATAAATATATTAATTTGTTTAAAGAATTATTTTAGTCTGTCTTCCAGATGGAAGGCATGCGATAATTGTGTTGTGTTCCTTCTTTCACAAAATTTCTTTCAATTTTATTTATTTATTTATTTTTTTAATTTGATGAGACAGGGAAAAAAAAAAACATTTTTTAATTAGTCTTAATGTACAAAAAGCGTAGAAAACATAAATAAATAAATAAAATGAAATGAAATAAATAAATAAAATTAATAACTGATTTATTTACCATTAAATATAGAGTTGCATCCCTTAGCAACGGTTGATATATTCGTTTTTTAAAAATTCTTTTGCTCATTTTATTTCAGTTTTAATTTATTTTTAAGTTGTTTACAAAGGAGAAAAAGTAAAAACTTTTCAAGTATTCTGTTTTGTTTGAAAACAATAATCCAGTTGTTTTAATAAAGATATTTTTTTTCTGCCTTCTTGGCTTCATAGGAGAGAATTTTTACTTTCCGAAAGTATTGGAAGCATGTCAAAAATCCTAATTCGAGATTTTGGTGTTTCTATACGTTTTGAGGTCTCCTGAGTCCGTTTTCGCTATTTTTCGCTTGTACGATGATGAATGTATGTAATGTGTGTATGTATGTATGTATGTGTGTGTATATGTGTGTGAGTAAACACCCTAGCGTCTAAAAGCTTTCCTCGGATGAGCTGTAAGTTGGTATACATGTTGCAAGTCACCGTAGCACGAACCCTATTGATTTTGGCGAATCTGGCAGTTATAGATATTTTACAGGGACACAAAGAAAAATTCTTTATCATTATGGCCTATGGGACCAAAATCTTAAAAGTGCGATAGCATCTAAACGCCTTATTGAATTGAGCAAAAAATTTATACACATATTATAGGTCACAGTTACTCAATCTGTATAGATTTTGGAGAATCTGGCACTTATAGTTTTTTACAGGGACACAAAGAAAAATTCTTTATCATTATGGCCTATGGGACCAAAATCTTAAAAGTGCGATAGCATCTAAACGCCTTATTCAATTGAGCAAAAAATTTATACACATATTATAGGTCACAGTTACTCAATCTGTACAGATTTTGGAGAATCTGGCACTTATAGTTTTTTACAGGGACACAAAGAAAAATTCTTTATCATTATGTCCTATGGAACCAAATTTTAAAAAGTGCGATAGCGCCTTTTTAAACTGAGCAAACAATTAATATGCATATTATAGGTAATAGTTGCATGAACTACATAGATTTTGGTGAATCTAGCACTTATAGTTTTTTTACAGGGACACAAAGATGTTATACGTCACCGTCACACGATCTTCATGAACTTTAGAGAATCTAGCACTTATGGTTCTTTTTACAGGGATAAAATGCAAATTTCTTTATCATTGTGGCATCTGGGCTCAAACTTTAAAGTGCGATAGCGTCTAAATGCCTTATCCGATGAAACTGAAAATTTATATAAATATTATAGTCACTGTTGCACTAACTATAAGCATTTTGGTGAATCTAGCATTTGTAGGTATTTACAGGGACAACACGAAATGTTCTTTATCATTATGATCTACGTGTTCGGTAAAATAGCGTTAACTTATACATCGTGTACTATATAAAGAAAAATACTCAAACACCCTCTTGTAATATTCTCTTTTGTTTATTTAACAACTCCTCTTTCTTTACTTTATCTACAAAACTGTTAATTACTCAATGTTCGGAAAGTCGAGTGGAGTCACTCCAGTTTTTTTTTTTTTTTTTCTGAAATCCACATTAACTATATTTTTTAAACGATATGACTTTCAAGCACTCTTTCTTATTACTTTCTTCTATATTCAATAGAAGAAAGTATTGGATTCGTAAAAATTTTCGACCTCGGGTTTTTGATGGATTTGCACGTTTTGAGAACTGTAGAACACGATTTGACCATTTTTAGAAAATGCCTGTCTGTCAGTCTGTGTGTGTGTGTGACAAAATTTTGTGGCAACTGTGTCTCAGGAACTACTGCACAGAATTTTCTACCAATTGGTATGCAGTTGCACCTTGACATAAATTAGTGCCTATCAACTTTTGGTAAAAATTGTCTAACAGGTTGCGGTGCCATCCCGCTTTTTCTAAATTTTTAACATGGTGATATAGGACAAAATTTTGTATAAATGTGCATAAAGAGAATTATTTTTTAGTAATCATTATGAAATTTACAAGAATTATTTATAATAGAGATAGTCAACAGGAAAAAAAAATTGTATGTGTAGGAGCCTTGCAACACCCTCTGGGGGGGGGGGGCGGAGACCCCAAAATGAAGATATATCACAATGTCATAGTTGAATTTTTGCATAATTACACCACTTTCGCATATGTTCAAGAAAGTAAAAAGTTATGGATGCCGAAGAGCTTGGCTGTTCATTAAAAATTACACGGGTCGACATGTAAAATTTTGATTTTATAATTTTGACTGATCTTTATGTTTTTTGGTGTGCTAAAACCGAAAATGAAGTCAGTTCTTCTCTATCACGTATAGATTTTTGTCAATACAGGGTGCCTACCAATGTAATTTCTTCCATTACTCTTCCACCAATATAATTATATGGTAAGTTTTACAGTATGTTTTCATGATTAATTAATCATGGATACCTATTGTTGTAATAGCGGAGCGCTAGTACGACGTAAAACCATACTAACCAACCAACCAACCTATTGTTATGATGGTATTTGAAAGAAATTGTGTCGGTAAGCACCCTGTATTGGCAAAAATCTGTACGTGATAGAGAAAAGTAGGCTGCATTTTCGGTTTCAGCACATCAAAAAACATAAAGTTCAGCTAAAATCATCAAATCGGCTTTTCTTCGTGGTTTGGGTAGGTAGGTGGTAGGTCGCTCGCCTCCTCAACTCGTCTTGACGTGGATTGTTTTGGTCACCATTGCTACTGTGTGTGTTCTTCTTCTGCTGCAAATTTTAGGTTTTTCGTTAATTACTTTGTGCCAAGTCGGTGTTTTCATTCTCCTTATTGCTTTTCCCTGCCAGTGTACAGGTATTTACTCTTTCTTTACCCTTTTTAATTTATTTCTCTGGTTGTTAGTTTGTCTTCTGTGGTTGTCATCAGCGCATGACAACAAATTCTGATGCGTTGATGGCGAACGTGGGCTCTCAGTCAGAGTTGCCGTCTCATGCTAACTTTTATAGTAACGCTGCCAATTTTAACGACAATTTGTCAATAGCTTTGCAGAGTGGAACCGAGATAGCTCTTTTTATCACTCCTAAAACCGGCAGTTTTCCCCGCACCCACCCCCGCCAATTGAAGGAGGAGTTAGCTTCTAAGCTGGGTCATAAAGACAGTATTGATAACATTAAAATTACCCGTCAAGGAAAAATCCAGATAACGACGAAATCAACGGAAGTGGCTCAAACTGCTCTAGGCATTGAATCTCTACTTGGTGTATCAGTAGACTCATATATTCAAACCGAGACTGTCACAACTCGTTTTCTCTTGCATAATATCGACGCCTCTGTTTCTTGCAAGGATATAGCTGAGGAACTCGCGGAGCAAGGGCTACATACACTTGAAGTTCGCCGGTTCGTCCGGAAGTCCCAAGGCGCCGAACTCCCCCCCTCGACTGTGCTAGTAACCTTGTTAGGTACTCATCTCCCTTCGGAAGTCAAGCTGTGGTTCCAACTACACAGAATCTCCCTTTTTGTTGATAGACCACGACAGTGCTTAAACTGCCATCGATATAATCAGTCAACTAAGGCTTGTCGTCTTAGCAACAAACTGTGTATCACCTGCGGTGAATCTCACAATGACCCTTGCACGGCTCCCTCGCCAAAATGCGTCAACTGTAAAAATGCCCACCCGGCCAATGACAAGACATGTTCCAGCTATCAGCGAGAGGCCCGGCTTCAAAAGTTCAAGTGCGAAAATCACTTGTCTCTCAGCGAGGCACGGCGTCGCTTTGTCGACAAGGAAGTATCAACTAACAGGTCCTTTGCATCTGTGGTTACTGGCCCCCCTCCCGACGTGGTCACCAAAACAGCCCTGGAATCAGCCCTTCAAGAAATTACCTCTCAGTTTACAAACATGGTTCAGGCGATGTGCGTGGAGCTCACAAATTCATTTCAATCCATGCTTCTGTCTGCCACACAGTCACTCCTGGAGTGCATTCAGGAATCTCAAACCAAAAAAGTGCAAAAATCAACTGCTTCTGTGCTCTCAGAAATTCTCCGAAGCAAAAAACCTCGTATCACGGAGCCCAACCAAAAGGACACCTGTCCGATGGATATTCCTCTATCGGACTCTCAAGGTGCTTCTGGGTATCACCCCCCGGTCAATCTCACCTCACCAGGGACTTAATTTCCTTCTTCTGGTCTTCCTGTTTGTTATGGGTTTAGTGAACTTTTTGGTTCAATGGAATTGCCGCAGCCTTAGGGCTAATGGCCATTGGCTCCGTTCTACCCCTGAGCTCCATGCTAGTCTGCTTTGCCTGCAGGAAACCTTTTTGTCTCCCCAGGACACCTTTGTCATCCCTGACATGACATGACGGTGTACAGGACTGATAGAGTTGATACTCGCGGTGGTGGTCTCCTCACTGCTATTCATGCCTCTAAGGCTTCCTACCTGGCTACTCTCCCTCCTTGCCCTATCCTTGACTTCGAAGTCCTCGGGGTCAAAGTTTTATTGGACAACTGCTGGACCATTGTTGCTGAACTGCTACTCCCCTTCAGGCAACTTCCCGTCGGATTGGCTTACTGAAATCCTATCCTCGGAGAATGGCCCCTTTATCATTGTTGGCGACTTCAATATCAACATCCTTTCCCGCTCCCCCCCGTACCTAGACGGGTCCAACAACTGCTAGACTGGGCTAGTGTCCAGGATATTTGCGTTCTAAATTTTGATCACCCTACTCGCTCTGGCTCTTCCGGTTCCTCCTCCCTCCTAGACCTCACCATGCTGTCTCCCTCCATCCAGTCCAGAATTAGATTCTATGTCCACCCCGACTTGTTCGATTCGGACCACCACCCCATCATTCTCTTGGGCAACTCCCCTGTGGGCTACCCAACGGCCCCCCGTCGTGTTTACAACTGGACTAGAGCCTCTGCTGCTCTTAACATGATAGATAATCTTCCGACTTCTTCCTATCAGGACTTTGAGCACACTTGCAGAGAGGTTATGGACTCCACTGCCTCTCAACTGAGTTCGCCTAGGCGCTTGGGCTGTCCTTGGTGGGATTCTACCTGCCGGTCACTCCTACGTTCGAAGCGGAAACATCTCCGCCTTGCCCGTTTGCATTGCTCCAGGGAAGAGTGGATTCATTACAAGAAGTACGCGGCGAAACTCCGAAGGTATATCAAACAGGCTGCCCGCAACTTCTGGGACTCCCTCTGCCAAGGCAGTTGCGAAAGTGGGAGAATCTTTAAAATCCTGAAACGCCTGGCTAGCCGAGACCTCCCCTCAGGCGACAATATTATCAAAGACCCTGTTCCCATCGCGTCCATTCAAACCCAAGCTCATGCTTTCCTAGAATATTTCTCTAAACCCAACCTTCCACACCCTATTCCAGTTGACCTCGGTGATGGGGACCCGATCCTAGACGCCCCCCTTTCCCTGGATGAACTTCGTCACGCTCTAAAACGCTCTCGTCCGACTGCTCCAGGCGCTGATGGCATCTATATTAAGCTCTTTCAGAAGCTTTCTGAGAAACACCTCGAATCCCTGCTGAACACCCTTAACCTTTCTTTTGGTTCGGGGGAAATTCCTAATTCCTGGAAGCTTGCCACCATCGTCCCCATCCGGAAGCCTGGAAAACCTGCTCATCGAGTCGACTCCTACCGCCCGATAGCTCTCACTTCGGCGGGGTGCAAATTATTGGAACGCATAATCCTCCGCAGACTCCTTGCTTGGGGCGGACAGCGGCATTTGTTCCACCAAGATCATTTCGTATTCATCCCAACTAGGGACTGCACCCTAGCTTTATGCTCCTTTATAAACGATATTGTCTCGGCCCGCTCTCGTAAATGGTATGTCGCTGCAATCTGTCTTGCCATCAAATCGGCCTATGACTCTGTTCATATAGACACCCACATTTACAAACTTGCTTCTCATGGAATTAGAGGCATCATGGGTCGTTGGCTATATTCTTTCTTGGACTCTCGGGTTATTCAGGTTCGCTGGAAGGCTTTTGTTTCCGACTCTGCCCCTTGTAACTAGGGCGTCCCACAAGGCAGCGTTCTTTCTCCGCTTCTTTTCATTTTCTATATGCTGGATATCGTGGAGACGCTGGAAGACGGGGTTCGCATGATCGTTTACGCGGACGACCTCTTGATCTATGTCGTGAGCCCGGAGGCTACCCAGGCTCGAAGAAAACTCCAGGATACCCTTTTGCGCATTATCTGCTGGTGTTCCTCGAACGCGCTTAGTATTGCCCCAGCCAAATGTTCGGCAATCAACTTTACTCGTTGCAGGGACCCGGGGGCTCCGTTCACCCTTCGGGGCGTGGAAGTCCCTTGGAGTTCTCCGATAAAAATCTTAGGTGTCTGGTTCTCTCGCACTTTATGTTTCACCCCTCACTTCACTGCTATCAAGTGCAAAGCCCAGCGCCGGCTGAATTACTTAAAGGCTATCACGGGCCGCTCCCGTGGTATTAATAGTTTCCACATGCTAAAGATTGTCAATTCCATCATCCGCAGCATCCTAGAATATGGGGCTCATCTGTTTTATGACTCTCCTGTATCGGCCTTGAATATACTTGAGATCAGTTATAACGCTGCCCTCAGATTGGCTACCGGTCTTCCCAAATGCACCCCTATCCCGGTTCTTCGTCGGGAAGCCGGGGTACCTAGTGTGTCCAGTCGCCTCCTCCTTCTCACGAAGTTGTTTCTTCTCCGCCTCCTCGCCTCCCCTCCTGGGCTGCGCCTTAGTGAAGCTGCTCATGCTTCTCTTGCCCAGCCTGCTCCGTTGTGGAAATGGTGTCTACCGTTACAAGAGATACAATCCAAGGTGGGCTGTCCCCTCTCGTACATTATTCGTCTGTGCTGGCCTTCCCCCCCCCCATGCTGCGCCCAGTTTCGGGTGATTTCGAACGGCCTTGATTTTCAGTCCCCGGACTTCCCTGCTCTTACTAAAGTTCACGCCTGGCATCAATGGTTTTCCTCCCTCCCCCCCTGCTCTTTCGCTGCCACCGACGCTTCGAAAGACGGTGCTAAAACCGCCATTGCTGCTGTAGATCCTATCAGCAATACTTCTTTCGCAACCTTGGTTCCTCATGATAACTCGGTGTTCACTGCCGAGGCTCTTGCGTTACATCTTGCTCTCTCTGCTCTCCCCATATCTCATCCGAATATTTTCATCCTGTCTGATAGTCTGTCGGTGCTTCGTGCCCTGGAGGACTGGTCTTTTCGTTCGCCGAATGTGATCCTACTGCTGATCTCCCATATCCAGAAGCTTAATGCTCGCGGCTATCATATCACCTTTGTCTGCTGCCCCGGCCATTGTGGTATTCCTCCCAACGAACTTGCAGACTCCCTCGCCAAAAATGGGCCATATCTCTGCGCCCCTTTCCTTCGTATAGCTCCAGAAGATCTCCGATCTCAGGTCCGGAAGACCTGGAGGGTAGAACAAGAATATTCTTGAATAAACTGCGACTACGCGATCTCTCTCCCCTTCCTTCTTCCTGACAGGTCTTTCCCCAACTGGGTCCCGTCTCGCAAAATGGATGTTCTGATGGCTCGTTGGAGGTCCAAAACTATTCTAACCAATCAACGCCTATATAGGATGAACCTCACCTTTTCCCCTCTCTGTAACTTCTGCTACGATTTGGAAACTCCAGAACACATCTTGCTCCGTTGCTCCAAGCTCTCTACCCCTCGTCATAACTTGTTCAATGCCCTTCAGTTGGGCCCTAACCCGTCGTATGGCGACGTTATCTCGGCTGCCTTCGGCTCGAAACGGTCCTTAGCACATCTGATTCTCTTCTCTCGACTCGCTTTCTCGTCCTAACCTAACACTTTTTTGGTTTGCGTTTTTTGGATTTTCCGAGATGAAGCTGTCCCTTGGGACATAGCACAAATCTCAGTATTCTCCTACCTACCTACCTACCTATCAAATCAAATTTTGTCAACTTCAATTTTGTAGGCCTGTGATTAGAGGAAATAAGGATTCATTAACAAAACTTATTTAAAAATTAATCGGAAGCAACAATATACCTGATGATGAACACACACACACACATATATATATATTGAATATATATATATATATATATATCTGAATGATGACAATACTTTTAGATGATTTCGAGTGATTAATTCATCCATAGAAAGTTTTTTTTTTTTTTTTTTTGCTCTGTAAACAAAGGCTTGAAAATTAACAGTAGGTAAAAATTCTTTCAGACGGTAAATGTAGTGTGTGTAGAAATATTACTTTTAATTATATGGAATTAAAACATTAAAATTTATTATGTCCTTTAATCGACCCTAAACTTTGAAGTAAATTGTTGCTCGTACTACATACGGATACAATTCATTAGAGGATTAAAGTTGAAATGTTCAAGAAAATGCTCGATGATTTTTGATTTAACATTTAATGTAATAGTATAAAAGAAATTGGTACTAGAAATTTCTGAAGTATAGAAATAAGAATACAAAAGAATTTGAAAAACCAGAGCGATTAACAAAACTTCGAGAAAAAGAGAAAAAAAAAAGCATATTTATATATCGAAAAATTGTAAAAAACAAGATAAAACTAACGCTAATTTTTGTTTTTTTACTTTTAAATTTCTGTGAAGGCATTCATAATATGCATTTGAATTACCGGCATTCAATCTATTTTACTCGTAAATGTCATTAAAATTCAACGTAATTTTGTTGCAACCTGTAAGGAAAAAAATAAAATAAAATAAAAATGCTTATTTATCAGCCTTGTTGAAATATAATGAGCATTATCGAAATGCAGTCGATTAAAAAGGATAAGTTATGTTGCTGATATCGATGCAACAGGCACCATTATCCAGTAAGATATAAACCGTTGATAATTTCCAAAATCATCTCATTTAAATACTGATTCTAATAAATAAATAAATAAATAATAATAATAATAATAATAATAATAAACTGTGCTAAATTACGTTACAAAAGTTTGATGATGATTTCTGAGAGAACTTCAACTCTGGTTTATTGCATGTAAGTTACAGACTAGAGATGTAAAATTTCGAACCTACTATCGAAGTTGTAATCAAATATATTTTTTTCAAAACCAGTGAAATTTCGTATACAATAAACGATGTGACTAGCAAATATATTAACAAGAATTTGGTATTTGACTATAAATTATTTGAATAAAAATAATACTAAGAAAAGTAAAAAATAAAATTAATATTTAAAATATTAATGATATCTAAATGATGAATAATATTTAATATCCTACTGCATTAAAAAAAAAAAAAGTAAAAATTCAGAATTTAGTTTAGTACGGAGGACAATTAATTTCAGTCTGTAAAATTTTTATTTTTATTTTTATTTTTATTTTTCATTTCATTTTTTATTTCATTTTTTAACCGTAAAACTGGGCCACGTACTTTTTTAAAATGACTGAAATGAATTAAAATGAAGTGTTTCCCCCTAAATTTTACATTTTAGTTAATTTTAGAAAATGTAATTGTCATGTCGAAAAACTGTTTTCATACCTGGGCCTGGATTCAGAAAAATCGCCCCTTTCATTTGGTACCGAATTTGTAACGACAGGACTGATATTTCTAATTTATTTTGATGTTACACAAAACTGGTCTACAAAAACTGGAGACGATGTTTTACCTAGTCCTTAAAAAAAAAAATAATCTCATTAGACTAATGTCGTCATTTTTTCGTATTATTGAACTGAGTCCACGAGCTTAAATATTGTCCATTTATAAATCTTATTTTATTTTTTATTTCATTTTGCGAGCGTGCTTTTTATTTCTTAATTCAAAATTATTAAAAAAAAAAAAAAAAAAAAAAAACTTTTTCGATACTGTCCGTTTTGAAACTGATTATTATTATTATTATTTTTTTCTTAAAAAAAAAAAAAAAAAAAAAAGATTTTGATGAAATTCTAGCAAAAGCAGAATTTAGGACTATTAGTATGGAGGACTATTAGTTTTTTTTTTTTTTTTTCCAAATTATTCAATTATATTTTTGATAAATTTTCAATTTCGATAATTGTCCAACTATCGTAAAAATCCGTAGATTGAGACTAATAGCCCTCCGTTCTAAAAAAAAAAAAAAAGAAGAAGAAGAAGAAGAAGAGTACACCTAATTTAGTTGCTTTTCTAAAAAAATGAAATCGGTATTTCTAAAAGTTAGATACAGGAAGCTATTTGAAAAAAAAAAAAAAAAAAAATACGTGTGGCACTCGAGGACTGCCGCGGTAAAGATATTGCATAGCATTTTTTATCAACTTATGCAATTATAATTATTTATTTATTTTATTTATGCAGTATTTTTTTTCTTTGATATTAATTCAAGTTTTTTCTTTGATATTAATTCAAGTTACACTTTTTGAGCGTGGTGACCGATAAGAAAACAAATTTTTTTCTTTTATTGAATAAATGAGAATATATCCGCAATGAGAATATATCAAAAATATCCGCAATCGATTTGTAGGTATCGAAAACCTCGATGTACCAAATTTGAATGATCTAACTCTATTTTTTGAGAAAAGGTATTTTAATAGGTTTTTAAAGGCCTGCAAGTCGAATGGGGATATTCAAGTTTTTTCTTTGATATAATTTCAAGTTACACTTTTTGAGCGTGGTGACTGATAAGAAAACAAATTTTAATAGAGAAAAGGTATTTAATAGGTTTTAAAGGCCTGCAAGTCGAATGGGGATATTCAAGTTTTTTCTTTGATATTAATTCAAGTTACACTTTTTGAGCGTGGTGACCGATAAGAAAACAAATTTTAATAGAGAAAAGGTATTTAATAGGTTTTAAAGGCCTGCAAGTCGAATGGGGATATTCAAGTTTTTCCTTTGATATTAATGAATAAGATAACAATAATGATAAGAAAACAAATTTTAATAGAGAAAAGGTATTTTAATAGGTTTTAAAGGCCTGCAAGTCGAATGGGGCTATTCAAGTTTTTTCTTTGATATTAATTCAAGTTACACTTTTTGAGCGTGGTGACCGATAAGAAAACAAATTTTAATAGAGAAAAGGTATTTAATAGGTTTTAAAGGCCTGCAAGTCGAATGGGGATATTCAAGTTTTTTCTTTGATATTAATTCAAGTTACACTTTTTGAGCGTGGTGACCGATAAGAAAACAAATTTTAATAGAGAAAAGGTATTTAATAGGTTTTAAAGGCCTGCAAGTCGAATGGGGATATTAAAGTTTTTTCTTTGATATTAATTCAAGTTACACTTTTTGAGCGTGGTGACCGATAAGAAAACAAATTTTAATAGAGAAAACGTATTTAATAGGTTTTAAAGGCCTGCAAGTCGAATGGGGATAGTCAAGTTTTTTCTTTGATATTAATGAATAAGATAACAATAATGATAAGATAACAATAGTGATAAGATAACAATAATGATAAGAAAACAAATTTTAATAGAGAAAAGGTATTTTAATAGGTTTTAAAGGCCTGCAAGTCGAATGGGGATATTCAAGTTTTTTCTTTGATATTAATTCAAGTTACACTTTTTGAGCGTGGTGACCGATAAGAAAACAAATTTTAATAGAGAAAAGGTATTTAATAGTAAAGGCCTGCAAGTCGAATGGGGATATTCAAGTTTTTCCTTTGATATTAATTCAAGTTACACTTTTTGAGGGTGGTGACCGATAAGAAAGCAAATTTTAATAGAGAAAAGGTATTTAATAGGTTTTAAAGGCCTGCAAGTCGAATGGGGATATTAAAGTTTTTTCTTTGATATTAATTCAAGTTACACTTTTTGAGCGTGGTGACCGATAAGAAAACAAATTTTAATAGAGAAAACGTATTTAATAGGTTTTAAAGGCCTGCAAGTCGAATGGGGATAGTCAAGTTTTTTCTTTGATATTAATGAATAAGATAACAATAATGATAAGCTAACAATAGTGATAAGATAACAATAATGATAAGAAAACAAATTTTAATAGAGAAAAGGTATTTTAATAGGTTTTAAAGGCCTGCAAGTCGAATGGGGATATTCAAGTTTTTTCTTTGATATTAATTCAAGTTACACTTTTTGAGCGTGGTGACCGATAAGAAAACAAATTTTAATAGAGAAAAGGTATTTAATAGTAAAGGCCTGCAAGTCGAATGGGGATATTCAAGTTTTTCCTTTGATATTAATTCAAGTTACACTTTTTGAGGGTGGTGACCGATAAGAAAGCAAATTTTAATAGAGAAAAGGTATTTAATAGGTTTTAAAGGCCTGCAAGTCGAATGGGGACATTTAAGTTTTTTCTTTGATATTAATGAATAAGATAACAATAATGATAAGATAACAATAATGATAAGAAAACAAATTTTAATAGAGAAAAGGTATTTTAATAGGTTTTAAAGGCCTGGAAGTCGAATAGGGATATTCAAGTTTTTTCTTTGATATTAATTCAAGTTACACTTTTTGATCGTGGTGACCGATATAAAACAAATTTTAATAGAGAAAAGGTATTTAATAGGTTTTAAAGGCCTGCAAGTCGAATGGGGATATTCAAGGTTTTTCTTTGATATTAATGAATAAGATAACAATAATGATAAGATAACAATAATGATAAGAAAACAAATTTTAATAGAGAAAAGGTATTTAATAGGTTTTAAAGGCCTGCAAGTCGAATGGAGATATTCAAGTTTTATCTGATCTACTTTATACACAAATTTTACGCGTACAGCTATTCACTGTTGTACATAGATGATAGATACCTATACACCTATGTACTTTCTCACAAACAGCTGCTAATGTATTCGTCCGATTTCGGAGCAGCTCGTCTCGATCTGTGCGAGCTTCGTACAGCCGAAGTCTACCGAACTGTGTTAGGTTTTTTTTCGTTACGGAATTTTTCGATTCGGTCGCCGCGCTCAAAGCCCGCGATAAAAGCTATACAATAGCTTTAAAAAAAAATGGTGTGATTGAGAAATCTGATAATGACTGGTAACATGATTTCCAAAGTTAACTTTTTTAAAGTGATTTAGGTTCACTTCATTTTGTTTTTAGTCAAACCCATTAGTAATGTTCGTGTATGTATGTCGACAGCAAACTAGACGTAAATCGTAACAAAAGATCACAACCTGGCGTGTTAAAAATCATATTTAAGATTTTTTTAATAGAGATCAAATGATTAAACACGGTAATAAATTTAAATTAATAGAAAAATACAAAATAAGTTTAAAAACAAACTAGTTAGCATTACATGGGCTCTGCTTAGTTTCCCGTCATACATTAATCTCATAAATTTCTATTACATAAATTTCTATATTATATTCAAGTTAAGGAAAATGAATGCGATCGATCGTTCAACACGGTCTCAGACTGAAATGCCCCGTCTAGTAAGCTATCATCCATCGAATTCGATGCAGCATCTTATCCTAATTTACTAATTTAATTTTTTTAGATTTATTTAATGAATTTATTAGAACTATTTTCGTATTTTATTTTCCATGGAATTCCAAACTATTTCCAGTATAATCCCCACAATGCAAGTTTATGGGAAATATTGCCCTATTTTGCCATGTTAAGAAAATCTTAAAATTCAGAATAACTTACGAAATTTTCAAATTAGAATATTAGTCAATGATGTTCACGTATCATAAAAGATATTTTAAATGTCGTCTGACATGTTTACGATGAAAATATTCTTTATAAAGCACGTTTAAGCTAAATTTTGCTCTATTCTCTTATGTTAAAAAATTCGTATATTTCAAACACCTTACGTTTTCAAATTAGAATATTATTTGTCTATGATGTTTATGAAAGTATCCTAAATTATAATTTAAAAAGTATCTGACATTTTTATGATGAAAATATTCCTTATAATAGGCATTTATGGGAAATATTGCCCTTTATCCCATGTTAAAAAATCGTAAATTTCGAAAAGTCCGCGGTAGCCCTGTCGTCAGATCACCGAGCTCGTAAACCTGGCAGTAGAAACCTGGTTATTATAGTTCCGACCTCATCAGTGGAAGATCGCGGGTTCGGTACTCGAGCCAGCCAAAGACCGTCGTGTATACTAACGGCGGCTGGTGCACGTAAAATATGTCGTGACCGCAATGTCCTCCATGTTCCCATCAAAATTATATCCCTGGGTGTTATCGAAACGGGGGAGCCATATCGTCCGTGGAGGATCAAAATCATGATGGCATGTTTCCAGACCACCTCCAGGGGTGAGTCCCAGACCATCGTCAATTGCCCATTGCGCAGTACTAGTGCGACGTAAAAACCAACCAACCAACCGTAAATTTCTAATAACCTACGTTTTAAAGTGGAATGTATATGGTTAATGATTATCATGCGAATATCATAAGTGACGTTTTAAAACTGATCTGATATCTTTACGATAAAAATATGCCTTTTACTGCTCGTTTAACCGAAAATTTTCCTTATTCTGCCGTGTTATGAAAATCGTAAATTTCGAATAATTTACGAAGTTTTCAAATTAAAATGTTGCATATCAATAGGTTTCTTGACAGTCTCATAAATGATATTTCAAAACCTGTCCGACCTCTTTACGGTTATTTGTTCTTGAGATAATGTGTGCACAGACTAACAAACTAACAAATTGACTAATCTATGGACGAGTCTCACATCAGTTTTGTGATTTTCGGATTCCTCATATCTCAAAACATAGAAAAACGTAAAAAAACTGTGGTCGAAAAATTTCATGATCACATAAGTTCCCATACCAATAGTATGATGGGAAACTTAAAAAAAAAAAAAAAGTTTCATTTGGTATCTATGAAAAAGAGTACATATATATACATTAAAATCTCGTACAACGCGGGTGCAAGTTTGCCTCATGAATATTACAATTTTATTTTTTAACACCACTAATTTTATATCAAAGCAACTGCTTTATATAATAAAAAACTAAATCGAGTGTATGAACCAATAGATTGGTACTCTAAAAATTTAGTGGTGTTAAAAAGTAAAACTGTTTTGTTTATTTGTCATTTATGCCACCGCGTTGTACGAGACTTTATATATATATGTATACCTTCTTTAAGTTCATCATCACACTATGGGGGACTTAGGTATTCGTGAAATTTTTTGACTTGGGTTTTTTGACGTTTCTACGCTTTTGAGGCGTGAGGAATATGAAAATCACAAAGTCAAAGTGTTGTTTGTCTGCAGCGTGTCAGTTTGTTAACCTGTGTACACGATATATCAAGAACAAATGGTCGTAAAGAAGCCGGACCAGTTTTAAAATATCTTTTATGACACTGGCATGACCATATTTGTTTTCAGCATTCTAAATTAAAAACTTTACATGTTACAATATTTACGATTTTTTAAACAACAAAGAATAGAAAAAAAAAATAACCCTAATACGTATTTAATATATATATATATATATATATACAGACACGACATTATTTCATTATTTAAAACATGAAAATCTGACATTGACAGATTTTAATTTAGTGCCAGAGGCCTACTGCTAAACTTGTTAATATCGACAAATTCTTCTTTAGTTAATTTGTGACGATCTAAATTCCATGATAAAGTTTTCATTAAATCAAACCAATGTGTTTCAGCTGCAGATATTGTAACAAATAACGTTGGAAGTCCAAACTGTCTTATAGCCGCAAAACAACGTTTTTTCTCTTTTTCCCAATGAGGGGGAGGTGTGCCTTGGGGGGACTCATGTCAAAGGTGTGCCTTGGGGGGGGACTCATGTCAAAGTTGTACCTTGGGGGGGACTCATGTCAAAGTTGGGCCTTAGGGGGACTCATGTCAAAGTTGGGCCTGGGGGGGGATTCATGTCAAAGTTGGGCCTTGGGGGGACTCATGTCAAAGTTGTACCTTGGGGGGACTCATGTCAAAGTTGTGCCTGGGGGGGACTCATGTCAAAGTTGTGCCTTGGGGGGACTTCATTCAATAAATCCCCATTCAATAAACCGACTGAAATAGGCCCTTAGCACTATTAAGAGTGTATTATAAAATTTCGACAACGCTGTACCGACTGAAGTAGGGGTACCTTGGGGGGGGGACTCATGTCAAAGTTGGGCCTGGGGGGGGGACTCATGTCAAAGTTGTGCCTTAGGGGGACTTCATTCAATAAATCCCCATTCAATAAACCGACTGAAATAGGCACTTAGCACTATTAAGAGTGTATTATAAAAATTCGACAACTGTACCGACTGAAATAGGCCTCTAGCATTAAAAATTGGCATAAACTTTTCTTATGGGGATTATTTTCATTGTCAATATACTGGATGAATTTTAAAATATTTATTATAATACTAGCTTAAATATCATTAACTATGAAGTACTGTCCAACATCGCTTTCTGTGGAATATTGGCACGCAGCCAAAAAAGACGAGTCTAAATGGAGCGATCTAGTAGGGAGGAGGAACTAATAGCGGAGGGGTTTTTCTTGACGCGTTTTTCGTTCTCCTTCATTTCCACGTGATAGTGACTGCGCTTCATACTCTTTCTTTTTAAAGTATTATTTTCGTTCTAGAATTTGTGAATTCGACTTGCGTTTGAAAAAAATTGTTTTTAAATTAGATAGAATGGCTGGAACATCTAAGTCTAAAGGATTTCGAAGTAATTCGAAAGAAATTATTTATAATGTTATTAAAGTGTGTGATGAAGAAGCACGTTTAGGGAGAGTAAAAATTCCTATAACTCAGTCTTCGAAACGCGCGAGCATGCTTACAGGAATTTCTTTATCAAGTGTGTATAACATTAGAAAACAAGCAAACGATGAGGAAAATCCTGAATTCTGCTCTCCACAAAAAAAGCAGAAAAGAGAATCTACATCTCATTTGAAAATCGATTCCTTTGATATTGATGTGATAAGAAGAACAGTGCGGGATTTTTATATAACAGAGAAAAAAGTTCCAACAATATCGAAACTGCTTCCCGTGATCAAAGAAAAAATAAATTTTGCTTGGGGAAGAGAAACTTTGAGAAAAATTCTCCACGAGATCGGATTTAGTTGGAAGAAAACTCAGAATAAAAGAAAAATTCTTATGGAAAGATCCGACATAGTTTTATTAAGAACAAAATTCTTAAGGAGCATCAAGCAATATAGAGATGAGAAAAGGCCTATCGTTTACATAGATGAGACATGGGTGGACAGCAATCTCACATTTGGAAAATGTTGGCAGTCTTCCGAAATTTTTGGAGTTGTAGAAACAGGAAATGCATCTCGCCGTGTTATTGTTTTATGTGCAGGTGGAGAAATGGGTTTTTTACCCAATACCAATTTAATTTATAAAGCGAATGCTTCAACGGGAGATTATCACGGGCAAATGAATTCTGCGATTTTTGAGAAATGGGCCCGAGAGAAATTAATCCCAAATCTCCCTCCTAAATCAGTTCTAATCATTGATAATGCTCCTTATCACTCTATACAATTGAACAAGCCTCCCAATTCATCCCAGAGGAAAGAAGAGATAATGGATTGGCTTGCAAAAAATAATATTTCTTTTTGTTCTTCTAGCAGAAAAATCGAACTACTAGATATTGTAAAACGAAACTCACCAGCAGTTAAAACATATAAATTTGATTCTTTGATGGAAGAGCATGGACATTCGGTTTTGCGCCTCCCACCATATCATTGTGATTTGAATGCTATTGAATATGCATGGGCCGAGTTAAAAAATTATGTGCGAAATCACAATGCTACTGGAGATCTAGCGATGTCCAATTTATTAAAAATTTCCGAAGAAGCCATCAGCAGTATATCAGAAAAGAACTGGCAAAATTACTGCAAACACGTACTTAATTTAGAAAAAGAATATTGGGATAAAGACGGAATTATCGAAGAATTATGTGATCCTATTTGTTTCTCTGTTAATTCCGATACAGAAACGGAAAGTGACTCGGAATATTCCTCTAATGAATAATTAACATATAAATAAGAATAAAAGATGTAAGTTGTTACATTAATTTTCAAATTAAATTTGTATTTATTTATTTTCCAAATTCTAATATATGTTTTTCTATACAAGGAATATAAATATTTCCGTGTCATTTCTTTTTCTTTTTTTTATTCACATCATATTTTTATTTATATATTTTGAAATCTTTACTTTTCATTTGTTCATTAATTTAGTTGCTTTTAATTGTTACAAATTGAAAATGTATTTATTTATTTTAATGATTAAACGCATTTATTTTTTAATTGCGTAAAATCAAAAGATTCCAAATTATACTAGGAAATGTTTTTATACTTTTTAATTTAAATTATCTCAGATTAGAATGGAGAGAGACAGAATTTACATATTTTGATGATTCATATGTATGTGTTTCTTAATTTAATTGCATATGTATATTACAAACTGAATATGATTGATTCATGTTTTTTATATGAATAAAATATATATACTTAATCTTTCATTAAAATAATTAAACGAATATTAAATTTTATTTAATAAAATAAATATTTAATTATTTTTAAAAAATGCACAAAATCAAAAGAATAATAAATTTTTGAAAACTAATTATATCGAAAATGAACAAATTATTCTTGAATATCTGCATCTGAATGATTCAGTGGCAAGCATCAGCTTGAACCCCTTCCAACAAATCGACTCGTCGGTTTCCGCCTGTAAACCGGAAGTTTACCTTTCCACCTAATCGGTGGTTAGACAGTATGAATATCTATTATTTAAAATATCATTAAGTTATTAAAAATTTACTATTTTCTTAACACTAGGTATAAGAAAAAATACGCATAAACGTTTCTTATGAGGATTATATTTATAGTAAACATATTGAAGAAGTTTTAAAATATCATTTATAAAACTGGCATGAGCACAATTGAATATGGACACTGTACTTTGAAAACTTCGTAAACTACTTGAAATTTACGATTTTCTGAACATGGCAGTATACGCAAGCGAAGTGTGACGTCACTGACCGTCCGTGGATACAAGAAAATTTTTCCTATGTTAATCGCCCATCCGCGTTTGTAATGATCGATAGATGGCGCTCTCTGAACTGCATTTGTTAGTAAATATAATAGCCACGTGGATTAATAATTGTTCTTTATCTGCCATTACATCATGGAAAATCGATTGCATAATATGATGATATGCAGTGGTGTGATAATTTCACCTTAGCCCACTACAGGGCGAGCATTTCATTACAATCGCGGATTGGATTTTTTTGTAAAAAATTATTAAAAATCGACGGAAATTATTTCCCGATTTCAATTCCCATGTTTAGGTATAGATATGTATTAGTTATCGTGTGCATGCGTTAGATTAAGTTGTTTTTACTGTAAAATTGATGAAATTTGAATTTTAAATTTCAAAACTCTAGAAAAAAAAAAAAAAAAAAAATGGCAAACTTCCACATTCGATTGAAAACATAAACATTTCATTTCAAAGGATGATATTTACACAATAAATATCCAACTAATATACTAATTAAAAGAAAAATGATAAATATTCTATCATAATTTGAAGTCATATTTGTTTTCAAATGTCTAAATAAAGTGTCTGATATAAGATACTAATATGTTGCAGCGGAATAGGTTTCGTTTCATATCTGTCATCCTTGGCGGAAAAAAAAATCGCCAAGTTATCTGGCGAACATATTTAATTCCTTTCAAAAATCATTGTTATTTTAACAATGTATATTAAGAAAATAATCAATAATATGAAACAATATTTCGTACAATATGTATTATGAAAATATACATCTGGCATGTATATTTTCGTATTATTTTTTTGATCGCCAAATACAAAAAACGCCAAGGATGATAGAGTCTTGAAATTTAAAATTAAAATTTTGTCAATTTGACAGCAAAATAACTCAATCTAACACATGCACACGATAGCTAATACATATCTATACCCAAATACGGGATTAAAATCGGGAAATAATTTTCCTCGATTTTTAATAATTTTTTACAAAAAATCCAACGGGCGATTAACATAGGAAATCTTTTTCTTGCATCCACGGATGGTCAGTGACGTCATAACTTCGTTTGCGTATAGGGCAATATTTTGTATAAACATATTACGGAAATTATTATAATGGAAATACTTATGGAGTTGTATCGTTACATGAAAAGTGAAATATGAAACTGATCCTAATAAAATTTATCAACAAGGTAATACAAGGACAATGCATCGAAGCTGGAGGAGGATAGGTTAGTTTTTGCCGAAACGTCAGTGGAGGCCCTCTGTTGATACTCAAAACGGTTTTGGGCTGTGCCTGTGTGTCTGTCTGTCTGTCTGTCTGTCTGTCGCGCGATAGCGGCCGCAAAAATAGCGCCATTGACTTGAAATTTGGTACACGTGTTCATGTGCCCCACGAAATTAGCTGTATAGGTTTTGGTATGTATTCCATTTGTAGTTCGTATATAGGGACACGCTAAAGTTTTTCTTATCATTACGGCCTATGGGAAGAATTTGTAGGTATCGCTATAGCGGCCACAAAAATCACGCTATTGATTTGCAATTTGGTACACGTGTTCATGTGCCCCACGAAATCAGCTGTATAGTTTTGGGTGTGTATTCCATTTGTAATTCGTGTACAGGGACACGCCAAAGTTTTCCTTATCATTACGGCCTATGGGAGGAATTTGTATGTACCGCGATAGCGGCCCCAAAAATCACGCTATTCACTTGCAATTTCGTACACATGTTCATGAGCCCAACGGAATCAGCTGTATAGTTTTAGGTGTGTATTCTATTTGTAGTTCGTGTACAGGGACACGCCAAAGATTTTCTATGATTACGGTCTATGGGAAGAATATGTATGTACCGCGATAGCCACCGCAAAAATCAAGCTATTGACTTCCAATTTCTGCCGAAACGTCAGTGGAGGCCCTCTGTTGAGACTCAAAAGGATTTTGGGTTCCGTTTGTCTGTCTGTCTGTCGTGCGATAGTGGCCGCAAAAATCACACTATTGACTTGAAATTTTGTACACATGTTCATGATCCCCACAAAATTAGCTGTATAGTTTTGGCTGTGCATTCCATTTGTTGTTCGTGTACAGGGACACGCCAAAGTTTTTTTAATCATTACGGCTTATGGGAAGAATTTGTATGTACCGCGATAGCGGCCCCCAAATTAACGCTATTGACTTGCAATTTGGTACACATATTCATGAGCCCAACAGAATTAGCTGTATAGTGTTAGGTGTGTATTACATTTGTCGTTCGTGTACAGGGACACGCCAAAGTTTTTCTTATCTTTACGGCCTATGGGAAGAATTCGTATGTACCGCAATAGCGACCGCAAAAATCCTTCGATTGACTTGCAAATTGGCGCACGCGTTCCAGCTTTGCATATAAGTAGCTGTATAATTTTTATTGCTATATTTTTTATAAACTGTGTACAGGGACACGCCAAAATTCTTAACATTACGGCGTGCGGGGTGTATTTCGTTTAAAAGCATTTTAATATTATTACTTTGCAATGAAGAAAATGAAACTAGCGTACGTGAGTAAGAGACTTAAAGTTATGTTGTTTGAAAAAGATATGTGCTCTTAAGCTTTCTAATTAATGTACAGGACCTTACAAAAGTGTTCTGACAATGCCACGTAGTCATCCAAACGATGTTAAATTTGGAACAATTATTAATTTTAAACGCAAAATAAGCTGGATAGTTTTTACTGGTGTATACAATGTTTATGGTTCGTTTACAAAGACACACGAAAGAATTTCGTAACATTAGAGCCTATGGACAAGTTTTTAATTTAAGCGCGCACTTTAATGCGTTTATGCTGAATTGAACTTAATAAAGTTAACATACATTATAAAGATGCTTAAAATCATGTTTACTCTTTAAAAAGGTTATGTATAGACTAAATAATTTATGGGACCACGCAAAATAATTCAGAGAATGTACTGTAATCATCCAAATGATTTCAAATTAGTTTGAAAAACTAATGCGTTATAATTAATTAGCTTTATTCTTATTATTGGCGTTTATAATGAATGTGGCTACTTTTCCGGGATACATAAAGGAATTTCGTACTATTACGGTCTATAGTCGGTATTTCTTAAAAGTGTATTTTAACATGGTTACACCCCATCAAATATAATGAAATTTTATTAGAATTTTAAAAGCATGTTTTCCTGTTGAAAATTGTGGGCATAGAATTGATAATTAGTTTAAAGGTTACGCAAAATCTTTCCGATATGCTATGTAATTTTTTTTGTATGAAATTTGATAGTTATGAAATTTGGTATTTACTAATTTCAGGGAAATAATACAAGACCTTAATTTATTAAGAATATATATTGTTGCGTAGTTGGGGGTTCGTAAGTTGTCCGAGAATGAAAGGTGAAACTTGCAAAAATTCAATGATTTTTTAACAGAAAGTTCCAGAAAAATACAGGTCTATAAACCAAGTATCAGTTTCAATTCAACCAGTAAACATAGCTTAAACAACAGCCGTTAACAGCAAAACAACAGTACAAACTGTTTATCAATAACACATAAAGCAAGTCAAATTCAAAGAGGCTCAAAGCAAAGCAAGCATTTGACGAAACTGACACAGAGATCTGAGTTTGGCCGCCTTGGCTAAAAAAATGCTTCTTTTATACTATTCTATCGAACACAGACTGTTCTGGAAAATTCTCGTAACTCATCAGCCAATGAGATTAGAGCTTCCATATTTGGTAGTATCCCTAATAAGGATTTTCTCGCCAAGATCGCCAAAAAATCTCCAAGGAGGGAAACAGTCGACAAATTTGGCGCCAAATCCATTTCTTCCATTATTGGAGCTTTTTAATGCGTTTTTAAAGGAAAATTAGGTTATTTTAGCGCTAAAACGACCAGAAATGCACAAAATTAGCATTTTATCGACTTACTAAGCCTCTTTGAAAGAATTTATACAAAAATAAATGCAAGTATTTACAATTCCGTAACACTTTATATGATATTCAAATAGGTATACAAAGACAGATACAGCAGGGGGTTGAGGGGGGTGGCAGCCCCTCTCAGGAATGTATCTGATTATGGTAATAAGTCGATCGAATCATTATATACTATTATATAATAAGGAATAAATAAAAATGCAAATAGGACGTTGAGGCTCCTGATCTGCAGATCCACTAGTTTAAAAATTTCATTCTGTGGCCGTACTAATTGATCAGTAGACATCACTTCTTTTAACATGATTGTAGTATGAGCTAAAGTAGAAATTTACGAGAAAAAATGTATAATGGTGGAACTGAGCAGAGTCGAATTATATCAACTAGTTTTTTAATACACATCTTTCGCTTGACAGTAAATAAATTATGGATATTTATAAATCAAACATATTGTTACAAAATTGTAAATAATTGTGTTTATTTTTGTATAAATTCTTTTAAAGAGGCTTAGTAAGTTGATAAAGTGCTAATTTTGTGCATTTCTAGTCGTTTTAGCGTTGAAATAGCCTTATTTTCCACTTAAAAACGCATTAAAAAGGCTCAATAAGGCAGGTAATGAATTTGGCGCCAAATTTGGTGACTTTTCCCACCTTGGCGATTTTTTTGGCGACCTTGGCGAGAAAATCCTTATATGGGATATACCAAATATGGAAGCTCTAATCTCATTGGTTGATGAGATACGGAAATTTCCGGAACAGTCCACACTTTTCTACAGAGCTTTATAAGGGTGCTTTCTCGCCAAGGCAAGTCAGTTCAGTTCAGTTTTCAGCCAGCTTCGCTAGTGCTTGCGTTGCTTTGAGCCTCTTTGAAAGAGACTTACTTCAAATGTTATTGCTATACAGTTTGTACTGTGGATTTGCTATTGACAGCTGTTGTTTAAGCTGTGTTTACTGGTTGAATTGAAGCTGATACATGGTTTATAGACTTGTATTTTGTTGGAACTTTCTGTGAATAAATTACTGAATTTTTGTAAGTTTGGTCTTTCATTCTCGGACAACTCACGAACCCCCAAGTACGCAACATTTCTGGTGTCAGGAGCGGGGTTGTCTGTGAGTGGTGATAACGAGAGCTATGGAGCAAGAAATGAAAAAACTTCTTGAAAGCTTAGCTACCCAGATGAATGAGATGAAAAATATCCTGAGTCAAGAGATGAATGAAATGAAAGCCGGACAGGAAAAGATGGAAACTGGGCAAAAAGAGATGAGAAATATATTAACTGAAGAAATGAAAGCAGTACAAGAGAAAATGGAAATATCGCAAAGGGAATTGAAAGACGGTTTGACTGAAGAAATGAAGGAAATGAAAGCAGTTCAGGAAAAGATGGAAGCCAGTTTGACCGAAGAAATTAAATCTAATCCCGATGAGATGAAGAGAGAGCTTTCAACGGCGAAAGAATCAATAGAGGGTAAATTAACGGTGATGGAAAATAGAATGGATCGAATAGAAGAGAAAGTTATAAAGATAGAAGAAAGTTTTGAAGAGAAAGTTATAAAGGTAGAAGAAAATTTTGAACAGAAAGTTTTGAAAGTGGAATAGAATTTTGAAGAGAGGTTTATGAAGATAGAAGAGAATTTTGAGGAGAAATTTAAAGAAAACTTTGATCAAGAGCTGAAAAGAAAGGTTTCAGAGATAGAAAGCAAGTTTAAGGGAATGGAGGAAGATCTTGAGAGAAAAATGAAAGAAGAGTGGAACGGAGTAGTAATAGGGAATGAACTGCAGAGCAAGATTCGGAATCTCGAAGAAAAGTTAGAATTCATGCCTCAGGAAACTGAAAAGAAAGAGAGAAGAATCCAGATTCAGGAATTTATTAAGCTACCTACCTACGATGGCAGTTCCTCCTGGCATGTATATAAGACGCAAATTTCCATCGTAGCTGGAGCTAACGGCTGGGACTCTGTTGCAAAGACGGCTCATCTGGTAGGGTCGTTGCGGGGCGACGCCGCTGATATTCTGGAGACCCTTTCGAAGGAACAGCGACATGACTTCGAAGCTTTAACCAGAGCACTAGAGCTACGGTTTGGAGCGAAATGGTCCAAAGAATATAGTCGACTCCAGCTAAGGTCCCGTCGTCAGAGACCAGGGGAAAGCTTACAAGAACTGGCATCAAACATCCAGAGGCTTTCACATTTGGATTTCTCAGACTGTCATCCTGAAACACGCATTGATCTGGCCCTAGAATATTTCTTTGATGCTGTCGGAGATCTAGATATTCAAAAAGCCCTCAGACTCTCCGGCGTGAAGGATGTGGTCATACACCAAGTAAGCCTTGGTGTATGCCCTAAAGATCGAGGCAGCCCAGCAAGCCTCCCATGAACATCGCCAGAACTGCACAGTAGACAAAGTGAACGGTTCTCAAGATGATTTTAAAGAGATTCAGAAAATGATTGCAGATATTAATAGAAGACTACGCATTCTTGAGGGTAAGAAAGGAGGGAAGACTCCAACAACTAAATGCTGGGGCTGTGGGAAAGACGGGCATATCAAACGAAGCTGCCCAGTAAGAACACCTAGAGAAGCAACCAAGAATGTCTCTGAAGTATGCCACCCAGAAGGAGCTCTTCGAGAAAATCCAGATGCCTTCTTTCGGAAGCCTCCATCTGAAGATCATAAATACAGCTCTAAAGCCGAGGATAGACCCCAAAGAATACAGCCAGTTGCTCGCCAAGTTACTGTCTCAACACCATCAGAACAAGATCCCGATCCATTGAGTGACGAAGAACTTAGACAAGCCCAGTTGGAAGATCCTGACATAAAACCAATATTACAGCTGAAGGAGATGACCAGCAACAGACCTACCTGGCAGGACATTTCCAGATTTAGTCCCATTACGAAAAGTTATTGGGCACTTTGGGACTCTCTTCATATCAGAAACGGCGTATTATACAGAAAAGTGGGAATCTGATGATGGGAAAAGCTTCAGATGGCAGGTTGTATTACCAAGATCAAAAATTCCAGAAGTTTTAGAACAACTGCATAGCAGCTCTACCGGAGGCCATTTTGGGGTAATGAAGACTCTGCAGAAGGTTCGGGAACACTTCTACTGGAGCAAGGCAAGGGAGGACGTGGAGAAATGGTGTAAATCCTGTGATGCTTGTGCGGCACGTAAAGGCCCGCAGAAACGAAGTCGAGGAAGACTGCAACGATATAACGTGGGAGCACCATTTGAACGGATTGCACTCGACATCTTGGGTCCTTTGCCACGGACCTCCAGTGGAAATAAATACATCCTCGTCGTGATGGACTATTTCACCAAGTAGCCTGAGGCATATCCCATTCCCAATCAAGAGGCGGGCACAGTTGCAGATGTCCTAGTGCAGCAATGGGTGTCAAGGTACGGTACGCCCCTACAACTTCATACCGACCAAGGTAGGAACTTTACCTCTGATGTTTTCAAAGGACTGTGTCAACTACTCAGCATAGACAAAACCCAGACATCACCCTTACATCCCCAGTCGGACGGCATGGTCGAGAGGTTCAACCGTACCATCCTGAATAACCTCTCTCTTCTAGTATCGAGGAACCAGCAAGATTGGGACTTAAAGTTGCCATTGTTCCTGCTGGCTTATCGAAGTGCTGTCCATGAAACCACTGGCTATACTCCAGCCCAGATGCTCTTTGGACGTGAACTTCGTCTCCCTTGTGATCTCCTGTTTGGTTGTCCACCCGATGCGCCTTCATCGCCCGCGGAGTACATCCAAGATCTCCAGGCCCGATTTGAGGACGTACACAACTTTGCTCGGGAGCGGATTCACATTGCAACGGAGAAAATGAAGACAAGGTACGATCTAAAGGCTACGCAACATGAGTTCCAGGAAGGAGAGAAGGTCTGGCTGTGGAATCCTGTTCGACGCAAAGGACTCTCTCCCAAGTTACAGTGCAACTGGGACGGACCATACACAGTCTTAAAAAGGCTGAATGATGTAGTGGTGCGGATCACTAAAACACCTTCATCAAAACCGAAGGTGGTGCACTATAACAGGCTAGCCAAGTACCACAATTAACGGTAATATTAAAATTTAAAATGTAAATACTGGTAAAATTTGCGCATGCGCACTGTAAATATTTGTATATAAATATTTGTACATATTTGTGAATTTTGTAAATATTTCTCACTTAATTTATATTTCTATGTTATCTTTATGTGCAACTTAGTTTTTGTATTTTAGATTGTGTAAATTTATTTAGTTTCGCCTCTTGAGCAAGGGTTGCACTGCCCGGGACGTGCAGTCCTTGGGAGGGGGGCAGTGTTACAAAATTGTAAATAATTGTGTTTATTTTTGTATAAATTCTTTTAAAGAGGCTTAGTAAGTTCATAAAGTGCTAATTTTGCGCATTTCTAGTCGTTTTAGCGTTGAAATAGCCTTATATTCCCTTAAAAACGCATTAAAAAGGCTCAATAAGGCAGGTAATGGATTTGGCGCCAAATTTGGCGACTTTTCCCACCTTGGCGATTTTTCGGTGACCTTGGCGAGAAAATCCTTATATGGGATATACCAAATATGGAAGCTCTAATCTCATTGGTTGATGAGATACGGAAATTTCCGGAACATTCCACACTTTTCTACAGAGGTATATAAGGGTGCTTTCTCGCCAAGGCAAGTCAGTTCAGTTCAGTTTTCAGCCAGCTTCGCTAGTGCTTGCGTTGCTTTGAGCCTCTTTGAAAGAGACTTGCTTCAAGTGTTATTGCTATACAGTTTGTACTGTGGATTTGCTATTGACAGCTGTTGTTTAAGCTGTGTTTACTGGTTGAATTGAATCTGATACATGGTTTATGGACTTGTATTTTGCTGGAACTTTCTGTGAATAAATTACTGAATTTTTGTAAGTTTGGCCTTTCATTCTCGGACAACTCACGAACCCCCAAGTACGCAACAATATTTTGCTAAATACAATTCCGCATCATATTTGCATTATTTATTTATTTATTATTTTTTATTTATTTATTTATTTATTGTTAAACAATACACTGATGCTTAGAGGGTCCTTGAATTTCTAAATTTCTAACATATAATTAGTATTTTCTGAGACTTACTGTTTGAACCACTTTTCCAACACTGCAAACTTGTGATCACTGTGAGTTTTTCTCGCTACTTTAGTAGATGAAAACCCATGATGGTGTTCTCTCATAATTTCATTTTCTTCCCAATCGTCCACGGGTGAATGATGACACCTTCTGCAACAGCCTTGGTGTCTTACAGAAGTATATCGAGACCGATAGGGATTAATTCTCGGAGAAGATAATCTTCTAACGGGATCAACATCTTGACAGACACACGTCCTGCAGTGCTTTCTTTCAATGGGATAACATTCCGCTTCTCTATAAAACCGTGCCATAATCTGAAATTAAAAAAAAATATATTTAAAGAATTTAATTCAACTGTTAATATTTTTCGTTCCTTTATTTCCAAATAACTATATTGAACTGACATTATTATTTGTATCAAATTCTTTATCCATCACCACTCTTTGACAGAACGTCAAAGTTCGAAGTTTTGCAAATGCTGCGCTTATGAAGTAAATTTTACAGTAAAGAAACAAAGTTTTGTATGTAGATTTTAAATATAACTTCAGACTTGTTCTATTTCTTAAGGTTTTTGTCTTGGCACCCGTACTTACACTTATCCCGGCAGTTTTGTATGTCCGGCAAGTGTAACTAGGTGCGTTACATTTGTACTATACACCTCAACCAAGGCCATAGCCAGAAATATTTTTTGGAAGGGGTTCAAATTTTAGTACATAGCGTTAAGGGTTAAAAATGATGTTTAACTAAAAATTTTTCAACAAATCTAAAAAATTTCGAGGGTTGTTTGAACACTCCGGAACTTGACCTCAACAGCATTATTAATATTTTTTTTACTTTGCCTTTTCATTTCTGTTTTTCTAATTTTCAATAAAGCTTAATATTCTGCTCTTTTTCTTTAGGTTTTGTTGCAATGCTAGAAGGTCTTAGGTGTGAAATGCTCGTGAAGATACACGAAAAAGTTTGAAACTCTCTAACGAGTCGAGACATTTTAAAAATTCAAGAAATATCAGATTACTCAAAATTTTTCACCACCTGGACACCTGCCACGTTTTTTAAGGCACCGTATGTGAGGATAATAAGTAAAGGCAGGTTCATGCTTGATATCTGAGAGGGTGGCGGACAATGGGTTCTGTGGACAATATCACATTGATTCGTATGCCATTCTGCACATGTATTTATGCTTTTACAAATATTATATGGGGAATCATCTAGTACATTCATCTTAACGCTTAAATATTTATATGTTTTAAACGTGCATTAAGTTTAATTTTTGTTACTTATGGATTAAGTTTAATTTTTGTGCAAGATCAATAAACTTAATAATTTCATTCATCGACTGAAAAAGCCTCAATCAGAGGGTGTGCAAGGATTTGGAGGTAAGTATTCTTATCCCCCAGGGCCAGTACGGTCCTGGGATGAGGTTACACTTGCCCCAAATCCTGGAGCAAGTAGAACTAATCAGCACAAAATATTCATCTATTTTTTTCTGTAAGTAGCATATTGTTAAGTTATCTAGAGCTCATATATATATATATTTTTTTAAATAGTTACTTTCCTAAGTGTAATATATAGTTGCAAGTAACAAAATTGAGGTCAAAGTCGTACTATGCCAAAACGTTTTTATACTTACCCCACTTTACATCAATACATACAGTGAGGTTCATTAATGGAAGACATTCAAATGATATGTACTCCGTAACAATACCGTAAAAAAAAAAAAGTCATGTGTCAGGTATAAATTACTACAGATATTTTTAAATCACAACGAAGTTATGTTGCACATATTTATTTCATTTCTGCTGAAACAATAATAATACAAATGCTAAAATTAAAATTTTTCAGAAGCTGTCTATTTTCAAGGTGTCAATTATTCAAAATTATTTTTGAGAAAACTACTTTTGAAAATACTACAAAAAGACGATGTAATGAAAATCGCGTCTCGGAAAGTTATTGGAATATACTATGCCAGACAATTTTTTCTTTATGTTTATTTGACAAGGTTAATAGTGAATCTCATTTAATGATGCTTCAGTTTTACTAGTACATTAACTAGCACTTATCGTTATATCGTTTAACCACCAGTTATTTGTTCCCCATCATACTATAGGTATGGTGAACTAAGGTAATCGTGAAAATTTTCGACCTCGGTTTTTTAAGTTTTTTAGACGTTTTCAGCTGTAAAAAGGAATCTGAAATTAACAAAATTGATATGCTGTCCGTTTGTTAGTGGGTTAGTTTGTGTGTATGTGTACACGATATCTCAAGATCAAGTAATCGCGGAGAAACCTGACCAGTTTTAAAATGTCACTTATGACACTGGCAAAAACCCTATTGATTTTCAACATTCTAATTTAAATATTTCGTGAAGTTATTCGAAATTTATAATTTTCTTAAAATGGGAGAATAGGGTAAATTTTCTCTTAAACGTGCATTAAATAGAATATTTTTTGCTCTAAAGGTGTCATATCAGCTTTAAAATATCAGTTGTGATGCTGGTATGAACATAGTGTTAACCTGGTAACTATGAAAATTCAACTTTGAAAACTTGTAAGTTATTTGAAATTTACGAATTTCTTAACATGGCAGAACAGGGCAAAATTTCGCATAAACCTCCATTTTGAGGGATATTTTCTACGTAAAGATATCAGACTACTTTTAAAATATCATTTAGGATAGTAGCTTGAACAACATTGACTTCAAATATTCTAATTTTTAAATTTTATAAATTATTCGAAATTTAAGATTTCCTCAATATAGCAGTATAGAGCAATATGTTATATAAATTTGCATTAAGGATATCATTGCATTGGTAATAGTATGGAATTGAATAAAAATTAAACCATGAAATTGACCTTAATAAAGTAAATTAACAAATTAGGATAAGGTAAATGTATCGAACTGAACGGTGGCTAGCCTATTAGGTGGGACATTTCCGTCTGTCACCGTGTCGAGCGATCAGTCAAATTCATTCCTCTTAACAATCGTGAATAATGTATGTCTTGTACTAGAAGTTTCTGAGAACATATTGTTGCGTACTTGGGGGTTCGTGAGTTGTCCGAGAATGAAAGGCCAGGCGTACAAAAATTCAGTAATTTATTCACAGAAAGTTCCAGAAAAATACAGGTCTATAAACCAAGTATCAGCTTCAATTCAAACAGTAAACACAGCTTAAACAACAGTTGTCAATAGCAAATCCACAGTGCAAACTGTATAGCAATAACACATGAAGCAAGTCTCTCTCAAAGAGGCTCAGAGCAATACAAGTACTAGCGAAGCTGGATGAAAACTGAACTGAACTGACTGCCTTGGCGAGAAAGCGCTCCTTATATACTGTTCCATGGAACCCAGATTTTTCGAGAAAACTCTAGAAAGTGGTCAACCAATCAACTTACAGCTTCCATATTTGGTATATCCCATATAAGGATTTTCTCGCCAAGGTCGCCAAAAAAAATCACCAAGGTGGGAAAAAGTCGCCAAATTTGGCGCCAAATCCATTACCTGCATTACTGGGGCTTTTTAATGCGTTTTTAAGGGAAATTAAGGCTATTTGTACGGTCCGTCCCAGTTGCACTGTAACTTGGGGGAGAGTCCTTTGCGTCGAACAGGATTCCACAACCAGACCTTGTCTCCTTTCTGGAACTCTTGTTGTGTAGCCTTTAGATCGTACCTTGTCTTCATTTTCTCCGTTGCAATGTGAATTCGCTCCCGAGCAAAATTGTGTACGTCCTCAAATCGTGCCTGGAGATCTTGGATGTACTCCTCGGGCGATGAAGGCGCATCGGGTGGACAACCAAACAGGAGATCACAAGGGAGACGAAGTTCACGTCCAAAGAGCATCTGAGCTGGAGTATAGCCGGTGGTTTCATGGACAGCACTTCGATAAGCCAGCAGGAACAATGGCAACTTCAAGTCTCAATCTTGCTGGTTCCTTGATACTAGAAGAGAGAGGTTATTCAGGATGGTACGATTGAACCTCTCGACCATGCCGTCCGACTGCGGATGTAAAGGTGTTGTCCGGGTTTTGTCTATGCCGAGTAGTTGACACAGTCCTTTGAAAACATCAGAGGTAAAGTTCCTACCTTGGTCGGTATGAAGTTGTAGGGACGTGCCGTACCTTGACACCCATTGCTGCACTAGGACCTCTGCGACTGTGCATGCCTCTTGATTGGGAATGGGATATGCCTCAGGCCACTTGGTGAAATAGTCCATGACGACGAGGATGTATTTATTTCCACTGGAGGTCCGTGGCAAAGGATCCAAGATGTCGATTGCAATCCGTTCGAATGGTGCTCCCACGTTATACCGTTGCAGTCTTCCTCGACTTCGTTTCTGCGGGCCTTCACGTGCCGCACAAGCATCACAGGATTTACACCATTTCTCCACATCCTCCTTTGCCTTGCACCAGTAGAAGCGTTCCCGAACTTTCTGCAGAGTCTTCATTACCCCAAAATGGCCTCCGGTAGAGCTACTATGCAGTTGTTCTAAAACAGCTGGAATTTTTGATCTTGGTAATAAAATCTGCCATCTGAAGCTTTTCCCATCATCAGATTCCCACTTTCTGTATAATACGCCGTTTCTGATATGAAGAGAGTCCCAAAGTGCCCAATAACTTTTCGTAATGGGCCTGAATCTGGATATGTCCTGCCAGGTAGGTTTGTTGCTGGTCGTCTCCTTCAGCTGTAATATTGGCTTTATGTCAGGATCTTCCAACTGGTCTTGTCTAAGTTCTTCGTCACTCCAGGGATCGGGATCTTGTTCTGATGGTGTTGAGACAGTGACTTGGCAGGCAACCGGATTTATCGGCAGGTATTTCTGTTCGGCTCTAGAGCAGTACTTGCAGCTTTCCGAGCAGGGCTTCCGTGACAAGGCATCTGCATTACCATGTAGAGTCCCTTTACGATGACGTATCTCAAAGTCATATTCCTGGAGGCGTTGTATCCACCTGGCAATCTGTCCTTCCGGGTTCTTGAACTGAAGCAACCACGTTAAGGATGCATGGTCAGTCCTGAGCAGGAATCTTCTGCCATAGAGGTAATGATGGAAATGTTCTATGGCTTTTACGATGGCGAGTAGCTCTTTCCTGGTGGTACAGTAATTTCGCTCTGGTTTAGACAGGCATTTACTCCAATAGGCAATGACACGTTCTTGACCATCAATTTCCTGCGACAGAACAGCACCGACACTCTCATGGCTGGCATCTGTATCAAGTATGAACTGTCTGTCGGGCTGTGGATACGTCAAGACAGGCGATGATGTTAAGGCCTCTTTAAGTCGCTTGAGCGCATTTTCACATTCATCTGTCCACAGGAACTTCAGCTTGGCTTCCGTCAGCTTGTGGAGTGGTCTGGCAATATTTGAGAAGCCCTTGACAAACTTCCTGTAGTAAGTGCATAACCCCAGGAAACTTCGTAGTTGGTGTATATTTTCAGGGCGACTCCAGTTCTCGACTGCAGAGATCTTCTCAGGATCAGTTCTCACACCTTCGGCAGAGATGATATGGCCGAGGTAGCTCACTTGACGACGGAACAAGTTACACTTGCCTGGATTCAATTTGAGGTTAGCCATTCTGAGTTTCTCCAACACCTTTCGGATGTTTCGTAGATGGTCTTCAAAGGTGTGCCCCACAATGATAATATCATCCAAATACACCAGACAGGCTTCATAGGAAAGTCCTTTTAGCACTGTCTCCATCAGGCGTTCGAAGGTGGCAGGTGCATTACATAATCCGAACGGCATAACTTTAAATTGCCACAGTCCTTGTCCCGTGGTGAATGCAGTCTTCTCACGATCATCAGGATGTACTTGCCAGTAACCGATTCTACTTGCCAGTAACCGCTCTTCAGATCCAAAGTCGAGAACCATTTATTGCTAGCAAGTGTGTCTAATGTGTCGTCAATTCTGGGAAGAGGGTAACTGTCTTTCTTCGTGATGTCATTCAAACGACGATAATCCACGCAAAATCTGGTTGAACCATCCTTTTTCCGCACCAGTACTATGGGAGAGGCCCAAGGACTCGTTGATGGCTCGATGACATCATTGTGCTGCATTTCACTTAGAAGTTCAGTGACCTCTTCCTGTTTAGCAAACGGAAGTCTTCTTGGATGTTGTTTGATTGGAGGATGATTTCCTGTATCAATTCTGTGCTGTGTGATGTTCGTTCTCCCGACGTCTTCAGGTGTTCGAGAAGAAAGGTCTTTAAATTCTTGGAGTAGCTTCTCCGCAGCACATCTCTGTTCCTTTCCTAACTCTGCATTCTTGAATAATTCCGTCATTAGTTGTTCGGAAGACTTGGATTCAGTTGATTGCGTGGGGCGGTTGATGCATGTGACAGGAGTGCAGGTTGCTAACACCTCATCCTTCTTCACTGTCCGGACCTTATCGCTGATGTTTGCGACTCTCACAGGAATAGTATTCTTTGAGAGATCAACTAGAGATGAAGCTACCAGAACTCCTCTTGGGCTATTGTCTGTATTCGGGTATTCAATCAGTCCATAGCGGAAGTATTGCTTTGTAGGTGGTGTTCCTGAAACTATTGTCTCTGTGTGTGGAGGGATGGAAATTTCAGACTTGGCTGTTATCTGGCAAATTGTCTGAATGTCTTGATTTTCAGTGTTGAACACAGCGATGTCTTCCGAACTCGAATGCAGTTCATTATTCTTGAAGTCCAATTGAAAGTTAAATTTTCTCAGGAAATGAATTCCAATGATTAAAGGATCTCTTATATCAGCCACATATGCCATATGATGGTAACTGGCATTCCCAAAAGTGATGGTCAAGTTCATTTTCCCATATATTTTGATTTCGTCTCCGGTCACAGTCTGGAGTTTAATACAGGGCGGCGTCCAGATGATCTTCTCTTTTAATTCTTGAGCCAAATCCGCTCTAATGATGGTCACGTTGGCTCCCGTGTCCAGAATCATCCGGCAGGCGGTGTTGTTAACTTGGCCATGGACGTAAAGTCCATTATCGCCGCCACTCATCGATGAAACATGAAATACTGTAAATTGGGGCTCTTTAATCTCAGGCAACCTCCGCCCCGCGAGATGGCCTCCTCTTAGTTTCCCTGCAGTGATGTTGAAGCCGGGTGATTTCCTATAGTTGGTCGTACAGGGCAGTTCCTCTTCACATGACCATCCCCTCCACAGCCCCAGCACTTTATCTTCCGATCCTTTATTTCCTTATTATTCTCCAGGATGCGCAATCTCTTTAAGATCTCTTCGATACTTCTCTTCATTTCATTTTCACCAGCAGGCGTATCATTTAATGAGACTGCTCTTATGGTATGGCGGTCTTTGCGGGAGGCTTGTTGGGCTGCCTCTATCCTAAGTGCATAGCCTAAAGTTGATTCTACGTCTCTGATGTTGGAGAGTCTCAGCGCTTTTTGAATTTCTGGATCCCGAACAGCATCGATAAAGTACTGAAGAGCTAAGTCGTTTCGAGTGTGAGCATGACAGTCTGAGAATGCTAGGTGTGACAGTCTCTGAATGTCCGCTGCCAGCTCTTGCAAACTTTCGCCCGTTTTTTGGTAGCGGGATTTTAGCTGGAGGCGACTATAGTCTTTAGAACACTTCTCTCCGAACCGTAGCTCCAGTGCTCTAGTCAGGGCCTCGAAGTCGTTCCTTTCTTCTTTAGAAACATTTCTCAGTATCTCGGCTGCATCTCCCCGTAATGCTGCTGCTAAGTGGACTGACTTGGCGGTAGAGTCCCAGCCGTTAGCTTCGGCTACGATGGAAAACTGCGTCTTATATACATGCCAGGAGGAACTGCCATCGTAGGTAGATAGCTTAATAAATTCCTGATTCTGGATTCTTCTCTCTTTCTTTTCAGTTTCCTGGGGCATGGATTCCAACTTTTCTTCCACTTTTCTCTCCAGATCTTCTTCTATTCTCTTCAGTTTACCTTCTATCTCTGAAATCCTTCCTTTCAGTTCCTGATCAAAATTTTCTTTAACTTTCTCCTCAAAACTCCGTTCTATCCTCGTAACACTCTCTTCAACCTTCATAACATTTTCTTCTATCTTCATAGCTTTCTCTTCAACCTTCATAACATTTCCTTCTATCTTCATAGCTTTCTCTTCAAAACTTTCTTCTATTTTCAAAACTTTCTCTTCAAAATTTTCTTCTATCTTCATAACCCTGTCTTCTATTCCATCCATTCTATTTTCCATCACCGTTAATTTACCCTCGATTGATTCTTTCACCGTTGAAAGCTCTCTCTTTATCTCATCTTGATTAGATTTAATTTCTTCCTGAACTTCACCCATAGTGTCTTTCATTTCCTTCATCTCTTGACTCAGGTTATCTTTCATCTCTCTTTGTCCTTCTTTCATTTCATTCATCTGGGTAGCTAAGCTTTCTAGCAGTTTCTTCATCTCTTGCTCCACAGCTCTAGTTATCACCATTCACAGACAACCCCGCTCCTGACACCAGAAATGTTGCGTACTTGGGGGTTCGTGAGTTGTCCGAGAATGAAAGGCCAGGCGTACAAAAATTCAGTAATTTATTCACAGAAAGTTCCAGAAAAATACAGGTCTATAAACCAAGTATCAGCTTCAATTCAAACAGTAAACACAGCTTAAACAACAGTTGTCAATAGCAAATCCACAGTGCAAACTGTATAGCAATAACACATGAAGCAAGTCTCTCTCAAAGAGGCTCAGAGCAATACAAGTACTAGCGAAGCTGGATGAAAACTGAACTGAACTGACTGCCTTGGCGAGAAAGCGCTCCTTATATACTGTTCCATGGAACCCAGATTTTTCGAGAAAACTCTAGAAAGTGGTCAACCAATCAACTTACAGCTTCCATATTTGGTATATCCCATATAAGGATTTTCTCGCCAAGGTCGCCAAAAAAATCGCCAAGGTGGGAAAAAGTCGCCAAATTTGGCACCAAATCCATTACCTGCATTACTGGGGCTTTTTAATGCGTTTTTAAGGGAAATTAAGGCTATTTCAACGCTAAAACGACTAGAAATGCACAAAATTAGCACTTTATCAACTTACTAAGCCTCTTTAAAAGAATTTATACAAAAATAAACACAATTATTTACAATTTTGTAACAATATATAGGATGGGGAACTGAGCAGAGTTCATCTATGCAAACTAGTTTTACCTCCGTGATGACACCTATATATTTTGTTTTTTATTTAAAAAAGGAAACTCTCAGAATAATCTTCGTGATTTCTCTACATATATTAAAAAAAAAAAAAAAAAAAAAAAAATTACTATCACTGGCGTCAAATTTTTTAGTCTGCGACCGCATCTCCTTGCGGAGGGCAAGATTCTCCGCTTCATGAGAGGTATCAATATGTGTGGAATACTCCAAAGAAGACATTTCAGTCAGTTAGAAAGTTCTATCATCTTAATTAACGAAGTTATTAATTAAAAAGTCTGGTTTATAAAGGTATTCTATTTGCTATTTTACTAAAAGTTTCTGAAATTGTTGTTCTTTCAGTCTTATGACGTCATTTTCCACAGGAAAATTATAATGTTATCAATGGTGCAATAAATAAATAAATAAATAAAAATAAATAAACAAATAATAATAATAATAATAAAGCCTATCTTTTTTCTTTTTCTACTTTTAGAAAATTAATTTTCTTACTGACAATTTCTTATGTTATTTATGAATTTGGGTCAAGTTACTTAAAAAAAAAAAAAAAAAAAGTATCGATGCTTTTGCGTAGCCCTGTATACTGTTTAAAAACAGTTAGGCTACAAATACATATTTTGTTATATTTATAAGCAAGACTGTCTTGCTTTTGCTCCGAGGCTGTAGCACGTGTTTTTTGCACTTAAAGAAGAAAGGCTACGTCCTTTCGAAACCAGTTATGCTGTCTTCAATTTTAAGGTGTGTGAAGAAATTTTAAATTTTAAATATATGTATAGAGAGATATAAATAGATATAGACAGAGATATACAGCGGAAAGTTGAGGAGGCGGCAGCCCCCGTTAGAAACGTATCTGTTTTTGTAGCGTGTCCTCATATATATATATATATATATATATATATATATATAGAGAGAGAGAGAGAGAGAGAGATGCATGTTATGACTCTCCCGAAGAGACAGAAAGAGAAACACTTGTATTGGATTAGGGAGCAAACCAATGTTACTGATGTTATATCTAGAATTAAGTTAAAAGGGAGCTGGGCTGGGCACTTTTCTCGAAGAAATGATGACAGGTTGACCACCAGTCCTATTTTGGATACCGAGATATAACAAATGACCGAGAAAGAGACCAATGAGATAAAATTGTGAAGTTTGGAAGAGCAGAATGGAGAAGAAATGCAGAAAACCGGGCAGATTGGAATATCCTAGAAGAGGCCTTCCTCCTGCAGTAGATTGATAAAGGTTGAAATTGATGATAATAATGATATACAGGGTGATCAATTTAAAAGAGCACCCGTTGGTTTTTCTTATTACCCTTAAGTATGACGGATGCGGCAACTATTCTAATACTGAACTATAATTGTTTGAACCTTGTTTAAGTGTGGGAGACAATTTCCAACACTGTTGGACTGTTACAACTTTATTTGTGAGGTAAAACAGAAATGGAGACGCAAACATTTTTTAATCCTGTAATAAGTTTATTTATGAAAAACAAAATTTAATTAAAAATGTTTACATTATCATTCCTACATTACATTTACATTTTTACATTATCATTTCATAGGCTTTTCTAGAGAAGTCCTGCAAACATTGATGAATTAAAACAGATCATAACTGAAGAAATCTCGTCAATAACACCAACAATGCTGCGAAGTGTGTCAAAGAACTTGGTTCGAGGTGATCATGTTTGCATTCAAAATGGTGCCGAATATTTTCAACATTTTCTGTGAGGAATGATAATGTAAAAAAAAAAAAAAAAAAAAAAAAAAAGAATTAAATTACGTTTCTCAAAAATAAAATTATTACAGAATTTAAAAAATTGTGCGTCTCCATTTCTGTTTTACCTCATAAATAAAGTTGTAACAGTCCGACAGTGTTAGAAATTGTCTCACAAACTTAAACAAGATTCAAACAATCATACTTCAATGTTAGAATAGCTGCCACATCCGTCAGATTTAAGGGTTCTAAGAAAAACCCACGGGTACTCTTTTCAACTGATCACCCTGTATATAATATGGAATAAATAAAAATGATCAGTGATCTGTTGAATGATGAATGATAAAAATAGGACGTTGAGGCTCCTGATCTGTAGATCAACTAGTTATTATTATTTTACTTTTTTTTTTAACATTTTTTTTTTTCTCAGGAATGGGATTGCAGTACTTGTGTGCAAGATATTTTAAAATTTATTCAGCGAATCACAATATTACTAGAAATATATTGCACACAGCTATAAACCAGCATCGTAAATGTAAACTCAATTCTTTCTTGGAATAAATTTTACTTCCAGATCATTTGATATTTTCATTAAAGAAAATATATTAGCTGCATTTTCAGATTGCCCCTGAGAAGTTGAAACGAACTTTGGTTTTAAATGATATTTATAGTATATGGACCATGGTCTCTTAATTGAGTTGAATAATTTAGAGGTAATCTAGGAACTGAAGTTTTTCTCGCCATAAAAAATCGCCAAAATATCATACCTCATGGTAACTTATTATTTCAATGTTTATAATTAGGAAATTATAATACCGTACAATTGTTTAAAACCTATTAATAATGCACATTTTCTTCAAATAAATAGTGAAGGAAAAATCCACACTTACCTAAATTATTAAAATGTATGTCTGAACGTATGAATTTAACTGGAATTTAAAATTTTATAAACTGAAAACAAATTTAAGTATTGCAAAATATATCACATATCAAAATTTTGTTTAGTAATATTTACAATATTTACATCTGAAAATATTTTATAATTTTTTTTCTCGTGAAGCACTTTTGAAATTTATGGTTTGTATGTGTTACGAGCAAAAAAAGTTAAAAAAAACCTTTGGGTTAATACGCAATAAGACTTGCAGTCCTCATTCAAGAATGAACTGATTATTTCAACACAGAAACATATGCCGCCATGTTTATTATTGAAAAACAATAAAAAAGGCTAAATATAATTTTGGAAAAAATATCTTATTGTTATTAAAATGTTGACTTTCTTGCGTGATTAAAGTAGTTTGTGAAAAAAAAAAAAAAAAAACAGGTTTTAGTCTATGAATGTCTTTTATTCAATGAAATTCTTGAAATAGTCCAAAAAGCTCAGTTTGAAGTCTGAACATAAACTGAATTTCTCAGGAGTTATTCTTCTCCTTTTATACTCTTAGCCGCAATTTTTCGAAATTTTTTCTAAGTATACACTAGAATGCAACGGAAAATTCCAGAATTTGGCTTCTATTGAAAATAGAACTTCAAAACTTTAACAATCTTAAACTACTATTTTTCGTCAGATTGCTAATTTTGTCGTCAAAGTCGACATAAGGGCAAGTGAATAGACTGCTCTCAGTTTCCGCTTTAACTATAAATCTATTTTATTAACGCATTTGATTTTGGAAAGGGGTCTAATCCTTTGCAACGATATTAAGTGGAAATTTTGCAAAGAAGAGCATAGACAAAATGCACACACACACACACATATATATATAATATTTATATAAGTTATGTAGAAACCTTTAGCTGTTATGTAATTTTTTTATTTTATTTTATACTAGGACCTATCAGAGGGCACCTTCGTGTCGAATGACGTTACTGTCCGCGATACCGTCTTTGCGCTACGCTATCCACAGACACACGTACGGACATTGCCTTATATATATATGTATATAGATTATTTTATTTTTGTTTTTATATATATGTTTTTTTCTTCTTTTGATACAGTGCTGAAGTTTTCTATATAAATTTATGTATAGGAACATTTCACTCTATAAATATTTGTAAGGGCTTATATACAAATTAAAATTTTGTAATTGTGAAATTGAACTCTCTTAAATTTTTATTTGATTTTACAAGTTTCTGTACCTGTATTTACACAGCTTTTTTATTTACAATATATGTCTGTAAGATGAATATTTAAGGTATTAAAGGCGAAGTCAAGGTTTTTCGAAAACCCTGTATGCCTAATCTATCTGTACATCAATTAATTTCAGAAAATCCTTTATACAAGTAAAATATATTAATTCGATAGACTAACAAGCTAATTCTAATAACAAACTGAATGAGAATTTTTCCATATACTAATCAAATTAGCTTTTAGGTCCGGGAATCGGCTATTAAAGAGTGTAATTGAAACCCATTTGCCGAAATGTCCGTTTAGGCCACTTCATTGAGACAAAAAAGTTTTTACGCCTGTGAGTATGTCCAGATATTTATGAGTTAAATGGAATATGTTGATACAGTGTTTTGGTTTATATAGTATTTGTGGCTCGAATACAGGGACACACAAATCATTCTCATATCATTACGATCATGGACTATGAATTTCTTTTAATTGTATTTTTACACGCTTACATCGCATTCAATGTAATGGGGGTTAACAAATATTATAAAGAAACTTGAAAGCATAGTTTCTGCGTAATATGGTGTGAACTGTAAAAAGTTATGTTTAGTTTTACAGAAGAATGTGCTAGTAAAAACAGGCACCAGCACATTCTGCTGTAAATAGAATCATTTACAGCGGAATCACCCGTGAAGAGAGACTCTTTACAGAAATTTATGCAGTTTAATTTATACAGAAATTTATGAAGAATTTTTTTTCCAGATTATAGCAGAATGTGCTGCCAAAAATGGGCGCCATTGCAGTACATTTTGCTGTAAAAGAAAGTGTAAATTTTTAAGAATATTGATACATTGTATAATCATCCGATCGACTTCATATTTGATACAAACATTTGTTAGTTATGTACACCTAGCTGTAGATTTTTGTATATAATATTTGTAGGCCATGTACAGGGGAGTACAAAATAATTTCAAAACATTACGGCCAATGGACTGTATTTCTTTTAAATGCATTGTAACACCATTATACTGCATTTAACAGAATGAAATCAGCATTATATTTATGTTTATAAGCTGGTTTCAGTAAAATAATTACAAGATAAAAAGAACTTTTTATATACCACATTTTTAGATTTTCTGTTGAATCATATAAACTTGACAATTCTATGTATTAATAAATACTTTTTAAAAATATTTTTGATAAATTATCTCATCAACTTGAAATAAAATGATCAAATGCGTAATATAAAGCGAGCAATTATAAGAAATTTTCAAACATTTATTAATTGAATAAAAGTATTAAAAGAATGCATTGTCATCGTGTTCTGAGCTGTTCTAAAAGTTTCAAATGTCTAGCTAGTCGGAAAGTTAGTTAAAAATCGATTGCAAGACCTGTACTGGACAAACAAACAAGAAAGCGAGTTAATAAAAACGTGGTAAAATAGTGTGCTCGGAATTAAGGTGACTCGAAAGCCAAAGCCAATGTTATTCTATGAGGAATTTTGCCCTATTATAACTGATTAACTAATACATATTTTTAGATTCTATTTTTACGTTCAGATATTTTGTAACTCTTAAACAAGTTATCGCTTTCGAAAAATTGATTTTCTTAATTTTTAAGGTTTCATTTTTAAGCTAAAAAAGGCAAAATTGTACGTTGGGAAAATGCGCATTTTACAACTTCAAAATAAATTATCAAAAAAAAAAAAAAATCAAATTTCAGGAAGAGAGAACCTGTTTAACATTTGTGAATTTTCTAAAAGTGAAAATGGAATTTTAAACTATGTTTTAGTTAATGAGTTATAATGAGGCGAAATCCCCCATAGAATAACATTGACTTTGGCCTCTGGTGACGATAAGTACAGCGAAAGTTGAATAATTCGAACTTGTTTAATTCGAAATTTTGGATAATTCGAATATTTTACACGATCCCTTGAATTTTGTATTAAAATAATGTTAAAAAATCGTGAATAATTCGAATTCTATTTTGGATAATTCGAATTTTTCATACGATTGCCTTTAAAATATTACAGTTAAATTTGTTCTCGAGATTTTTCTCATCTGAAGGGCATTATCAATTTTTATAGTCTTTCAAAAGAAAGATAAGGAAATACAATAGAAGCCCCTAGCTAGTGCACCAGAAGATATGGTGCATATGTATGAACTTCGAAGTTTTTGTGAATTGAAAGTCATGTGTAATGTAGAAGATTCTACTTTAGTATCCGGTCATATGCTATGACACAAAGATTCTACTTAAAAAAAAAAAAGAAATAAAAAATATTTGACTATTTTTTAAAAAGTGTTGAATAATTAAGCTCGTAAAAAATATTGATTTAATGGGGGGTGGGAGTGAAAGGGGTAATGTAACGGTATTCTTAGATATAAAGTTTATGTGTTAAATCTCTGATTGTAGAGTTTTAATTTATCACTTTTTTTGACAAAATAGTATATGTAATTCGAATTTTTGGATATTTCGAATTTTTTTCTGGTCCCTTCAACTTCGAATTATCCAAGTTCTACTGTATGTGTGTCCTCTTAATAATTACATAAAGAATTCTAATACGTTATACAATCATCCGATTGATTGGAAGTTTGGTACAAATATTTATGAGTACAGGGAATCAGCTGTATCGTTTTTGGTATAGTATATAGTGTTTACGTTTTTATACAGTGACACATAAAATAATTTTAATGCATTTCAGTCTACAGACGACATTTATTTTACGTCAATTCGATCATCGTTATATTGTATCCAATAAAATAAATTTAATCTATACTATATTAAAAGCATGTTTTCCATAGAAAATGTCCCGAAAAGAATTACTGAATTAGTTTACTGGACTACTACATCAAAATATCCCGATACGTAATGTACAGTGGTGACATAAATTAAAAGAGCAGTCAGTTTTCACTTTTTTTAATGGACATTTTAACGTAAAATTCGGATGGCATGTTCGCTATCAGATCATTAATCGAGTTTTATATAATTTTAAGAAAAGCAATAATTTTTAAACTGATATTAATTCACATTTTCCTCAAAATTAGGCTTTAGAAGAAATAAAAAATTCAAAATTTTCAGAAAAGAAAACTGAATGAGAAAAGGTGTTAAAAATAGTTAAATTAAAACTGAATTTTTACTTTCTCTTACCCATATATATGGCAGAGAAAGTATTGTTTTTCGGTCAAATTTTCGAAAGTGATATTTTGTGATATTTACACTTTTGAGGCCCCCTGAATCTGAAAATCATATTTTTAGCTGTTGGTCTGTGTGTTTGTGTGTGTGTCTGTCTTTTATCAGCATAATTCAACAGCAGAAAGTCCAAACTTGGTATTCTAAATGTGTATCTTATAGGGATGCTACACTATACTTTTCGTTGAGATCAAGCAAATGGCCTGTGTATAGGAACAACCGAAAGAATTCAAATACATTACGTTTATGGGAGAAATTGCAGGTAAGTAGAATTTAATATCTATAGACTGAACTAAACCAAATGAAACGTATATATATATATATATATATTATATGCGTAAAAACATGTTTCATGTAGAATAGGGTAGGGAAATCATTCACTGTTCGTTTACAGGGCTGTACAAAAGAACCAGATTATAGTGCGAGAATACTTAAAATTGTATGGAAGTGTATTTCAGGTTGTGCCGTGTGTTATTAATATCGAATTATATTTAGGTGCACTATATGATGTGTACATAATCTTCAGAAGATGTATAGAGCTGCCAATATTTAAGCCATAACATTATTTTTTATTGTTACTGGAAGTGCGTTATTATATTTCACCATGTCCAGGAAAGCCACTTAGGAATTGAAATTAATTCCTAATAGTTATATAGTAAATAATGTATTTTTTAAAGCTATATATTCATATCTTGGTTTTTTGTATATTTACACGTTTTGAGGCATCCTGAAAACCGAAGTCAAGTTTTTAACGTTTGATCTTTGTCTGTGTCTATTAGAAAAATTAAAAAGAAATATTTTCAGGTGATCCAAATGTTGTATTTTGAAGTTAATACGTTTGTTACTAGAAAAGTTTGATCAAGATTGATAAGTTTCAATCAATGTTGAGCGTGAAAGTAGTCTGAATGATTTTAAATGAACTTTTGAATTTAATAACCGATTTGAATTCTATATTCTATGTAGGTACAATAATGAAACGGGGGGTTGAGGGGCGGTAGACCCCCTCACTTAGAATTATTTTTCAAATAAAGCTGTTTCGATGCCTAATTTGAATTGCTTTAACATTAGGTTTACATAACAGTACTCGCTATCATACCCCTTAATCTCCAATCTGTATTTATAATATTAAATTTCAGGATAAGAGAAAGTCGTGTGAATGACACACCAGATTATTCTTTTTGCATTCGTTTTCCTTTCCCTTTTTGTTTTCTTTGTGTGTGAAAATTTAAAAAAACATATATTATATACATACAAATAGGAAATTGGATGAGATTTTCGTTATGAAATGCATATAGTTCATAGTTTACAATTTATTTATTTGTTTTTTCAAGAAATCTCTTATTGAAAACAAGGTTTACAATAACGTTTGGAAGCACGTGTATCTTCACTTATCGTCCTCAGTGCTAAGGCGCGAGAAACGTGGTTACACTATATATATTTGTGGTTCAATGATAGACATTTCATCAAAATTTTATGTTCACGTGTTAATTTGTTTAAAAGTTATGCACAAAAGTACAAAACAGGAAAATTGGTTGCTCCTTTAATTTTTCTTGCCAGTGTATTAAGCATGATAATCATTGATTTTTTTTTTTTTTTTTTTTTTTTTTTCTGATGGAAGGTTTGGGGTTGGTGGGGGGAGATAACGAGTTAATGTCTAGATAAAATATATATATATATATATATATATATATATATATATATATAGTCAAATTTTATAATTTAATTTATAATATTAGAGGAAGGCATTTAAATGTATAATGTAACCCTCCCACTTCCTCCTCTCACAGGGAAAAAACAAAACAAAACAGAGATAAGAACTTTTTGCATTATGCATTTATTATAATAAACATTATTTTTACCGTATCAGTAAAAACATAGTATGATTCCATGTAGTATACAGCGTCCTTTATAAGTAAGAAATAACAATAGTGTATTACATAAGTGATATTAGGTTAGGCATATACTGGGGAAAACATGAAAAGTATCAAAAACTTCTGTAAAGGCCAGTTTCGACTTGGGCTCAAGATCAACGCTCAAAACGTCATTAATCACGCTTCCGACACAAAGAGCCAAATGTCTTGTCATCAGTTGTAGCCCTTTCTTATCAGATCGCGCAGTTAACTCAAAGGAAAGCATGCAAAATTGACAAAGATATCTGCCTCCCGGCCCCTCAATTATCTCAGCAGGGGGTTAGAAACAGCCCGTCCGAAGGCTTTGAGCTCCTGTGAGCCAGGCTCATCAGATCAAAGGATTCTGAATAGATGCCGCGGAATGAGCGCAAATGGAAACCGGACTTAATTTCAATCTCTATTTAGATATCGCGTTAATATTTGGGTTTAACCTAAAAATACTTTTTTGTTTCCTTCTTCATTTTCTTCTACGTTCTATAGAAGTAAGTACTAGATTCGTAAGAATTTTTGACTTCTCGTCTTCCAGGAATTTACAAGTTTTGAGAGAAGCCGAACAGGATTAGACCATTTTTAACAGGCTTTTATTAGCTTCACCTGTATGTATGTATGTTTGTATGTTTGTAAACGCTCTGGGGGCAAACAAAAAATCTATATTGTAAAAAAAGAATAACCTTACGTGAACGCTGTGGCATTGAGGTATAGCTACGCGCTTCCAACCTAAAGGTCTAGCGTTCGGTCCCAGTCAGGGGAGATTTTTTAAAAATGGTTTTTGTTTAATTCTAAATTATTTTAATTGAAGATTTAAATGTATGTAAATATTATGGTGTGTCACTCACACGATTTTCTCTTACCCTGCATTTTAATAGTAAGATAGATATTTTGTGCTTTTTAGTTCATATTTCTATAAAAGCGTGTTCTTTAATTTTTTTAAAACTATAATATTCTTAGGAATTGTCTGTGCGTGTTTATGAGATGCGCGACAAATTGTGACAATTCCCCTATTAATCGGATTTTTCTGATAAAATCCTTATTAATAGTACTATAAATATTAGTATTATTTTTAAAATGTTGCTAAACATTGTACTAAACATTACTTTTTAAACTAAAAAATATTAATAATCATAATTTAAGTTCATTGCTCCTTAAAAGATATTTTTGCATCGAAATTTTTCAAATGAGAATTTGCAAGGAGTGAGGAATGTTTAGAGAAAATGGCCACTGAATTCATCATTGGACAAACGTAAATTAGATAAGTTCAGTTAATTCGCTTTTATATTTTTCCCAGTTTATAAAATCTGAAGTCTTATAGAGTTCTAACAGATGACGTCACATATTTGTTTGCTGAGGGACAGTTGACCCCACTGACCCGTTTTATCATTGCGGAATAGTGTTACAAATTTATTGTAACAGGTAACACAGTGTTGTAAATGTATTTGTAAAAGCATAAAAAAATTCGACTACTACGCTTCCAAAAGCATGGAGAAATTAGCGTTGTCCTTCAGCAAAGTACGGTTTCTAAGAAGAAAGTCACGTGGTTGTTAAAACTCTATACACTGAAAGATGCGCAATCTGTACAAACTGTGTTTTTTGTTTGGTAGTTATTGTTCTTAATTGTTAAAAAGAATTTTTTTTTTTTTTTTTTTTTTTTTAAATTAAAAATAAAGATGTCATATTGCAAATACTCAATCATTTTAATAAAAAGAATTGTTTAAAGAAATTTTTTTTTAAACTTTACATAGCAAACACGATTAATCTCAGCACTGTACAAATGAAAATTTTTATATATCAACTTTTTAAAATTTTCTACTAATTGTACAAAAAGAAAGGAAAGAAAATGCTTTGTAGATCCGAAATCCGAATATGGTTGATTCTGATTTTTTATTTCATATACGGCACACTAGAGGGCAGGAGTATACTGTGATGTGAATAAGAGCTTTGACAGTTGATTTTTAGAAATTGTACAGACCAGAAGAGTTTAAAATAGTTTGATATTTGATATTCCATATACAGTGGAGCACCGTTTATACGTTTTTCAAGGGACCGTTCCTAAAAAACGTATAACTGAAAAAAACGTACAACTGAAAACTCGTTTTAACATTAATACACAATAAAGTGTCACATTAATAATAAAAGTCTAATCAATTTTCATGATTTTCTTTACATTTATTTGAATAGGATATATTTTTAATTAAATTTAAAATATTTTTAAAAGGTAGAATAATAATTAAATAATAATTAAAAATACAGAAATTCAGAAAATTTCTCAAGAATTCGATTTTAACCTTTAAAGACAAAGCCTTTCGTTCTCTAAACGAAGATGACAGTTTTGCAAACGATTAAAAGAAGGGAGGGGGGGGGGGGGGAATCCTTGTTTCTCCAACTTCTCTTTCAAGTCACCCAATGGAGGTGAGTAATAAATCTTCAAGTTTACAAAATGCCTATAAAGTTGTGGGTTTTTCCCTTTGATATCCCATCCCTGGAATCAATTAAAAGAGTAAGTGGGAGGTCTTCAAGTGGTCACTGGCTACTTGTATACCTACCATTCAACCCAGTCACCAACTGCTTATTTCTGAAAAACATCCCCCTTGCCCCAGGCTACCGATGCAGGTCGCAATTTGTTCTATAGCCGCACTTTGTTACTATAGTTCAGAAAAAATAATCGAAAAAAAAAAAGATAAGAATAAAACATAAAGAGCATTCCTCTTTTTTTTTTTTTTTTTTTTTAATTTATCCTGGAATGAAACTCAAACTTGGGATTCTACAAGGAGAAAAAAACGTATAAGTGAAATTAAGAATTTATTCGTGTCGTATAAACGAAATATTTTAACATTAGAATTCAATGGAATGATTTGGGACCGAAGTCGAAAAACGTATAAATGAGAAAAACGTATAAATGAGAAACGTATAAAAGGTGCTCCACTGTATTATGACAGTAGTTTGATCAACATCAAGATTTACTTTGATTTTGCGAATTTAGGTAGAAATGATACACTGAAATCTTTTCTAAAGGCAAAGTTCGGTTTAAAATTTATCGTACCTGTGCTGTGTCATTGATTGCATATCTTTTGAAGTCTGTTTAGGAAAATAATTAATAAAACGTTAATGTTAAAGCGATAAAGTTTTAATATTTTCAACTTTTAGAATTCTAGTACCACATATAAGCAATTGTTATTTTATTTTATTTTATTTTATTTTTAATTAAAACTTTGCTTAATTAATTGAAAATATTAAAACCCAAGAAAAACTAGTCAATAATTATAATAATAAAAATTCTTTAGGTAAATTACAGTGGGTGATCAAATTATTAGATTTTTTTTGTAACCATTTTTTCTATTATTTTCAGGAAATATTGAATGAAAAAGCCTTGAACTTGAAACAAAAAGAACATTCCTAAAATGACAGTTTCCAGCACCGATTTGGTCACGAGTGAATACAATTAGGTGACCATCACAAATTGAAAAAAAAAAATAAAAAAATAAAAATAAATATTTTGGATTACCTTATGTATCTGTAAAAAAGCTTTTCCAATATTTGTAAGTCTTTTTTCTTTTTCTTTTTTCCTAAAATTTGTAATTTTTTTCTTAAGTATTTTGCTTATAATAAAAACGGATTTGAACAAACTTTACAATCTTTCAATAATTTTTCTGGAAGTTTTGTAAAATTTTATTGAAAGCCATTCTTGTTATAAGAAAACACTTCTCAAAAATTTAATAATTTTAGAAAAAAAAAAAAAAAAATCTGTCTAAATATTTCTTGTATTCCTACGAAAAATTATCCAAATATGTAAATGGTAAGTGAAATCATGTGTTAAAGTTACAAGTCATTTGTAATCTTTTATGATACAGAGCTAATCCAAATCCAAAGTATTTGCGCTTTTCTTCAATTTATGGTTGGTCCCCTAATTGCCCGTATGGTCCACCAGCGGCCGAGCGGTTCTGCGCTCAAAGCTGGTAGACGTGAGGTGCCGGGTTCGATCTCAGTTCGCGCTCATCGGCCTAGCCGTTCGGAGTTTTCCGGGATTTTCTCTGAAACTTGTGTAAATACGGGCTAGGATCCCTTAGAAAGACCTTTACGGAAGGCACCCCCTCAGACCTAGGACCCTAAAACAGTCTGTCGGCCTTATTCTCAAACATACACCCCAAATTGCGCTCCTGATTAAATCATTATAGGAAAGTGTGAATTTATAAATAATCTATGCTGTCTGAAGTTCAAGGACGTTTCGTCTAGTATTTCCTTAGGAAAAAAAAAAAAAAAAAAGAAAGAAAAAGAAAAGAAATCAAAGCAGCCTTTGGGGACTGTCGATAGAAGTGACAACTAAGTAACTTGGGAATGGTATCATCGAGCTATTAGATTATTATTTTCGAATTATTTTTGGTTTGTAAAGAAGTGTTTATGATCTGTATTATATGATTCGGCACAATATTTGTAGCTACCCAAATTAAATGAACTAAGCCTTATATTAGGTAAAAATATTGATTACTTATGAAATTATTTTAATTAGTAGCTGAGATACAAAAGAAAACCGATTCAGGACACCTCAAAACGTGTAAATCAGGTGAAATCTCGAATTCCACTTCCGATAATATAAAAGAACTTTAAAATATCTTTCGAATGATGTATTAAAAATAATTTAATCATAATTAGAAATTGGAATATTGAAATTTTAAAATAATGCAGCGCCATCTGGCGGTAGAAATTTCTGTAAGCTATTGTTCGATTCCAACTCAACAAAGCTTTCAAATGATGTATTACTTATGAAATTATTTTAATTAGTAGCTGAGATACAAAAGAAAACTCATTCAGGACACCTCAAAACGTGTAAATCAGCTGAAATCTCGAATTCCACTTTCGATAATATAAAAGTACTTTAAAATATTTTTCGAATGATGTATTAAAAATAATTTAATCATAATTAGAATTTGAAATACGCGTACTAGAATAAAATTTAATTTCCAATTAAAATGCAAATTTTTTCCAAAATCGATGAAGTTTGAACTGTAACTATCCCCTGTGCTGTTAATGGCGCACAGAAAGTTTCAAAGAATTTAGAAGAAAATTGAAGCATTTTAAAATTTGCAATTTTTATTCCTAGTAGAAAAACCACGTGATGTCAATTGGTAAAAAATACGTTTCTTCCCGACCAGACGGGGTGAATGGGTTGTCATGGTAACGAACGGCTGCAGAATTTCAAAGCGTTCGCTGACGATGACGCGAGTTCCATGATTTTTGTTCACCCAAAAATGCTCAACGCGCCTAAAGAAGTTTTCATTTCCAAAATTCTAATAATTTGATCGCGCACTGTATATGGTATTTATTTCTCTTTATATGGTAGAGAAAGTATTGTTTTTCGGTCATATTTTCCAAACTGAGTTTTTCCTATAATTACACGTTTGAAGGTCTCTTGAATCCTACAACCAGGTTTTAAGAGGTTGGCCTGAGTGTCTCTCTATGTACGACAGTACACATAGAGAATCACATTCTACCAACAGTATAACTTTCGAAATCGACAGAGGTAGCATGTGCCCCTGTTATAACTATCAGAGACAACAGAAACGCAGTCTTTTTTTTTTTTATAACAGTGGGACACACTATGTCAATAGCATAACTTTCACAGTCAACAAAGACACAAGCTGTCAACAGCATAATTTCCACAGCCAACAGAAACACACTCTTTTCCGTTAGCAGAGAGACACTATGTCAATAGCATATTTTTCACAGTCAACATAGACACATGCAGTTATCCGCATAATTTTAACAGTCAACAAAGACATACATTGTCAACAGCATACTTTTCAGTCAACAGAGACACACTCTTTTACTTCACTACACTAGATCAACAGCATAACTTTCACATTCAACAGAGACACACGCTGTCAACAGCATAACTTTCACAGTCAACAGAGGCCATCAACGAGATATTAGAGTAAACCCCGGACTAGTAACCTTTTTGCTTCCGAACATCACATCCCCACCATACCACCAATTCTTTTGCCAAACCGACTTTTCTACCGCAAAATCGACATTCCACTTCCACCAAGGCCAGTTTCTTCTACTTTTATTATCGCTGTTTTATATTTCAGTTGTGTGTAAATTAAACATAAACAACAACCTACACTAACTGAAATGGAAAGTAAGTGATCTTTGTTATTGATTGAAAACTGTTCTGTTTGACTTTTCTTTGGAGTTTTGGTGGTAAGGGGAACAAATCTTTTGAAACATGCAAAATCCCAAGAACCAGTTGCCACGAAAGCGATTATCGCCAAAAGAAAGGCGCAAAAACTGCAATGATGTTCAGGGAATTTTTCTCCATAGCCAGTATAGGGAATCCGTATTTTACTAGTATATCTGCTCGATGACAGAGACACACTCTGTCAAAAGCATAACTTTCAGAGTCAACCAGCCGCAGCATTGCCAATCACACGATAATATCTTCTAACACTTCTGTTTTTTGAATCAGGTTCCACATCAGTATTTTTTGATAGAAATAGTGCATTTTAATTTTCCACGACTAAATAAAGTGAAAACCGTCACAGAATATTTCTAGTATAAAGTCTCCCTCTTAAATAAGAGAATCGACAACTATGTGTGCGATAATTATCGTATAGTTGGCAACGCTGCAGTCAATAGAGACACACTCTGTCACATCAATTGAGACATACTCTGCAGTCAGTATCACTTTCAAAATTACATATTAGCCGGAAGTCCATACTTTGTATTTGAAGTCTGTGCCATATAAGGGTCTTATTATTATTATTATCATTATTTATTTATTTTTTGACATCGAATAGTTGGTTCATGTATAGCGGCATACAAATGTGTATTTTAATAGATCATAACATTACGTCTTGTCAATGGGTGGAATTTCTCGTTAGTACATTTAAAAATCTTTAAATTGCACTAAACAAAATTAAACTAATATATATTTCTTATAGGTACAGAAGTACGTTTCATATATAGAATAGGATAGGAAATGCATTTACCTTTCGTTTATTGAAACGGACGAAAACGTTCGGATATATTAGAGATATTTTTAGAAATTGATTCAAGTACATTTAAAATTTGTTGTGTATTTTCCATACTGTGTTAAATTTAAGTACACTGCATCACGTATGAACAATAAATGATTAATATAAAGGGCTAGCCACATTTAGTGAAATAAGTTTCGGCGAGTGGCATGGGCAAAAGTTCTCAGAATAATTTTTTCCTGAAAATATTTTTAAAGTTTAATAAGAAAGTATCTTATATATTTTTTAATGTTTCAGCAGAAGTGAAAAATAAGTCTGTTTCAAGTGATCAAAAGATTTTTTTAAATTTCAAATTAAAACTACACATGATGTCTTGTTAAAGTTTTTGGAAAAGTATTAAATTTATGCTCGTAATTAATTGCAATAAACATGTCGCAAATTATTAATGTACCAAAATTTATTAGTGTTATTTCAACATTCCGTAAGATAACTTAGTTTATTAAAATTTACTCAAAAACTGAATAAATTATAGTATAGAAACCTTTTGGGTTAAAGTATTTAAAAACAGCATGCAAATTTGAAAAATGCAAAAAAACTTGAAATTATTGATTAATTAGTCATTAAAAATAATGAAAACATTAATTTTGTCAAAGGTATTAATTTATTCGCAGAATGCAGTTTTTGGAGCATTTTAATGCAGGTTATATGTTAATATATATAAATTCTAAATTAAGTTATCTCACGGATTCTGAAAAATAACACAGAAAAAATCCGCAGCAGGAAAGGCCTTAAACATCATACAATTTTCTGTGGATCTCAACCAAAAAGAACCTTTTATCAATTGGAGTAACTCTTTTTTTTTTTTTTTTTTTTTTTTTTTTTTTTTTTTTAGTTATGGAAAAATATTTTTAAAAGTATAAAAAAAAAAAAAAAACCCTTAAACGTTTTATGAACGCCCAGTGGCAGAAAGTTTTGTAGCTGTAGGCTTTTAAAATTTCATAATCTGTCTGCGAAATTTGCATGTAATCAGGGGTAAAAATGGCTTACACTCAAAAAGCCTGAAATCTGACAGCGGCGATCTTGGGTGTGGGGGGGGGGGGGGGTTAACAACAGTGGTGATCTCGTGCAACAATACACAAATACAATTTTACTACAGAACAATATAGTATAAACAATTATGAAAAATAAGTTGAACTCATTCAATTAAATATTTATAGCAATGTTTGACACAACACAATATAAATAATTATAAATAATAAAAGTATTAGTTTTAGTTTTGATACAGAAATTTTTATAAGTGAATTTTGAAGTGGAGGAGAAGTTTTGGAGCAGTTTTAAATTAAATTAGCACTTTTCTACGTTTCCGTAGAATCTCAGTAACAGGTAACAGGATAAAAGAATACACGCATAACGCTGCCCATCAAGGAAGATTTAGGCTCCCTAGGTCGCCGTTGTTAAGCACTGTTTTGTGTGTTCCTACGAAGGCACCCATAGACCTTATATATATGTTATATAATACATTTTTTACATTTTTTCTGTGTCCGCGATTATGTCACAGTGTCGCGGTGTTTCTGCCACTGGGTATGAACGTATCTACAATATCCAAACTTTTCATGACAGATATTTTGCGTATTTCTGGTAGTCACATGTATCATATCATTTTGTGGTAGCTTTTGTATTCAACTAGTTCTTGATATACAGCTTCCACAAAATGCTTTACACATACACAGACAGTCAGACATCATTCTACAAAGCGTTGCCAGATGAATACGATAATTTTATTTTTCAACACCATTAATTTTATAAAGTATCAATTTACAGGTTTAATTGCAACTTTCTTGGTTTTTTATATAAAATGACTGTTTTAAATAAAAATAGAGGTGTATAAAAATAAAATTGTAGTATTCATCAGGCAACCTTGCCAAAAATTGTCAAAATGTGTTCAGAACTTCTTAAATGTATAGAAAGGTCAAAAACAGGAAGTTGAAAATTGTTACGATACAAATACAAGTAGGAGAGAGTAGGGAGGGATGGGACAGTTTTGGCAAAAATATTTTTTACAAATTTACGTTTACTGGTACAACACTGTAAGTTTCAGAGAAACAAATTGAAACATTTTAACATCTTTTAAAAATATAAATTTGATGATAATTATTAAAATATTAATTTTATAAGTCAATTAACATAGTCATGAAAATATCCCATCCCTCCCTTATATGAGGGAGGGTTGGGACATGTTTATAAAGTTAAAATAAATACATAATATACAGACATACTATGAAAAATGACAAAAACAGTGGGACACGATGTATGTGAGGTTAATTAATTACGAATACCACCTATTTTATCCAACATTAGAGCATAATGTACCACTTAAATAAAAATTTTCAAATGCTCAATCAATTCATCTTTTTTTTTTTTTTTTTTTTTTTTAACTTCTAGTAGAGAAAATACTGTTTTTTCGTTCAAATATTCAAAATTAAGTTTTTGTAGTTCCCCGAATATTAATAAGGTTTTTAGTGGCTAGTCTGGGTGTTTTTCTCAAGAACAAATATTACCAAGAAATCCTAACTGTAATTGGTGAGTGTAATTTCTTTTGTATATTTTACCATGTCCAGGAAAACTGCTCAGGAATGGAAAGGAATTCCTCATACATATATGGTAAATAAAGTATTTTTAAAGGTTAAATGGGTAAACAGAAGTCTTGTGAATGCCACACCAATTATTTTCCATGATTTCGAATTTGTTTCGTGCATTTTTTTCTTCCCTCTATTCATTCATTTGCCTCTTGATATTTTCTGTTTAAGGAGTATCAGAATCTTCATTCTTCTTCCTTTTCTTACATGTCCCATCCCTCCCTGAGCTTCTCTGTCCCATTCCTCTCTTTTCATTATTTTTCAAAAAATAATTTAATATTACCCACATGCTACTTTTAGGCTTAATTTAACTACTAATTATAAAAGTTATATTATTAGGTATAAAAATATGAAAAGTGATTATGCTGACATCAGTGAGTGACGTTGAAAACTTGCCTTGAAAATTAAGCAATTGTTTACTTTTGGTGTTATAAAATAGTTTTTTTGTTACATAAACTTACAGAGTTCTCCAACTAAAATGATACATAGCAACAAATATGGGGCTGTAGTTACTTCACCTGGTGGAAGTGTCAAAAATTAAAAACAATGTTTATTTTAAGAATAATTTTAGGTGTCCCATCCCTCCCGACTCTCCCCTACATTTCTTTTTACGAATGTAGAAAATAGTAAAATATAAACTATAAATAAATGACTGGAATAAAATTTTAATGTTACCGCAGAAAGCATATTGTTTTCAGACACCTTATAAAAGCGTCCATACCAGCTATTTATTCTATAATTGCAGCCATCTAGAATAAAGTAAATATAGAATGCTTTCCCATATTACAGGCTATTTTTAGTTGCAACACCTGGAAAGAGAAAATTAATAACTCAATTTAATCATTTATTTTCACACGTGTGTAATGCAAAGTCTCATTTTGATGAAAATAAATAAAGTAAAATCACACGTCACTCATAAATTATGCACGCTAGGCAAAACGTGTGCAAGGAGAACAATAAATAATGAGAGCATTGTAAAATGTATCAGAAACTATTATAACTTAAAGTTACTTATCCTAAAATGATAGTTAATAAATAAATAAATAAATATAAAATTTGCATTTGACGCTTTAATCAAACAGTCACTGTTATTGCGGTTTCGGTATGCAAGTTTCAGTTTTGAGAAGTAAATTCGGCATTTGTTGCTATGATAAGTAAATTTATCATAGTTCTATATGCTAGTCTTAATAGATGCTATGATAAGTAAACTTATCATAGCATCATATTACTTATCACCGTAGTGGTTGATAAGTAAATTTATGAACCACTTTAATTTTATTTAAGTAAATTAATATATGCGTTGTCTTGAAATTTCAACATTAATAGGAACTCGAACATTCCTTAATAAAATCGAAAATGTAGAGTATGAAATAAAAGGTAAAAATAATTTAATTGAATCTGGTAATTTATTAGAGTTGGAAAATCTTATAGCCAGAATATGGCACATTAAAATAGCTTAATAATAATAATAATAATAATAATAATAATAATAATAATAATAAACAAGTCCTTCCGGCTTATTCGGAAGGGTAGGTTGATTTCTTTTTCCTTATCAAGTAGCCGTCAATTTGTTTCAAAATGGCGGCTAAAAACTATTAATGGACTTGGTAGAAATATTCATGTAGACTATGCACATATGGAGTTTTAAGCATATCGGTTCATAAATACCTTTTTATGTGAATTTAAAATTTTCAAGTGGCCGGCGCGTAAAAACAAAATGGTGGGTTAAGTTGACAAATATATGAAATGTATTTCTGAGATAAGTCTACTGTACACATATAGTTCGAATTAATTCAAAATCTCAAAAGTCATCGTGTTGAAAAATTAAGTGGCTGCCACTTCGATCAAAATGGCAGAGAAAATTGCTCATCTAAGATATCGTTGCAAATTTGAAAATAATTCTTTTTATGTAGAAATTCTTTCAAAGAGGCTTAGTAAGCTGATAAATTGTTCTGTTGCATTTCTAGTTTGTTTTAGCATTAAAATAGCATAATTTTTCCTTAAAAACGCATTAAAATATCCAGTAACGCAAATAATGGATTTGGCGCCAAATTTGGCGACTTTTCCCCTATGGCGACTTTTTTGGCGACTTTTGGCGAGAAAATACTTATTATCGATATGCCAAAGATGGACGCAATAACGTGATTGGTTCACGAGTTACGTGAATTTTCAAAATTTTTGTTGTTTGAATGATAAATCCATTTTTCAACTTTGGTTTGAATTGTTTAAGTATTTCTAAAGTTCCAGCAAACACATTCAAGATATTTGAAGCATAGATTTTTGTCCAACTGTGGTTTAAATCAGTGCCGTGTTTCAAAACTTATTATTATGGCAAATTTTCAAGTGGCTGTCTAAGTGGCTGCGACTTGGAAAACAAAATGGCAAAACAACTTGCCCATCGAAATCATCTAGTATATTTGTACGATAAGTTCATTGCCCAGTTCTACTTTAAATTAAATCAGTGTTTCAAAAATTATCGTCATAAGAAATTTTCAGGTTGCACCACTTTTAAAAAAAAGGGAGTGAGATGCCTAGCGAACTCATCTGAGATATTTGAATGATAAATCCACTACCCAAATTTGATACAAATTGGTTCTGTAATACTCAAGTTACCACAATGACAAATTTTCAAGTGGCCGCCACTTGGAAATAAAATTGCGGATCAAGTCACCAAGTGAACTTATCCTAGATATTTGAACCATAAGTTCACTATCCAGCTTTTATTTGAATCAGTTTAGTATTTTAAAAGCTATCGTGATGGCATATTTTCAAGTGGCAGTGTGATTTCAAGTGGCTGGAACTTAGAAACAAGATGTCGGGACAAGTTGCCCAGTTAAAACATTCCAAATAATTATATGATAATATCACTGTCAAAATTTGATTCGATTTGGAATATTATTTCAGAAGTTATCGTGATTTTAAATTTTCAAGTGGGAGCCTGAATTCAAGAGGCCCCGCTTAACATAAGATATCTGTCACTTTATTAAAAATGGCGGATATAGTTTCTTAACAAACTTCATTAAGATCTTTATGTGGTCTGTATTTACATCAAAATTCAAACAATTTCGGAGTACGCTTTTTACAATTTAAATTTGAAATTTTCAAGTGGTCTCCTCTTGAAAACAAAATGGCGGATCAACTTGGTTTACAAACTCATCTAAGATATTTATAACATAAGTTAAGACACTGTTCAAATTTGGTTCCATTTGGAGTATTATTTCGGAAGTTATCACCGTTTTAAATTTTCAAGTGGTGGCCTGATTTCAAGTGGTCCCGCTTAACTTAAGATATCCGCCACTTTATTAAAAATGGCGGATAAATTTCATTAATAAAGTTATTTGAGACACTTGTGTAATCTATATATACATCAGAATAATAAAAAAAAAAAAAAAAAAATCGGAATGCGCTTTTCACAAATTGAATTTGAAATTTTCAAGTGGTCTCCACTTGAAAACAAAATGGCGGAGCTGTTGTAAAATATTATAATTATCTGCCCAATATATATTTCACAGACTATTGAAACACTCTACTTTCGATTCGAACTGTGAAGCCAAATATATAAGGCATCTGCGCATGCCTACGAAACCGCTTGCACCTGCATCAGTGTACGTGTAAACTTTTCATCTGTAGTCGTAATGTAGATCTTCTAATGTTAAACTCATGTTTTATTTATTTTTTTATTCTTTTATTAAATATTTAAAAGACACAAAGTCATCTCGTAATTGAGTATGCTGAATCATTTGAATCTAATGGATATTTTCTTTATAGAAGAGTTTATAATGATTTAGCTGTCTAAACAAGAATATAAAGATCGGATGCTAAATGAAGAATACAGGTAAGAAGATTTTCTTAATTATAATTACCTGTAAAATATTTTATTGAAATATATACATAATTAAAATAAATATGTGTGACATCTGCGTTATTATAAAATAATATTCTGTGCTACTGAGGCAATTTAAGAACAGATTATGAGCACAGAACAAAAAATGATGTCACACTTTCTATATGTATAAATTCATTTATATAGATATAAGAAAAGTATAGTATTCTATTTTAAGATAATATGAAGTGGAATATGTTAAAAATACAGAAATAATAAATGAATTGAAATGAATTTCGATTAAAAAAAAAAAAAAAGAGCATCCGTTCTAAATAGAACTGAAACCAAAAGTTTTGGTTTCAAAAATATATGTGTTCTAGAAACAAAAAGAAAGAAAAGAAAAAAACTCAATTGAATTGTAATTAAGTATAATAAGAAAAGAAATATTATATAATCAAAATATTTGCAGTGATTAAATAATAAAGTTAAAATGGCTTTTGCAAAAGATGTTTCAATTATCGACAAATTAAATTCCACGAATTACGATTTATGGAAGTTCAAAATAGAAATGATGCTATGTAAGGAAAATTTGTTTGAATTGATAACAGACGAACCTCCCAATCCAGTCACTAATGAGTGGACAATAAAGGATCGCAAAGCCAAAGCCATTATTAATTTATCGATAGAAGACGATCAAATCGTACACATTAAAAATCTCGCGACAGCTAGGAAAACGTGGGACACTTTGAAAAGAATTCACGAGCGTTCGAACTTATCAAGCAAATTATTTTTATTAAGAAAGTTATATTCTGCTAAACTAGCAGAGGGTGAAAACCTATCTCAACATCTAACGTACATATATCAGATCCGTGATAGACTTTCCGCTATAGGTGAAGTGATAAATGATGAGCACATCAGCACTATGCTCACTTCCTCCAAGTTTCGATACCTTGATTACTGCAATCTAGAGATCAAGAAGACTTGACCCCAGAATTCATTAGGGGAAAGTTACTAGACGAAGATCTAAAAAGATCAGAAAACAATCAAACAAATAATGAAAGCGCATATAAAATGCACATTAAAAACAAAACACCACCACGAAAGTTTTGCAATTATTGCAAAAAGAGTTCGCATAATAAAAGCGATTGTTGGCATTTAAAAAATAGAGAAAGCAATGAATATAAACACAAAGAGAATAATGACTATAAAAATCCAAATAACTATCAAAGCAACTTTTACAATCACAATAAATATAAAAACAAACAAAGATCAAATATGATGCGAGAAACGAAAAATAAAATGAAAAATCTAACTTTTGTGGTAGGAAATTCAAACAGAAACTCGTTCGTCGTAGATAGCGGGAGTTCAAGCCATGTATGCAACAGTATAAAAAGATTCATATCATTTAAAAACAATGATAAAACACCAGTTATGTTAGCCAATGGTCAATCAGTAATCTCACAAGGTTGTGGAGATGTAAAATTAAAAGTAAAAAATTCTAAAAACGAAACCAAACACATTATACTCAAAGATACTCTCTTCATTCCTGAAATTGCCACAAATTTAATTTCAATAAAAAAGGCAACCGAGAATGGTTGTCAGGCAATATTTAAAGAGAACACTTGTGAAATTAAATTTAAAAACGAAGAATATATTTTTGCGACAGTAGCTGACAATTTGTATGAAGTTAAAACAAATGATAACATAGAAGAAAAAATAAACATGACACAAACTTGCGATAATAAAAATTGTGTTAAACTGTGGCACAGTAGATTAGGACACAAAAATATCACACAAATAAAAGAACTCGTCAGTAAAGATATGGCAACGGGAATTAAACTGAACAATTGTAAACACGATGATAATTGTGAAATTTGCATTATGTCAAAATTAGAAAAAGATTCTTACCCCAAAGTAGCTACACACAAGACAAAACAAACATTAGATATAATACATTCCGACCTCTGTGGCCCATTCCAGACACCTACGGTGGGTGGAAAAAGTTATTTTCTCACTTTCATCGACGACTACAGCCGCTACACTTATATATATCTGTTGAAAAATAAATATGAAGCTTTAGAAGCTTTCAAAAATTACCATGCACTCACTTCCAATATATTTGGAAGAAAAATTTAAATTTTGCATTCTGACAATGGTGGTGAATATATGAATAAAGAGTTTGAAAAATTTCTTCAAAATGAGGGTGTACAACACCAACTGATTGTGCCCCATTGTTCTCAACAGAACGGCGTAGCTGAAAGGAAAAACCGTACTTTAGTCTAAATGACCAGATGCATGTTAAATAAAAGTCAATTAAACAAAAACTTTTGGGGAGAAGCTTTAATGACGGCAAACTATTTACAAAACAGACTACCAACAAGTGCCCGTGAAAAGACACCATATGAGCTTTGGACTGGTATGAAACCAGACCTTTCAAAAATAAGAACATTTGGCTGCAAAGCTTATGTTTATGTGAAGAAAACTGATAGAAAAAAGTTGGACAATAAAGCGGAGCGAGGAATTTTCATGGCTTATGATCTAAAAAGTAAAGGATATAGAATTTATGTAAATAAAAACATAAAAATCTGCAGAACTGTAAAATTTCTCGTAGAGCATGAAACTCACGAACATTCTCGAAACATTGACCAAAATGCAATTAATGAAGAATCTAAAATTCCTGTAATTCTAAACAATGAAAATGATGTAACAGAAGAACATAACGAAATACAGAATACACAAACCCTAAGGAGGTCAGATAGAATAAACAAAGGAGTACCACCTGAACGTTTCGTTTTTCTGTCAACTAATACAAGTTATATTGAACCGAAAACATTTGACGATATAGTAAACATGAAAAATCCTATTGAGAGAGAAAAATGGTTAGAAGCAGCGGAAGAAGAAATAAAATCATTAGATAAAAACGATACATGGGATCTTGTTGATCCTCCACCTAATACACACATTGTTGGCTCTAAATGGGCTTTTAAAGCAAAATACAATGACTCAGGCAAAATTGAAAAGTACAAAGCACGTCTCGTGGCAAGAGGTTTTAGTCAAAAGTATGGAACTGATTATGATGAGACTTTTGCCCCAGTGGCTTCTCATACAACAATCAGAACCTTCTTGATAAATGCATTGTACAAAAATTTGCAGTTAACTCACGTTGACGTGAAAACCGCTTTCCTACATGGAGAACTAGAAGAAGACATTTTTATGAGCCAGCCAGAAGGCTTCCAGGACAAGAGAAAAAGGTCTGCAAATTACGAAAAGCCATATATGGCCTCAAACAAGCAGCCAGGTCTTGGAATACCAAAATCAATGATACACTAATCAAATTAAATTTTACTGCCTGTGAATCAGACAAGTGTTTATACAAAAGGACAAAGGACAATAATACAGTTTACTTACTTATATATGTCGATGACATATTGTTGGCAGGAAACAAAAATGAAATATACGAAGTAATAAAGGAACTTGAAAACGAATTCGAAATCACAAATTTAGGTCAAGTAAACAAATACTTAGGAATACAAATAGAAAGAGGTGATAATGGGACATTAGCTATACATCAGAAAAATAAAATAAATGAACTTGTGAACAAATTTAATTTGCAAGATTCCAAACCAGTTAACACACCACTTGATCCAGGATACCAGAAAGATGATAAAATTGAAAATATTCTACGAAATAACACCAAATATCGGCAAGCTGTAGGAGCTTTGTTGTATATAGCAACGTTAAGCAGACCGGACATCTCGGCAGCAGTTAATACACTTAGTCGCAGAAATGAACAACCTAGAGAAAAGGATTGGGAGGCCGCAAAAAGGGTAATTAAATACCTAAACACAGCTAAAAATTATAAATTAAAATATAATGTTGATCAAGAACCTATTTTAAAGGTTTTTGCTGACGCTGACTGGGCAAATGACACACTTGATAGAAAATCTACAAGTGGTAACATATACTTTGTTGGGAAAACCCCGATTAACTGGACATCCAAGAAACAGAACTGCATAGCACTGTCAACAGCTGAAGCTGAGTATATCTCGGCTGGAAATGCAGCAAAGGAAACAATATCAATATTAAAACTACTGAAAGATCTTGACATGGAACAAAATCAACCAATCGTTATTTATGAAGACAACCAGGCCTGCATTAAACTCACTGAATCTGATAAGTGCCAAAGTCGCACGAAGCATATAGATGTGAAATATCATTTCTTTAAACAGTTATGTGAACAAGGAATTATTAAATTGAAATATATCTCAAGCAAGGATATGACAGCCGATGTGCTCACTAAGGCACTACCTAAAGCGGCATTCATTAAACACAGAGATAAACTGCAACTTATCAAAACTTAATATATATTGTGCAAGGTGGAGTGTTGTAAAATATTATAATTATCTGCCCAATATATATTTCACAGACTGTTAAAACATTCTACTTTCGATTCGAACTGTGAAGCCAAATAAATAAGGCATCTGCGCATGCCTACGAAACCGCTTGCACCTGCATCAAAGTACGTGTAAACTTTTCATCTGTAGTCGTAATGTAGATCTTCTAATGTTAAACTCATGTTTTATTTATTTTTTTATTCTTTTCTTAAATATTTAAAAGACACAAAGTAATCTCGTAATTGAGTATGCTGAATCATTTGAATCTAATGGATATTTTCTTTATAGAAGAGTTTATAATGATTTAGCTGTCTAAACAAGAATATAAAGATCGGATGCTAAATTGACGAATACAGGTAAGAAGATTTTCTTAATTATAATTACATGTAAAATATTTTATCGAAATATATATACAATTAAAATAAATATGTGTGACATCTGCGTTATTATAAAATAATATTCTGTGCTACTGAGGCAATTTAAGAACAGGAGCAACTTGGTTAACAAATTCATCTAAGTTATTTATAAGATAAATTAAGACACTGTTTAAATTTGGTTCGATTTGGAGTATTATTTCAGAAGTTATTGTGATTTTAAATTTTCAAGTGGTAGCGTGATTTCAAGTGGCCCCGCTTAACTTAAGATATCTGCCACTTTATTAAAAACTAGCCGGGCTTTGCCCGCCTAGCTGGGCAGACCCTCTACAACAAATAGAAGAGAAAACTTCGCTGCTTTTTACAGTGTAGATCATGTGACAAAGCAACACGTGAATTACTACACACTGTGATCTAGTACCCATTTTGTATTGGCATTTGCAATACATAGTAAATTTGCGACATTTGCAATAAATGATAATATATATATCATTGCAATAAATAAATTATAATATATATACAATACATAGTATGATATGATATACAATACAAAAATGATATGTGCAAAACATATATGTACAATATATAAATATGGTATATACATTTGCAATAAATAATAATATATATAAAATACATAGTAGGATATGATATACAACGGAAAAAAAAATGTGTGCAAAACATATATATACAATATATAAATATAGTATCAAATGTATGTATGCGTAAAAACCATATTTACATTAAAAAATAAATGTTGAAGTTATATAATAAATAAACACTTTTAAGTAAAAAAAAAAATCAAGCACAGTTTCAAAAGGTATTTACCCTTCATAATATTTATCCTTGGAGAGCCTCTTCGTATACAATATTGATGGTCTTTCTGTTCGGAGCTAAAATATAAAGATTTTCCTTATTTCCAACTCGAGAGCATCCAACATACAATTTTCCATGCGAGAAACATGGATTTTGTAAATTAAGTCCAACAGTTTTTAGAGACTGTCCTTGTGCTTTATTTATTGTCATTGCAAAACACAAACGAATAGGGAACTGAATGCGTTTAAAGTTAAATGGTACATCTGAAGGTATAATGGGTATTTTCGGTATGAAGACGTCTTGACCAGCACAGAATACTGTCGTAATAGTGGCTTTAATAACATTTGGCATCAATTCCTTAATAATTAATCTAGTTCCGTTACATAATGAAGGTGGATCTAAATTTCTTAGAAGCATGATGGGTGCGCCAACTTTGAGTTGTAATATATGTGATGGTACTCCAGGTAATTCAAGCGAGTTCAAGAACTCAGTTGGATAATGGACAACTTGATCTCTATCGCATGTTGTGTCAATAGACTTGTAAATATGCATTTTACCTGGTAATTGTAATAGCAGTTGCTGGTTGGTGGAATTTACAGCGTCGTTGGTTGCAGCAAGTATGGCTCGTTCACTCAGCCAAGTAGGGTTTGCAAAGTACTGAGCTAAATTTGGAAAAACTGCTCGTTTCAGTTCTTCTTGGGTCTGTACAGATCTTTCAATATTTTCAACTGATATGAAACCGTCTTCATTGCAAATAATAGTGCCATTACCAATCTTTAGAAGTATATCAGAAAAGTCTTGCGACGAAGGATCTGTATTAAGATAAACTCTCATGTTCGTTGTTAATTTTAGCCTTTTTATGCTATCCCAAATATAAGAAGATTTTATACATGCCTTTATTTCATCAGCTCTTGTTCCTCGGGGAATAACTGACAATGTTTGTCGAAAATCCCCAGATAATACCAATACGATACCTCCCATTATTATGGTGCTGCGTCTGAGATCTCTTAAAGTGATATCTAAGGCTTCAAATGCAGCTTTATGAGACATGGTACACTCATCCCATATAATAAGCTTGCATTGCTGAAGGATTTTCGCCTTATTTGATTCCCTCGATATATTGCAAGTGGGTGTCTCTGAAATTGCTAGATTCAGAGGTAATTTAAAGGCAGAATGAGCTGTTGTACCTCCTGTCAAGAGCGTAGCTGCAATACCGGATGAAGCAACAGCCAAAGCAATTTCATTTCTGAAACGTACTTTGGCCAAAAGTAGGTTAATGAGAAACTTTTTTCTTGTACCACCAGGAGCATCCAAGAAAAATATACTGCCATTCTGTGTACAAACTGCTGTCATAATTTTTTCATATGCTTCTTTTTGATCCGGAACCAGATTTGATTCATTTTGTTCCAAATATTGTGCAAGCTTTTCTCTGTCGTACTTTGATTCTCCGTGCAGTTCATTATGTAATACTGAGAATTGGTCTCGTGTACATTCTGGCCAGCCATAAGTTTCTAAACCACATCCACCTAAAGATACTATCTTGCCCTCAATCATGATTAGGATTTTATTGAAGATAGAATCAGTATAATTAAGATTTGTATTGTCTTGTTGAAGTCGAATTTCATGAAGTACATCTTCAGCCATACTTTCTTTATGGTTATTCCATAACTGTAGAGGATTTGACAATGAACATGCTAACAACATAATAGTAAAAAGGTTACGTAACATTTTTGGTGATCGAGTTAAAGCTGCTTCTTGTAGAGTTATATTCCAGTGGTCATCATTTTGAAGAAGCCCTCTAAGTTGGCAAGCTTCTTTGTAGGTTGCGCAAACCATGTCACCAACCGTTCTCAGATTTTGAAAAGAAGTTGGACCCTGAACTTCATGCAATAACAATCGCAGGTGAAAACACTCAGAATTGTTCGGGTGAACAGTATACACTCGTCCAAGAGCATCGCTGGAATGAATTCCTGGATGACCTGCCACTGTTTGTCCTATTCTACGACGATTCCATTTTTTGTTTGTGCTGTTCCATGTATAATATCTTGGCACTTGATGGTAAAATAGTGTTCGTGCAAACTCGTCTTCTGAACACAACCCGAAAAAAGCTATTAGTGTTGTTTGTGGAGGTATTCTTGCACGTTCAGCTGCATTTTCTGTATTAAAAAAGACTCTCTGTCCGTTTTCGAGATGGACACATAAGTGCATAACTGCTGATTGATGCTTGTGTATTGGAAAATCAAGTATTCTCCAAACAGCCTCATTACTACTTATATATCTCCCTATTTCATATTGACGAACCTCATCTTGATCATTTTCATTATTGGCTACTTCGTAAACAGCCATGTCCGCTCCTTTGTGCACATATTTGCAAATATACTTAATGGATTTAACAGAATTGCAGAATTCGACATTGATATGAGCATTGAAAATTTTTGATAACAGTGGACAATAAGGAACAATCCATGTATTATCAACCACAACGGATGAGCCTCGAATAGTCATGTTGGCTGTAAAACCACCGTCTTCTATACTTCGGCGTCGATACAATGGGTATCCATCTTGACCCGTTTGTGTTTCTTTTAAGAACTGACGTGGATATCTCTTCGTGCATTTTCCATTTTTCATGCAAGGAGAACGTGGATTAACATTTCCGCATGGACCATGTACCATCTGCGTTGTTACAACACTAAATAAGCTCGGGTCTTCATCCGGATTAGGAATTTCTGCACTGATAAAGCTATCAACTTTGTCAGCATGTAAAATATTTTCTAGCCATATTAAAATGTGAGCATGAGGAAGTCCCCGTTTTTGCCATTCTATGGTATATATATAAACACCTAACTTTACCAAAAATTTTTGCTTTTGTGATTAGATTCATCAAAACTTTTAGTTTTAAATGAAACACTCTAGCTAACAAATCGTGAGGCTTCTGTCCAGAAAATAGTTCATCACTAATTTCTGACCAACATGGATTGCATGTAAAAGTTATGAAAAGGTCAGGACGACCATAATTCCTAACGTATGCCATAGCATCCTGTGTACGTTCATGCATATACCGGGGACTACCAGTAAAGCTTGAAGGCAATATGACCAGTTGTCCAATGTCAGCAGTATTGCCATCATTGAGAATAGCATCCCTCAAATGAACATAATTGTCTACCCTCAGTGATTTCTGATTCATTCGAATATACCTGAGTCTTTCAGACTCAACTTTAGCAAACATGTCCACTACGAACTGTTGAAAGAGTTGTTTTCCTCGCAAGAGTAAATTGAAATTTGAAGAACGGACCATCATTCTGAATGCATAAAAATCCATCGCTGAAATTTTTTTTCCAGTGAGCGTTCGTGTAGCTGGGTTAGTCTGAAATAGTGTAAAATGATATCCATCTTCTCCTCTTGGAAACAATATTGGATATTGTAAGGCATCGTAGGATCTGTGAGTTTCAGCAATCTTCTGAATAGTATGACTTCTTGTTTCTAGTATTATATCTCTGCTTCCACTTTGTTCTCCTGACATAATTATTGCAACTTCTGATGTCATTGGCATGTTGAAACGTCTATCGTGCTCACCAGGTGGAGTTTTATCTGCTAAAATACGCAAATATATTGTTGGTGTAATATTTTCCATAGCTAATTTAAAACTGTTGATATAGCTGTTTTCTCGATGAAACATTTCTTGCAGTTGCAATACCAATTCAAATTTTGTATTTTGATTCTTTACGCAACGTTTTTCAGCTTGTAGAATGCTGTCTTCGACAAAATAAATCTGTAGAAACTTTGGTTGTTCTTTCCCTAAAGGTTGAAGGCTTCCAATTTTATGATATACCTGTCCTTGTATCTTGAATGTAGGCACGTACCCTGGTTCTCGTATTTGCTTTGTTGTTCCAAAAGATGTCATTTGGAAGCATGAATTATAAGCTTTTATGTTACTCTGAAAATGCTTTGCATCTGAGGAATCTGTAGATAACAAAGATTACAGCGGTTCTGGAGGGTCAGATAGTGGTGGCAGTTGTATTTTACCTCCACTGCAACACATACCTGGACATTCATCTTTCCATTTCAAAGCTTGACAAAATGTGTAATCTGTAGTCATAGTAACAATTGTGCATAATGAATCTGAGGTGTAATCTATTAATGGATTATAAAAAAATGCTGTATTTTCTTTGTCTCCCCAGGCAGCCCACCTAGATTGCACTCTTGAAATCCTATCACGCTCTAATCTTTTTTGTCTCTGTTCATCTGTCTCCATTTCTCTTGACTGTAATGTTGAAATTCTATTACTTTCTAATCTTCCTTGTCTCTGTTCATCTGTCTCTATTTCTCTTGACTGGAAAGTTGAAATTCTATTACGTTCTAATCTTTCTTGTCTCTGTTCATCTGTCTCAATTTCTCTTGATCGAAACGTTGAAATTCTATCACGATCAAGTCTTTCTTGTCTCTGTTCATCTGTCTCTACTTCTCTTATCCTTCGATGTCTTTTTCGATCTTCAGTTTTTTTATTTCTCAGACCTTTTTTTTTTCTTCGGGGGAGGCATTTTAGTAATTTAAATTAAATTATAAACGATAATATCGGAGTATTTATAAGAAGTACGTATGAAAACGACATGCAGTCAATTAGATCGAAAGAGCGTTTGTAAATAGAACACCGAGTTAAAAACGCAAAAAGAAAAATATATATGTATAGTAACCGTTGCTATTGGAGCAAAAGATATTTCCCTTTGTAACGAATTTTTATCCGCGTTTGTAATGATCGATAGATAGCGCTTTCTCAACTGCAGTTGTTAGTAAATATTGCCACGTGTAATAATTGCCACGTGCATTTATTATTGTGCTTTCTTGTTGTTCTATCATTGTTTCAGCGTGAAAGCTATCAGTGGTATGATAATTTCACCTTAGCCCACCAGAGGGCGAGCATTTCATTACAATCGCGGATTGCTCCACATATACAACTGTCTTAAAAAAATTATTCATTGCATTAATTAAATAAATAAAAAGTGAATAATATATAGAAAAACTGCACTGTTATAAATTTTAACTAAATTAAATTTTTAAAAGTTTAATCCATAATTATTTTAACTAAATTTAAAAATAAATAAGTTTAATTCAATTAATGAATGATAACTAACAACAAAAGTATATATCCGTTGCTTAGATACGCAGACGATTAAAAGAAAAGAATAAGTTTCGAAAAAGAAGCAGAAAAATCAACGGATAAATTCTAAAAAGATTAAAAATCTTAAATTCCACAATCCAAAAAATAATAAAGAGTATAATAGCTGTTGCTAGAGAAATTAATGGACAAAATCTAAAAATTTAATATGTTTAATTTTTTTTTCTATTGTATGCATACTACTATAGTGCGACCACGTTTCCTACGACTAGCAGTGAGGCCGAGTCCAAAAGTTTTGAGGGATGCAAAATTGGCCGAGAGGTAGTTATTTGGCAAACATCCAGTTATTCTGTGTTCCCTTATCGCTTGTTTTCTCTCAGTCACCCCTATTTTAACACTGGACTCGTTCAATTCGCACTTGCGCAGAGGCTTCCATGGTCGCAAGAAATGTGGTTAAAGAATATTTTATTTCAATAAATAAAATGAATTAAAAGAAAATAAAATGAAACTAAATAAAATAAAATAAAAGATTTCGCTTTCAAACGAATTTATATAAATAATTAGTGTAATAGCCGTTGCTAAGATACGCAGACGATTGTAAGTTTTGGAAAATGGAACAGAAAAAAAATCAAAGAATAAAATCTAAAAATAATAATACAAATAATAATTTAAAAAATTTAAATTCGAAGACCCAAAAATAATAAAAAATATAATAGCTGTTGCTAGGGGGATCAATGGACAAAAATCTAAAAATTTAATATGTTTAATTTTTTCTACTGTATGTGTATAACTATTTGATTTCAATAAATATAATAAAAAAGATTTCTTCCTCAAATGAATTTAAATAAATAAATAGTTTAATAGCCGTTGTTAAGATACGCAGACTTTTGAAACGAAACAAATTTCTGAAAAATGAAACATTGAAGCCAATATTTAAAATCGAAAAAACATTAGTTTAAAAAATTCAAATTCGAAATTTAAAAAAATCTCGATGAGGTGCGCACCTTGCAGGGTCCCGGGTACCTATATGCCAAATTTGGAGGCTCTGCGATTAGTAATGTGAGCACCAGAGCGCAGACAGACACACACACACACACTTCTCTTTATTTATATAGATGACGGATAAATTTCATTAATAAACATCATTGAGACCCTTATGTGGTCTATATTTACACCAAATTTCAAACAAATTCGGAATACGCTCTTTACAATTTGAATTTGAAATTTTCAAGTGGTCTCCACTTGAAAACAAAATGGCGGAGTAACTTGGTTAATAAACTCATCTAAGATATTTATAAGATAAATTAAGACACTGTCTAAATTTGGTTCGATTTTGAGTATTACTTTGGAAGTTATAGTGATTTTAAATTTTCAAGTGGTAGCCTTATTTCAAGTGGTCCCGCTTAACTTAAGATATCTACCACTTTATTAAAAATGACTTATAAATTTCATTAATAAACATCATTGAGACCCTTATGTGGTCTATATTTACACCAAATTCCAAACAAATTCGGAATACGCTTTTTACAATTTGAATTTGAAATTTTCAAGTGGTCTCCACTTGAAAACAAAATGGCGGAGCAACTTGGTTAATAAACTCATCTAAGATGATTATAAGATAAATTAAGACACTCTCTAAATTTGGTTCGATTTGGAGTATTATTTTGGAAGTTATAGTGATTTTAAATTTTCAAGTGGTAGCCTGATTTCAAGTAGTCCCGCTTAACTTAAAATATCTGCCACTTTATTAAAAATGGCGGATCAACTTCATTAATAAACTTCATTGAGACCATTATGTGGCCTGCATTTACATCAAAATTCAAGCAAATCTTGCTTTAAATATGCTTTTTACAATGTCGGTTTGAAATTTTCAAGTGGCTGCCACTTGAAAACAAAAAGTCGCAGCAACTTGGTTAACGAACTCATCCAAGATATTTATAAGATTAGTTCACTGTCCAAATTTGGTTCGATTTCGAGTATTATTTCGGGAGTTATCGTGATGACAAAAGTTTCATTATATATATATAGATAGATAGATAGATAGATAAACGAAGTGATTGCAATAGGTCGATTTCTAAAGAAATCAACCTAAAATAAGACGGGATAGCAAAATAATTAAGGGACGTTTTTATGAATGCATTGTTTTTCAATATTTCCAAACTATTTTATTACAAACTAGCAAGCCCGTGTGAAATTTTCGCATTTTATTTCCTTTCTTAATTAAGTACCTTTAAAATTTGAAAATCATAAATGTTATACTAATTCGCCCACCTAATTAAAATTTTAATTTAACAGAAGCCAAATTATTATTAAAACTGAATTAATATTGTACAATAGTGAAACCAAAATCATTCAAAAAAAGGTTTCCAAATAAAATTCATGGTTCACGACCCAATTTTCATACTTCCTCAGGCAGCACAGTTTTAATATAGGAATCCCACGACGCCTTTTAATTTTAGTCGCCATGTTGGCGACGACTTTTGATTAATTTTGGCATATATATATATATATTTTTTTTTTTTTGTTTAATAAAATTAATTTAAAATAAAATAAAGTAAAATAATTCCTATTTTGATTTTAATTTTTAGGACTGTGTTTTTTAAGTCAGTTTATGACACATAAGTTCATATTCTGTATCTTTAAAAGTATTGTCAGGTTTAAAATGATTCTTGCAAAGATTCTGCAGAAGCAAATGTTAAAAATACATTTTTCCGTAAAATAATTTCATCAGACAAATGTTGTCATTTTTCCTTATTAGTTCATTGAGCTAAGTCCGCGTACTTAAATATTGTCCATGTATATATATATATATATATATATATATATTTATCCTCGCGTATTTTATTAATTGCACCACTATCGTATCGTTTCGACAAAAAATGATTGAAACTGGTCCACGTTAGAGAAATATTATATAGATTATTTTGTATATTAAATAGGTAAATATCGTTTGATTTCTTTGAAATTTAGAATAAACTAAGGTAATAATTTTTACTTTCTCTTACCCATATATATGGTAGAAAAAGTATTCGTTTGGGGTCAGATTTCCGATGTCGAGTTTTTGTTATATTTACACGTTTTGAGGTACTCTGAATCCAAGAAACATGTTTTTAATGGTTGGTCTCTATGTGTGTCTGTGTGCATGTGTGTCTTTTATGAATATATCTCAAGAAAAAATAGTAGCAAAAAGTTTAAACTCGGTATTTTAAATCTGTTTCATATAGCTCTGCTACACTACAATTTTCGTTGAGATCAAACGAATAGTTTGTGTACAAGGCCATGCAAGAGAACTAAAACACAGTAAATTACAGGTATATATGTATATTATATACATAAAAGTATGTTTTGTGTAGATTGTGGTATTGAAATCATTCATCATTCATTTACAGGGCTACCAAAAGTATTTCGATATATTAGAGCTATCCCACATAGCAATTTCAATTTGCAGCGAAATTGCAGCAATCTTGCTTTGTAAGCGAACAAACTTGCAGCAAGTTCAGTGTGACAAGCTGTAAGTTCATAACAAGATTGAAGCAAGTTAACGCAAACTCCGAAGTCACCATACGCCAAATTTGCAACAAACTTGCCGTGCAAGTTGCACTCTTACTGTATCAAATTTGCTGCCAATTCGTTGCAAACTAAGACTACTATATATAGTAGTCTTATTGCAAACTAGTAGAAAAGTTAGGTTTGTCGTATTAAGAGTACTGCAAATTCATTGCAATAGGCAAGCTTGTCATGTCACACCAACTGTTAATGCATTGCAAACTCAGATTCTCATCACGTCACATTATCTGTAAATACACATAGAAACATGTAAATATAGCTTGTATTTCGCATAAGACTTGTCGACACGCTTCTTCCACCAGTAAACAACACGAGCAAGAAAACGTTGCGAAACCGCTTCAGTAGCGGACCCTGTACCAGTAGTGGACACTTTTAATTTTAAACTCGGAAAATAAGCTACCTAAAAATTCTGAAGATTTGAGCAATGTTCAGGAAGGGAGTTATAGTTCTCTACTCTTAAACCCTTTAACTAAAAATAATTCCGGCCATTAGTTTTAAAATAATGTTAGTTTAACTAAAAAAAAAAATATATGCACTTTTTGTGATTTTGCCATTTACTTCTTATCACTTTGAATAAGTAAATGAAATTTTATTTGCTCGCTGTCTGCTTATTTTTAACTGATTTCTTCTACCTTTTGCTTTCATATGACTAAAATAAGTATGCAGAATTCATTTATTTCATTTATTGTGCTATTTTTTAAATCTTGAATTAACACATAGTATTTTTTATGGGTGTCCACTACTGGTGTCAAAAAATGTCATCATGGCAAATAGTGGTCAGCCCTGCCCACTACTGGCTCATGCGACTTTTAATACCAGATCCAGTAGTGAACACAATTCTGTATCTAGCAATTTTACAGTTGAATTTTAAAGCAAAAATTCAAAGGGGTCCCCTACTGGAACAAAAAAATGGTCTACTATACTGGGTTTTTAGTGTGTCCACTACTGGCTCATTGTAAGCTCTTCAGATTTTTGATTTTTTTACATATATAAATGATACAATTAGCAATTTCCATAATACAGTCGTGTTAAGAAAGAGTTAGTAAATGTCTGAAATATTAATTATTTTTTGAAACTCTAAAATTTAGGAAATTACACAAAAAATAGCCAGAAAATGTCCTTAAAGTGTTCGCTACTGGTGCGTTTACCTTATATATATTAAGTAAAACGAAAGATAGATTTATGTTGTGTCTACTTTGCGGCAATTTCCCGGCAAATTTATCGCATCAAATTTGCCATGGCAAGATAATATCACGAAAAATCAAACTTGCTGCAAATGTGCTTGTTATCTGGGATATTTGGAAATTGTTGGAAGTATATTTCAGTTTATAGTAGGTTGTTTTCTCAATTTAAGCACACAATTTGATGTGCATAATGCATATAGTTTACGGATAATATACAGGGCTACTCAAAATTAAGTTACTAAATGTTCTTTTTTATTAAATATAATTACTGGAAATGCTTTGCTACATTTCACTCTGTCGACGAACACTGCTCATGAAGGAAATTAATTTTTCATACCCATGCTCTAAAAAAAAGTATATTTTGAAGTTATATTTTAAACTGTGATTTTTTTTTTTGTGTAATATCACATTTTGAGGTGCTCTGAATTTTTTCGAGGTTGTTCTGCATGTATAACTGTTTTCAGCCTAACTTAAAATCAGATAAGTACAGGAAATTCAAATTTGGTATTTTAAAGTTTGTATTAGGTTGCCACTGTAAAAATTTTATTAGCACTGGCAAGTTTAAAGGCAAATTAATAACAACCTCAAATTGAAAAATTTAATTAATTAAATGTTGGTACTTTAATTGAACTGGGGTTTGAGGCTCTCAGACATACTTATATGCCAAATAAAGCTATATCTAAACCTATTTTAAATTATTTTTGAAGTAGACTGATTTTTATTACATTACCTTATTAATCTTACGACTTAATCTGCAATCCATCTTTATAGCATTGAAATACAGGGTAATAGAAAGTCGTGTGAGTGTCACACCAGATTATTACATGCGTGATTGGTCTTTTAATTTTCAAGCTTTTCTTTATTAATATGTGTAAAATATGCAGACAAAACAGAGTCAATATTTTTCCGAATATGTGTTGTTCAACTGATGCAAAAGTATGTAATATCAGACTTAAAATGGAAGATTTGGCCCTAGCGGAATTTTATCGAATGTGAATAAATAATAATAATAATAATAATAATAATAATAATAATAATAATAACAATACTGGCATGTCACTCACTCGACTTTCTCTTACCCTGTATTTCAATACAGTAAAGATTGATTACATATTAAGTTTTAAGATCAATAGCGTAAGATAAAAAAGTTGAACATCCTTTAAAAATAATCTAAAATAGCTTTAAGAACACTTTTATTTGACATAAAATTATGTATGAGGGGGACTATTGCATTCTTCAAACTCCCCATTCAATTATAATGCTTAAAAAAAAAAAAAAATCAAAGCTGTTATTAATTTGCTTTCAGACTTACCAATCTTGATCAAATTTTCAAGTGGCTACCTAATACGGACTTCATAATACCAAATTTGAATTTCCTGCAGTTATTTGTATTTAAGCTATGCTGATAAAGATATACATACAGATCAACCGCTAAAAATTGGACTTTCGTAATCAAGTTACTTCAAAACGTGATATTATATAAAAAACCAGAGTTGGTAACAGAACTTCAAAAAATACCTTGTTTACAGTATGGTACGAAAAATTAATTTTCCTTCCTGAGCAGTGTTTGTCGACCTAGTGAAATGCAGCAAAGCACTTCAATTACTTTCAATAGAAATAGTTCAATTTGGGTAGCCTGTATGTTGCTTATGAACAATATCTGTATATATATATAAATTACGTGTCACGATGTTTGTCCGGGGTAAACTCCTAAACTAAGGAACCGATTTTAATGAAATTTTGCACACTGTGTGCAGTTTGGTCCAACTTGAGAGATAGGATAGTTTTTATCTCAATTTATTGTCACAATATTGTTTTATTGCAATTATTTGTTAATTATAGACCTTTATTAAAGTTGCTCCAAAATATCTGTGAGTTCCATTAATTTAAGTGTTGCCAAAAAAAAAAAAAAAAAAAAAAAATACGAGTTCATTTTCTTTCGACATAAAAATAAATACATTTAATCAAACGTGAACGTTAAAAAATTATAAAAAGTTAAATTATGCATCTCACGAAAATTGACGTCATAATCAATTTAAAGATTTTATACACATTGATAAAGTGCTAATGTAGTTCTATCATAGATATAGTAATATATATAGATCTCTCATCCCCATGTTATCGTAGAAAGATTTTTGATGCCGAAAAAAGATAAAAAATAAAAGCTTTGGAAACAGCCATTAAGTGGTATTGAAAAAAAAAAAAAAAAAAAAAAAAAAAAAAAAAAGAAAAAGAAAAGAAAGAAAGAAATATGAATTTGAAACTGTATCTGGAGTCTTCCATTCCCCTTTAGCAAATAAATTATTCATAAATTTTATTTGCTAAAATATTAGTATGTATTCCCGTGTGTATTCACTCGGGGAAAGACGGCCATATTTTGGTAAAAACGTCGTCTTTTCCCAAATGAAAAGGAATAACTTTTTTCTCCCCAATGATCACTCTATTCTATATATGCTATACTATATCTATGAGTTCTATACGCAAGCGAAGTGTGACTCACTGACCGTCTGTGCAGCCAAGAAAAAGATTTCCTATGTTAATTGCCCACTGGATTTTTTGTAAGAGATTATTAAAAATCGAGGAAATTTATTTCCCGATTTTAATCCTTATATTTGGGTATAGATATGTATTAGTTATCGCGGGTGTTAGATTGAATTATTTTGCTGTCAAATTGACAAAATTTTAATTTTTAATTTCAAAACTCTGTCGCCCTTGGCTTTTATTATTATTATTATTATTATTTGGCGATCAAAAGCGTAACACGAAAATATACATGCCAGATGTATGCATTGTACGAAATGTAATATGTATTATTCATTGTACGTATGTATGACATGTAATATGTATTGTACGAAATATTGTTTCATATTATTCATTACTCTTTTAATATAAGTTGTTAAAATAACCATGATTTTTGAAAGGAATTAAATATTTTCGCCAGATAATTTGGCGATATTCTTTTTTTTTTCGCCAAGGATGACAGAAATGAAATCTATTCCGCTGCAAAATATTAGTATCTTACATCAGATATTTTATTTAGACATTTGAAAACAAATTTGACTTCAAACTATGATAGAATATTTATCATTTTCCTTTTAATTAGTATATTATTAGTATATTAAAATTTAAAAGCATGGTATATAAAAAGTTTTTTTTTTTTTTTTTTTTTTTTTTTTTTTTATCTTATAATTATTCTTATCTTAATCCTCAATGTTTCCCATCTTTATTAACTTGAATTTACTATTAAAATTTTAACATACTCAAAAACCTCTCATCACTTCGTTAAAATACACTAAACTTTTCCAAAATCTTTTTCTATTTAAAATGATACATGTATTTACTTTAAATGTCCAATATTTCATAAGATTTCCAATTTTAAAGTTTTAAAATATTTATCAAATTTACTTATTTTTCTGGTTTAGCCTTATTGTTTTCCTTTTTATAACTACAGCTGTTGCCCTCATTTTATAGTAAAATTATCCATTATAGCATATATTATATTTCACTCCTCCATAAAAATTGATTTTAAAATCGTCTGTTTCTTTTATACTTTTATTTTAATAGAATTTAATTTATATATTAGTCATTTTAGCAATTTTATCCAAAGTAGCATTAGAAACAATATATATCACTTCTCCATTAAAATTTATAGGACCCTACAATAAAATTAATTTGTGCTTAATATCAACACTACGAAAATTTTTATCAATCGCTTCCAAATTTTGACCTAAGTTTCAAATCTCAACCCTGTGGGTTTTTACATCGGCTACAACGTTTTCGTCTTTGTTCGTAAATAATAATTTGACTGTACTAAATAGTTCACAGCCGTATAATTCAACGTATAACTTAGTCACAGCAACGCGTGGCCGGGTCTGCTAGTGTACTATAAATAATATTGAGTACTTCAATTTAGTTTTGCTTGAAGAGCATCTAACACAAAACGAATTACAATTGCAGAAATTAAGTATAGAACCAATATATCTAAATACTTAGTATTTCGAGTCCTGTAAACTAATGAGGAATGATTTCCATACCACAATCTACACAAAACATGCTTTTATGCATGCAAAAATTTTTTTTTTCATTTCGATTTGTTTAAATCAGCCTTAGATATTACATTGTAGTTACCAGAAATTTCGCCCATAGACATAATGTATTTGAATTCCCTTGGATGTCCTTGTACACGAATGCTTTGCTTCATTTCAACGAAAAGTTTAGTGCAGCATTTCTATATGATACACGTTTAAAATACAGAGTTTGGACTTTCTGCTACCATTTTTTCTTGCAATATGCTGATAAGAGACACCACACGCACAAACACACAGACAGACACACTTACCAACCATTAAATACATGATTTTCTGATTCAGGGGACCTCATAACTTGTAAACATAGTAAAAACTCAGTTTCGAAAATTTGACTCCAAAACAATAGTTTTTCTACATTATATATGGGTAAGAAAAAATAAAAAGTGAAAGTTGATGAAAATTGTTAGCAAAATCTTCCTGCAATAAATTTCTAAAATGATGACTGAGTCTCAGAAGATGATTTTTCAAAAAAAGTTATTACTTTTGATGCATACACTTTTTCATCTAGACAGCAACAATATGTCTGCGATGTTTACCGGCGTCTTTGAAAATGTCTGGCGACACTATAATTCAACTGTATATATATATATATATATATATATATATAAACCTTACTTCCTCATTGCAACTCTATACTCAACATTTAAGACACTTGACAGTGAATATTAATCATAAATTTGCAACTAAAGAAAACCCCAGCTTAGATAGTCAAAAGAAAGAGCAAGAGAGAGAACATCTGAAAAATGAACTATGATTATCTCAAGTTGATATTTGAAAGCCGGAAATATACATATTTCTATGATTTTTTTTTTTTTTTTTATAATAATAAAATATATCTTATTCAAATATAAATGCAATATACTAAAAAGCGAAAATTTACTGAATACTACAGGCAGTTTTTCAAATACTGAGAAAAATACAGCGGATACATTACCCATTTTTCTCAACTTCAATTAAATTAAGAAAATGTTTGAAATCCTCCCTTTCATTTATTTTCTGTTCCCAGTTATTTAAGAAGACCATTAAACAAGTGTAAAGCTAGTTATAAAAATAATCACCTTAAATTTCATTAATTCTTATTTTTATTTATTTATTTATTTATTACAAAAATCTGTAATTTTCAGTCTGAAGAATGCTAGTTTACAAATTACAAAATGCTAACGCAGTGTAAGCTTTACGTAATCTATATAATATTTCTCTAACGTGGAACGGTTTCAATTATTTTTTGTCGAAACGATACGATACGCGTGGATAAAAAAATAATATTTATACATGGACAATATTTAAACACGCGGACTTAGCTCAATGGACTAATAAGAAAAAATAACGACATTTGTCTGATGAGATTATTTTACGAAAAAATGTATTTTCAACAGTTGTTTCTTTAGAATCTTTGCAAACGTCTTTTTAAACAATAATTAAGCAATATTTTAAAAACATATACAGAACTTTTGTGTCATAAATTGACTAAAAAACACAATCATAAAAAATATAACCAAAATAGGAACCATTTTATTTCATTTTATTTATTTATTTATTTATTTATTTATTTATTTAAAAAAAAAAAAAAAAAAAAAAAAAAAACAGAATTAATAAAAAGTCATTGTCAACATGATGACAAAAATTTAAAAGGCGTTGTGGGAGTCCTATATTAAAACTGTACTGCCTGTGAAGTATGAAAATTGGGTCGTGAACCATGAATTTTATTTGAAAACTTTTCTTTGATTGATTTTGGTTTCACTATTGTACAATATTAATTTGGTTTTAATAATAATCTGGCTAATTTTAATTTTGTGGTGAAACTGGTATAACATTTATGAGTTTCAAATTTTAAAGGTAAATAAAAAAAGAAATAAAGGGCGAATATTTCGCACGGGTTTGCTAGTATTTAAATAATATTTTTCTTTTAAAACCTTCAATTTTCAACTAAATTTGGAGATTTTTACCTTCAATTCGTATTTTTTTTTTTTTTTTTTTTTTTTTTTTTTAGCCGATATTTAATTTCGTCAAAATCGGTTTAAAAAAGCCCTATTTTTTTTAAAACCCTTTTTATACGAAAAAAAACCAAAAACCAAAAAACAAAAACAAACAAACAAACAAAAAAAAAAACATCGTAAGTATTAATAATAATAATAATAATAGTAATAATAACAATAACAACAACAACAAAAATATCTATAAAATATCTAATTTTGAACCGAATCTAGTTTTACTGTTTATTGTAAATATTTAACTTTTTCCAAAATCCATTTAAAACTCACGATTTTTTAAAAGAGCGTTTTTATGTTTCAATCAAAAAAAAAAAAAAAAAAAAAAAACCACAGGATTTTTAACCAAACATTATTTAATAGTCAAAATATTGCCAAATAGCAAATATTATCTAACATGATTTGTAACTTGGAAGATTGCAAATATGGATATGTTAAAATATAATATAAAATTTGCCTGAAAAAGCACATTTTAATTATGAAATAAATAAATAAATAAATTAAACTATCAAACAGATTTTCACCAAACATAGCTAAGAACCACCCTGATTAAATTAGAATACTAGTGGGAAAAAAAAATCACATTGAAATTGATCAATTCGTTTGAAAAGTACAGTTCCATAGACATACAAATGTTTCCAACTTATAACGCCCTATTTTTTTGTTGGGGTCTAAAAACTCAAAATGTCCTTCTGCCATGTAACTGGAGGAATTTAATACCAAATGCTATTAGTTTTTTTTATTCTTTTCCCGCTACGTTTGTGTTTTCAAGCCTATCATTATTCTAAATGAAACGAATACATACAAACTATTTCATAGACCTCAAAATGATGCTATTTAGCCTAAATAATATCGTACTCAGTTCTTCTTTTTCAGATTTTCATAGTTAATCTCTTTAAAAAGTATACTTGTGTCCATTCCATTACGCACAGCATAAAAAAACTATGGTAATGTATTACATTAAATTACTCATATTAAAATTGTAGTTTATTCGTGGAAATCTATAGGATCATGTATAATGACTATGAACTACCGCAATAAAAAAGTAAGAAAGAAATATCACACGGTTTGTATAGACTAAAACACTTCCCAACTTTCTTTATTTATTATATCTTTTAACGTTTAATATTTATTTTAACTCCTTAATTAAACCTTAAAGCATATATCTCCAACCCTTTTGACATCACGGACCACTTAATACACAGTTTAAAAATCCTACGGATCACTAAATTCATAATTTAAGATCCCGCAGATCACTAATATTATTGATTAAATATATTTCTAGAATAAAAATCAGAGAACACCCATTTTATAAACATGAAATAAATCTATGTAATATAAAACATTACAAATGTTTAGTTTATTTATAAGAAAAACATAAATAATCATACAAACGAAGCTTAATGGTTGTTGGTTTTAATAAAACAATTATAGACAGAGTATATGGCTACTTTTTACTTTCTCTTACCCTTACGGTAGAGAAAGTATTGTTTTAGGGTCAAATTTTCCAAAGCGAGTTTTTGTTATATTTACATGTTCTGTGGTCCCCTGAATACGAAAATCAAATTTTTAGCGCGAATGGTCTGTGTGTCTATCTGTGTGTCTGTTATCAGCATATCTTAAGAACAAATAGTAGCAGAAATTCCAAACTCGGTATTAAAAATGTGTATCATAAAGGGTATTACAGTAAGCTTTTCGTTGAGATGAAGCCAATGGTTCGTGTACAGGTACACTCAAAATTATTAAAATACATTGCGTCTATGGGGGAAATTGCAGGTAAGTAGAGTTTAAGATCTATAGACTGCACTAAACCAAATGAAACGAATATATATTTTTTGTAATAGAGATAGTCAAATGGGAAAAAATGTTGTGTATGTAGGAGCCTCGCCTCCCCCCTTCAGGGGAGTAAATTTTCATGATGGGTATCTTTCAAAAGAGCTCGCCAATACCTTTAAAACGAATGGTTGAACCATAGATCTGCGATAATTTAAAATGAAGTTATCAATTTTTTTCATTTTTAACAAAAAAAAAAAAAAAAAAAAAAAAAAAAAAGGATTTTTTTTTAATGTAATATTGAGAATAAATTCAGCATTTTTTTTTTTTTTTTTTTTTTGAATATTTAGTGTTATACTACTTCTCTAATATGGGAATCGTCTGCATTATCATGGAAGATAATTTTTTTAAATAATAATTTTAATAAATTATTTTTACTGAGTGAATTTGTATAGGAAAATGTAGAAGAAAGTCGTGTGGTGGCCACAACACACTAGTTATTTGTTGTTAGTGGATGTGCTTTACTAATAATATTTTACCATTTCCAGGAAAGCTGTTCGGGAATTGAAATAAATTCCTCATAGAAATATGGTAAATAATGTATGTTTTAAGCTAAATATTCGTCGCTTGTTTTTTTTGTATATTTATATACGTTTTGAGGCTTCCTGATTACCGTAGTCAAGTTTTTTAACGTTTGATCTTTGTCTGTGTCTCTTAGAGTAATTTAAAAACGAATAATTTTAGGAGATCCAAATGTTGTATTTTAAAGTTAATGTAAGTTTGTTGCTGGAAAAGTTTAATCAAGATTGATAAGTTTCAAGGAATGTTGCGTGTGAAAACTGTCTGTCTAATTTTAAGCAAACTTTTAATTTTAATAACAGAATTAAATTCCATATAAATGTAGGTGCATTAATGAAACGGGGGGGGAATTCCTCCCGCACAGAACTAATCTATATATATAAAAGAGTAAACTCACTGATTCACTGATTCACTGACTCAACACGGTTGTGGCGATCCTATGGGAGATAGAGTCGCAATTTTTGGTGAGCAGGTTGATTTTAGGACCCTGACGCTCACTAAGACGGGATTTTGCGAAATACCCCCCCGTCCCCCCCCCGGGGGGGCAGAAGGCAAAAATCACCTTTATAAGCATATCTCGGCTCCAAATTGCTTCACGGTGAAGAAATTGCAGATGGGGAGACTAGACTTGAATACAAAAAAATCATTTTCTGCGATTTTGGAATTTTCGATTTTTAAGGGGGGGTAGGGGTAAAAATGAGATTTTCGGGGGCGCATAAGGCAAAAACACATTTATAAGTACAACTCGGCACCAAATTACTTCACAGGGAAGAAATTGCAGATGGGGAGACTAGGCTTGAATACGAAAAAATTATTTTCTGCGATTTTGGAATTTTTGATTTTTAAGGGGGGAAGGGGGGGAAAATGATTTTCGGAGTTGCTGAAGACAAAAACACCTTTATAAGCATAACTCGGCTCCAAATTGTTTCACGAGGAAGATATTGCAGATGGGGAGACTAGACTTGAATACGAAAAAATCATTTTCTGCGATTTTGGATTTTTAAGGGGGAAAAGGGGTGAAAATGATTTTCGGAGGCGCAGGAGGCAAAAACACCTTTATAAGCATAACTCGGCTCCAAATTACTTCACGATGAAAAAATTGCAGATGGGGAGACTAGACTTAAGTACAAAAAAATCATTTTCTGCGATTTTGGAATTTTGGATTTTTAAGGGGGGAGAGGGGCTGAAAATGATTTTCGAAGGTGCAGAAGGCAAAAACCACCTTTATAAGCACAACTCGGCTCCAAATTGCTTCACGGTGAAGAAATTGCAAAGGGAGAGACTAGACTTGAAAACAAAAAAATCATTTTCTGCGATTTTGGAATTTTGGATTTTTAAAGGGGGAAGGGGGTATAAATCATTTTCGGAGGCGCATAAGGCAAAAACACATTTATAAGTATAACTCGGCTCCAAATAACTTCACAGTGAAGAAATTGCAGATGAGGAGACTAGACTTGAATACGAAAAAATCGTTTCCTGCGATTTTGGAATTTTGGATTTTTAACGGGAGAAGGGGGTATAAATGATTTAGAAAAATACGGATTTTCGAGTAAAAGTAATAGCTCAAAGATGTAAAAAAAAAAAAAAAAAAAAAAAACGCCAAGCGTCTTCTTGAAAATATTTCCAAAAACTCATTTTTTTTTTTTTTTGGGGGGGGGGGGGCAAAAAAATAATAATAGTGTCAGATCGTTCAAAATTGGTACATAGAGATTTTCGATACTTACAAATCGATTGCGGATATTTTCGAATTTGTAAAATTATTAGAAGGGGTGGGAAGGGGGGGCAGTATGGGGGGGTGGCTATGGGCAAAAACAAATAGAAGTACAGTTAGGCCGTTCAAAATTGGTATAGATAGGTTTTAAAGGCCTGCAAGTCGAATGGGGATATTTTCGAAAGTGTAAAGTTATTAGGAGGGGCGAGAAGGGGGAAGGGGAGAGGGGGGCAAAAAATTAAAAATAGATTTAGATCGTTCAAAATTGGTACAGATAGGTTTTCGATACTTACAAATCGATTGCGGATATTTTCGAATTTTTAAAATTATTAGGAGGGGTGGGAAGGGGGGTTGTGGGCAAAAACAAATAGAAATACAGTTAGGCCGTTCAAAATTGGTACAGATAGGTTTTAGAGGCCAGCAAGTCGAATGGGGATATTTTCGAAAGTGTATAGTTATTAGGAGGGCCGGGAAGGGGGGGCGGAGGGAAAAAAATAGAATAGAGTTAGAGCATTCAAAATTGGTATATAGAGGTTTTCGATAACTACAAATCGATTGCGGATATTTTCGAATTTTTAAAATTATTAGGATAGACGGGAGGGGGGGGGCGAAGGGGGAAAATAATAGAAATAAGAGTTAGAGCATTTTGGGAATTTTTTCCGAAGGCAGTGAGAACCCGGTGCGACATTTTTCCTAATAAGATTTTTTTTCTGTTTTTTTTTTTTTTTCACGTGATAAAAATTAATGCAATTTTGAGAATTCAGTAATTATAGCGATTCATTTAAAAATAGGGACCAGCGAAGCGGGCGTTGCCTGCTAGTAATCATATAAAACTCTTCCGAAGCCTAATTTGCATTGTTTAACATAAGTTTACATAATAGTACTCGTTATCTTACCTCTTAATCTCCAATCCGTATTTATAATATTAAATTTCAGGGTAAGAGAAAGTCGTGTGAGTGGCATACCGATTATTTTTATTGTTTGCATATTATAAAAAACTCAGACAAAACGTAAATGTAAATTGCTATATTAATAATAAAAATTATAATAATAATATATTAATGATGTAGTAAATGAAACATTAATACAATGGTAAATTGCTATTTCCACATATAAAACAACCTTTACTAAATTTAGTAATATGCATATTATATTGTTAAATTATTAAAATAAAATGGGAAATTATATTTTTCAATGTACATTTAAAACCTTTTAAGAATGCGAATATTCTAGTATGTTTAGAACAATTCCTAGCCAGACCAGCTATTCAATGTCCTGATTATGCCTGATACTTACAATTTAAATTTTTGTGTTAAAAAACTATTCCGTCTACATCGTCGTCAATATCCATATTCCAAATATTACCTCTTCTCTCTCATCCAGAAAATTCAGAAATTTATTATGGTGAGTATGAGTGAGTAAGAAAAATCTTGAAAATATAAAGTAAATATTACTATAATTTCTAATGAAAAATTAAAAATGCCAATAATTTAAATTTTTTCTACGAACCACCAAATATTTCTCGCAGACCACTAATGATACACGAACCCACGGTTGGCGACCGATGCCTTAAACTGCATTTTTTTTTTTTTTTTTTTTAAATAATTATTATTATTATGGAGGAAGAAAACTTTCAAAAAATATATGTATGGCTTTACTTTTAAAGAAAAACAATTAAATAGATTGCATTTGTATAGTATGTGCATTGTCCAAAAACAGCAAGGCTGCAAAAACATATTTTGTTTTTAATCATAACGGAAGGGGGTCTCACGAAAGCTTCTTTATAGCTTCATTTCTAAAGAAGAAGCATTATAAAAGGTTAGGTTTCTGCAGTCCTGTATATTGACTATAAAATTTTTATGCACCATATATTACATTGAAAAAATCCCCATATTACTAAAATTTACATCGAGCAATTTCCATTTATATCGCGTAATGATATGAACACTTTTGTGGGGTCCTGTAAACCAATAAATTACGATAATAATTCTTTATTCTACTGGGGAAAAAATTATGTATTTGAATACTGTATATTAATTTTACCTTGGGGGTTAATTAATGGGTTAAACAAATACTTCTCATGTACCGTAATGGATTGGAAATCTTTTGTGAGATATTGTACACAAATAAGTTGCACTAGTTATATCATTTTCATTAGAGAACATGCAACAGTGAAATTAAATAACATTTATTAATTTCAAAGCATTCTATACATATTAAAGGAAATTGACAGGCGGTAAGATGGACAGACAGACGGATAAACTAACTGAATTCATAATCACTCTTAAAAAATGTTGGATAATGTTAAGAATGCTTCCCACAGTAAAAAATGCAATTCTAGCAATTTCCAATTTTAGCCCCTAATGTATCTTAATATTTTTATGCATCCCTTTAAATCTTATTACAAATCCTACTACATTCTCCATTAAACATATTTTGTGTACATGAATAATATATATAATTTTTATTGTACATTGTGCAATACCAAGGTATTAAGGTATGGTTTACAAAAAATGCTTGTTAGCCTGCCACAGAACGCAATGCTCTGAAAATTTTTCAGGTGCCGCTGTGCCTAACAGCCTAAGCTATTAATCACTTTATGTACGGAAAACTATCGCAGTGAACTTGAATAACCTGTATCATTTTGAAGGAATTCTATAAAAATTTACAGAAGTTAAAGAGCGGACAGACAGACAGACAAACTTAAGTCATAAACACATTTTAACTTTCTTGAAAAGAAAAAAATATGGCAGTTAGATTCTGGCCCATAAATTTGTCGATAAACATTTTATTGTTTTAAAGATTTTTAAAATTGCTTTCTTGATGTAATTAAAATATGATTAAATTCTGTTATTTAAACTTTCTATCTTCGCTAACACTGGACGACCTTATGCAAAATTAGGCAATATAATTTTGGACGTAGGGCTATTTAACCAGTTGTCATTCCATAGACGTTCACGAAAACACTTTTTTCCCTGTCATACAGGTTGGTGGCACTGACTAATGGAAATTTAGAAAACTAAAATTCTCTAATTAAACTCTGGACATCATAACATGTTCATTTTTTATATAACCGTAAGCACACCGACCTTTTGAAATATGCGAGGCAGTATAATTCAGAAGATCATTAGTTACTTCCTCGTTGCTGCTTCAAGTCGCATTCTAATGTCCAATATCTATGTTTTTTGACAGTGATTATTAATCACAGAAACGTAGCAAAAAGTGGAATATGCGTAGTTTTGTTAGAAAACATTGTTGCTAAAAATGTCATCATCTCAGGTTTTTGTCATTTTCAGATACCAGTCACTGCGGTGACAAAGCTTCTTTTCAAGTTATTGCTTTTTGTATCAAAAGTAGTATAAAAGCATGATATGCCTACATTGCATAATTTTTCACATGCAAGGTTTTATTCAGTAAATAATCAATGAAAATGAATGAATCTGAAATGTAGTAAAACATACAAAATTTACGTATAATATTTTTTAAGTATTCAACAGTCAAATTTTCAATAATATTTTTCCCCAAATTCTTATGTACTTACTGTCATTCACTACGGTATGTTTGTGAATCTCAAGCTAATAAAAAATGCTCCTTCATTTTAAGGTAAATATTTGTCTCTCCGTGGCTCATGTGGTTAAAGTGCCATGATAGTAACGCGGTGGTCGAGCGTTCGATACCCCGGAGTGCTAATTTTTGCAGATAATTAGTAGAAAAGATGTCAACTGATAAAAGAAAACTTTTCGTTGACTACACAGTATCCTAAGAATTTTTGAAGAGTTTTTTTAAGAAGACTTTTTTTTAATGTTCGAATGCTGAAATTTAAAGCAAAAATTTAGTATTCAAATATAAAAATGTTCTAAAAATATTTTTTAAAACTCAAAATTAAAGAATTGTTTGCAAGAAGCAACATTGTATGCATATTTTTATAATTCTAAAACAATTATGCAGTTATATACAAAAGAAAAAAAAAAAAATGTTTTTATGCATATTTACATTTGTAATGACCGATAGATGGCAACACCTGAGAAATAAATAATGGCCAATCATAGCAATGGAAGTCTGCAAAAATTTTTTGCAAAGTCATAACTTCGAAAAGATTTATGTGATATGATACATTAAGAATTTGGGTTTTAAAAGTTTTTTTTAATAGATTATTTGGTTATTCAGTAAATGAGCTTTATACAAAAAAAAAAAAAAAAAAAAAAAAAAAACTAGTTGGTATAGGTGGACTCTGCTCAGTTCCCCATCATATGTATGTTCTCATAAATTTCTAGTGCAAAATATATTATATTCATGTTAAAAGAAATGAATTTCATCATACGCTTGATACAGTGATAGTATAAAATCCCCGCCAAATTCAGTCTATCCAGTCGCCAAATCCCCACTATTCAGTACGATATACTTATCTTATTCTAATCTATTAATTTATTTTATTGGGGTCAATTTCGCAGTTTAGTTTTCATGCTACTATCTCCAATGTAACAATCCCCAAACTGCACATTTATATGGAATATCGCCCAATTTTGCTGTGTTGATAAAATCTTAAATTTTAAATAACTTATGAAATTTTCTATTAGAGTATTTGTAGTCAATGATGTTCAAACAAGTATCATAAATGCAATTTTGAAGCTGTCTGATATATTTATGATCCTCAAAATGGACGTTTATGCTCAATTTCGCCCTATTCTATCATGTTAAGTAAATCGTAAATTCCAGATAAATTACGAAATTTTTAAATTAAAATTTCATAGTCAGGAATGTTTATGTCAGTATCGAAAATGATATTTTAAAAGTGTTCTGTCATCTTTACGATGAAAATATCTCTCAAAATGGACGTTTATGCGAAATTTTGCTCTATTCTGCCATATTAGGTAAATCGTAAATTTCGAGTGACTTATAACATTTTTAAATTGGAAAATTCATAGTCAAGGATGTTTATGCCAGTATCTTATATAATATTTTGAGAGTAGTTTGACATCTTTACGATGAAAATATCCGACGTTTATGCGAAATTTTGCTGTATTCTGCCATGTTAAGAAATTCGTAAATTTCGAATAATTTGCGAAAATTTCAAAGTAGCATATTTTATAGTTAATGATGTTCATTCCGGCATCAAAACTGATACTTAAAACCTGTTCTTACATCTTTACGATAAAAATATTTCTTTTCATGCATGTTTAAGTGAAATTTTGCCTTATTCTCCCATGTTAAGAAAATCGTAAATTTAGAATAACTTCTGAAGTTTTTTAATTAGAATGTTGCAAATGAATAGGATTCTTGCCAGTGTGATAAATTATATTTTAAAACAGGTCCGACCTCTCTGCGATCAATTGTTCGGGAGATATCGTGTACACAGACTAACATACTAACCCACTAACGGACTAAGAAACAAACAGACACACGACAGACGGACACCATATCCATTTTGATATTTTTGGATTCCTCACACCTGAAAACCTGTAAAAAAGTCAAAAAACCGTGGTCGAAAATTTTCACGATTACCTATTCCCCATACCTATAGTATGACGGGGAACTAAAAAAACAGTGAAATAAACTTAAAGTGACTAATGATTTAAAATAATTTTGTCTTTTTTCTATTTTTGAATAATGTAACATGCATTAGTTTTAATTTAGAACTAATATTTTTTTATATTCCTCGTTGGAAGAAGAAGATGTATATTTAAATAATAAATAATATTATTCATATTTACAGTAAATCTGTTAAATTGCATTAATGTGAAAATATTCATTAGCAAAAGCAGGCATGTTAAAGAAAAGAAAAAAGTTTGCACTGCTTTCAATAAAGAGGGGAATATATATATATATATATACTTTACATCGATCGAAATTTCGTTATTGCTGTAGCTGTAACCGTAAAATGATGAAAAATTTTAAAACGAAGACGCACTATACTTATGCCATGGCAACAAATAAAAGTGAAGTATTGAATGTGAAAAAAAAAAAAAAAAAAAAGTAAAGTAAAATGTATGATTTTGATGTTAGTTGCTGAGCACCAAAATTAGATTCAATTTGACCCCTATTTTATTTATTTATTTTTTACCATCAATAATAATACGAATGTTATAAGTCGTTTTCAATATTTTATACTTAAAATTTTAGTGAAATCTCTTCCCGATGTAGCTAAAACATATAACTAAATCATGCACTGAGATTAGTTTAAAAATCTCTAAACTTTGATAAATGCACGAGACGACACAAGTTCGAAAAATTTTCTACGTTGTCAATTGTCAATAATGTAATTAGTATAATTTTCTAATAATTATATAAGTGGTGATATATTAATGAGCAATATTTAAACCAAATTTTCAGGAAATTTTTCGTATCTGCTCGATGCTTATATAGGTTTTGCTTGGGCGAAAACCATTTTAAATAATTTTAGACGATCTGATTATCAAGAACTTCTATGCTAAAATTTATTAAATAGTTTGCATTTAATAGAGGCATCGTCTCTTTCTGAAATACCCTTTAAATACCTTTTTAAATATCCATTGAGAGAAAAATTACTAAAATCTGTAGCAGATGGCATGATTGTTTTGAAAATAACCTTTCCAACGAGTTAACAAAAAGTCCCTTCTTATTTTAAATTTTAAAGTTGGACTTCCTGATTGCCTTCTATACGTTCCAGCCTCAATTTTTTTAACCAATTCAGGTCCTTCTCAAATTTATTGAACCTTTTTTTTTTTTTTTTTACAATTTTCAGTAATTTCGACGCTTTTCTGAGATACAAGTAAGAGATGAAACTTTTGGCGGACCCTGTATACAAACACATACACATCACACATATATTTACATGTCATAAAAATTTCTTTCTTTTCTAGACAATTCGAATTTAACAAACATTGCTATTGGTGCAGAAACTTTTATTGAGTATAAATTTTACGGTATTTGTACAAATTTAATAAAGTTTCAGTTCGAAATAACTAGCTTTTATGTACTAAGATAAGAACTTAAAAAGAAAAAGTATGTTTAAATTTTATTATGCATATATATATTTTTTTCTTCCCTTCAAAACAAGAGTAAAGTCTTGATGAAATTCATACCAGAACAGTTGCAACAACACCAGTTCTTGTTGCATCTATACACATGATTACTTCACTTCATTCCTGCTGCAGAGAAAATGTTTTTCGAATTCCCTGCTGACACGAAGAAGATGTGAAAGAAATTTGAAGGGAAGTAGTCCAAGGCAGAAACCATCAATACCGTGTGTTTGAGACGGAAATTGGATTTAACGTCTTAGCTGCGAGAAATGCGTCCGAGAAAAAAAAAAGGGGGAAAAGAAAGAAAAACGTGTGCCTCTGGAAATTGAATGCTGTAAATGCGTTTGAAGACTATTTCCCATTTTACAACACCCCGAATCATCGAGATGCGTGTTTTAGACGGGGGATCATAATTTTATTTGCACTTGTGTAAAAAGTATAGGGAATTCCTAGCATTTTTATCTCATTCATGTAATGTTGAGTAACATTTTTGTTTGTAAATTTTATGTATCCAGAAAGATTGTGGAATAGGTCACCTAAAATGCACCGAACAAGAATAGTTCCATTACTATCCGTAAGCGAGAACGCGAGTCGATGAACGTGGTTGCAATTGAATCATAGCTGCCAATATTTGAATTTATTCCGGAGTAATTTTAGCCCCGCCTCTATTTCATACAACTTTTTTTTTTTTTTTTTTTTTTTTTTTAAGCAATTTTTTCTTACTTTTATCGAAGTTATGTGTTGAAGAAAATTTTTCTATAAATAAAGTGGTGCAAAATAAAGGCGGGGCTAAAAGTACTCCGGAATAAATTAAAATATTGGCAGCTATGATTGAATGTATAATTATTTCTTGCATTAAATAGAATGGTTATAAAGCGAAATATATATGAAAGTTTTAACTTTTAAAAGTAATATTGAGAATATATACAGAGTGATTCAAAAACCAAACGTGCAAACTTTTAAGGGTGGTAGAGCACATCATAAGAATTAAAAAAAAAAAAAAAATTACTTAGGAACCCATGACCGCAAAGGTTATTTTAACCCTTTTTAAGAAGTATATGCTTTCAATTAATTTTTAACAGTAAAGCACACAAATAGGCGTGGCTTTTGTATATTGCATTTTTAACTAAACGTTTTTTTAGATTTTAATGTTTACATAAAAAGAGGTGATATATCAATACGTACAGTAAAAATTAGTTAAAAATTCAATTAAAAACTATTTATAATTCAATAAAAAAGTTTAGTTAAAAATTCAGTTTACAAAAGCCACGCCCATACACGAATTTTATTGTTAAAAAAATAACTAATACATCCAGAAAATGACGTTTGAGACCATGAGTTTCTATGCAGGTCTCAATCCTTATGACATTCCCTACTTTCCTTAAAAGTTTGTACATTGGGTTTTGAATCACTCTGTATATAAGTGATGCAAAAGCAGAGGTGCCAAGTTACTACTAACGAAAAATCAATTTCACTCCACAATAAAGAAAAAGTAAAACTTGTCCTATTAAATTGCTGATATTATTACAAAAGAATACATTAAAAAATTTCCGGTATAAAGATTACGGACAATCCGTAATAACTTGGCACCTCTGCAAAAGTGATATAACGACGCTTATCTCTTAAGCAGTTTTTCACAGGAATATACCTAGATTTTAGATATAGAATTAATCTAACAAAGAGCTGAATGTATTAAAAAGCAACGTTTTTATTTATGTAGGATGAAGACAGATAAGTATAACGACATTTTGGCATAATTCGACTTTTACAGAATTTTGCTTAGTTGTTACATACTTGCAAACCTATCCCGGAAAATTATTAGTTCCCGCCCCTTTTTGTATACCACTTAATTTTTAGCGTACTTCTCTTCAAATATATTTACGATTAAATAAGAAGAAAAGTACTCTAAAATAAGACTGGTGTGAAAAAATAGGCGGAAAGGGGAGGGACTAGCAATCTTCCGGGTTAGATGTGCAAGTATGTTGTTATAATACTTAAGCTTCTTAATTTTTTTAGGATAAACTAAAACTAATCAAATTTTTTAAAATGTGAACTTTTTATAATTTAACAACGGGTCACTTAAAGAAAAAACAAGTGATGAAATTTTTTTTGTTTCATGGTTACACTTAGTAACCTAAGCTTACTTTATCCATATACTACCCATTATTATATCTGCCAAGCATCTCATTATGAAGCCAGGGACTGATTATCCAAACGGCTCAGGAAGCTCAAGCTTCCCCTCTAAAATTTAAGAAGGGGCCCCATAAGGATTAAAAACATGGTCTTGAATTTGTTTCATATTTTCACACTCAGATTGAATTTTTTCTGAGAAAGGTTACCTAAAACAAGACAAAACACTCACTATTTCGGGGAAAATCTATTATTTAACCTCAAAAATTTGAATGTTCTTAATTAAAAAGTTGTATGATTTTAATGTTCTGTGTAGAAACCACCCATATGTATGAAAATAATAATAATAATAATAATAAACACACGCTGTTTTTTTGTCTATAGCATTTTAATATTACAATATGTAACAGGAAAACAAGATTTTCCGAAATGAAAGGGGCCCCGAAATGATGCTGAGCTTCCCCTAGCTTCAAAGCTTAATCGGGCCCTATATGAAGCGTAAAATTTTTAGTTTCAGGCTTCTTTTTTTTTCACAACAGGCATATTTTAAAGCAATTTCATTCTTATTTAATTGTAACAGCATTTGAAGATAATTACTCTAAAAATAAAGTGGTGTGTAAAAAAGGGCGTTTTTACATGGGGTGTTAACAATTTTACGCGTATTTATGAGATGGCTGGGAAGTATGCATTATGCAGTGTTGCCAGATAGGGAATTTTTTTTATTCAATATCCACCACAAAATTTTAATTGTAACGGCTTCCTAATCACTTCGAAGCTTAATCGTGCATTATGTATATCAAACATCCCTTCTCAAAATTATTGGTGATAGTTGAATAAAAAAAAGTCCCCAATCTGGTACCACTGGCCTCATGATACATCCAAATTAAGTTCCAGAGAGGGAAAACTTACATGAATCTAGAACTTTTAATATCACAACTCGTTACAAAATTACGAAGTTTTTTGTACACCTCACGATCACTTTGCAAAATTTCCAAAATATGCATAATAGCAATACGCATCTAAAACTAAAAATTATAGCAGAATTATATTGTGGTTTTTATTGGCAGATTTATGTGGATTCTTATACTAAATCAAAAATTTTGAAAAACTAACATAATTAAAAGTTGGCGAAATTTCCTTGACAAAAGAAAACGTTTGAATGAATTGTGTTGGTTTAGAAGAATTCAGATTTTTGAAAAGTAAAACACTAAATTGGGTAAATATGAGGAAATCAGAAATAGGTAACATTTTACTTTTACTAAAAGCAAATTAAAAATAGGCAATTGAGAACTGTAACACTCTTAAGTTTATGTTTGTATTATGAGCAATCGTTTGCATCTTACAGGAAATTATTTCTATTCTATGGAGAAATCCACAGAGAAATGGAAAACAATAAATCAGCTGGAGTAAAAAACAATTAATGATTTAGCCTCGAACTCAAAAACCCGATAGGGTCCATACTCTATTCCTGATTTATCATTTACACGATGGGGACGAGACTATAATAAAATATCATTAATAACACAAGCCTGAGCTGAAAAAATTACAAGGAAATTGTTTTTTTTTGTGTGTGTGTGTGCTGATTAAAAAAAATATCATGAAAAATTTCTGTCACGTGACGTTTTCTTGAAAAATTCAATTTTACTTCGATTTTTCACACCTACATAATATTTGCTCCTCCTGGTCAATCATTTAAAATGTAAATTACCTCAATAAAAACAAATAAAATAGTATGTTGATGATTTTCTTGTAGAAACGGCACGATGATTTAATGTAAAAAGCTTAAACTCAGGGGAACTTTTTGTTTCTCTCTCCACCAGAGGCGGCTCATGCGATCTGGCAACAGTGGTTTACACCTATTTAAATCTATAAACATAAATCGATTGACGAAAAATCAATTTGCCTCACCAAGAAAAGATAAAAACTACTGTTGCCAGATAGTACATGCAGAATTGTTCGACAGAATTTTTTTTCAAACATGATTTTAGCAAATATATCGATATCGATCTTACAAAAAATCCTGACGTAATGAAAAAAAATGGAGGTCATTTTCGAAATCAGTACACCAAATTACATAAAAATCAGTAAAAAGTTTTCTTTTATTTTTCTCGCAGGCCAGTGTAATTTAATAACAACTGAATTTTTTGTTTTGTATTTTTAAAAAAGTTATAAGAAACCATTTCTGTGGGCATTTGAATCCATATAAAAAAGAATTCAAAAGACATCTGTGATCCATTAGCACAAGAGAGTTTTTAGAGCCATACAGGAAATAGTACAATTGAAGTAGAGGTCTGTAAACTGTAAGAAACGCAAATTTTCAATTTCACATACTTATGTCAAATTTATATTTTAAACCTCTAGCCACATATTATTATAACTAACCACTCTGTACTAATTAAAACGCACAACAATAGCTACCCTAATTAGTCAAATAACCCAAAATATTCACATAATGCTTTCCATAAGAAAATGGCATGTTTACATCCACTCCGTTGGCTAGTTCCCCAGTTTGTTATAAAATATGTACAAAACCTTGCCATAGTGATGCGTGTTAAATTTTATAAACATTACTTGAAAAAAAAAAAAAATAATAATAATTTTATTGGATTTTTTCCATCCGGAAATATTAAATATCTAGGGTGGGCAGAAATTAACTCCCTGTTTCTTTTTAAATTATTTTTCCCCAGTATCTTCTACTGTTATTATTTAGTATCTTTCTCCAGAATTCAGTTGGAACAAAACTTATGACCTCACGGATTTCATTATCGAGTGCGAGAAGATTTTGTGGTTTGCTGAAGTGCAACTTCACGGCACACCCCAAGCGCTTGTGACCACAAAATTTGTGGTCGTAGCAAACATACCTGTTCGTTTTTTTGTCAGACAGTGTCTAGAAAATGCCTTAGCACACATTCTAAAGATAACGGTATAGATGTGTGTAATAATATCAACTAGATGTGCGGAAAAAAAAAAAAAAAAAAAAAAAAAAAAAAAAAGAAATATATATATATATATATATATATATATTATTCATGAAAAATTATAAATAAATAAGTCTTTATGTGAATCACATTAATAAACTGTAAATTATTATTTATAACTGTTTTTTGTAAACTTGTAAATTTCTTGCATTTCACAAACTACAAAAATATATTTCTAAGTTTTAAGTGTTCAAAAAATGTCAGATTACCTTTTTTTTTGGTTAAACAAGTTTCCCACGGCTCTCTCTGACTTTTACAAGGACTCTTCCCCCTTTAAAATATATAAGTTTATTTTGTGACAAAAGTTTTTTTTTTTTTTTTTTTTTTTTTTAAATAAAATTACTGGTATGTAAAATCAAGGATAATAGAAATCCTGTTAAAAAAAAAAAAAAAAAAATGCTTAAGTAACTTATTGTTACACTGAAAGAATATTACAATAAAAAGTAAATAAGAGAGAAATTTAAATGAAAATCGTGATTTTACAAATAAAAATTCAGCATTAAACAAAATGTCTTTTGGCTTTCTTTGGATACTCAAGTAATAGTGCCATGATCGCTGTTTAATCACTAGTTAGTCGTGTCTGGACCTAACTTCACAGTGAATAACATAAGGTGTTAGTTTCTTATCTGAAATCTACCACAATAAGGACAATTACAGTAAAGTTAAAAAAATAATAAAATAAAAAGTCACATACCTTGGTAAGCTTGTAAAGTATTATTTATTTATTTATTTATTTTCTCACTACCTCACTCGGAATTTCGGATACTACTAACACCTTCCTCATCACACTTAACGGCCCTCTTCACTTACCGTCGCCGGAAGCCCGAGCCAATGTTATTCTATGGGGAAATTTTCTTTACAAATAACTTATTAATTAATACATATATTTAAATTCTGTTTTCACATTCAGAAAATTCCCAGCTGTTAACCCTTTGCGGCGCAAGACAATTCGAATCATTTAAATTATACTGCCACCGGAATTCATGAACTAAATTAAACGAAAGGAAATTTTAAATTTTGAGGTTAAAAAACCCAGCATTTTTTGATATGTTATAAACGTAAATTTTTGCGAAAAATTTCCGGGATGAATTTTTGCAGCTGGATCTTAAATTTTGCTTCCTCGCAGCGAGGACAGCGCGCGTTAAGGGGTTAAATTGATGGACCTTTTTTAAAAATGTATTTTGTTAATTTTTAATATTTTATTTTGAAATTGCAAAATGAAAAAATTTCACATGTTGAAAATTCGTATTTTGCAGCTTCAAAATAAAATATAAAAAATTAAAAAAATAATTTTTTAAAAAAGGTCTGTCAATTTAACAGCTGGGAATTTCCTGAATGTGAAAACAGAATTTAAAAATATGTATTAGTTAATAAGTTATTTGTAAAGAAAAATTTCCCATAGAATAACATTGGCTTCGGTTTCCGGCGGCGGTGAGTGAAGTGGGCCCTTAAATCAAAATTTTGTATTTTAAGATTTATGTAATACTCTTTGAAAAAGACATAAATTAAAAAAATAAATAAATAAATAAATAAATAAATAAAAAGCAAAGTTGTTTTATTTCAAAATGTATTAAACACTCCAATTCAGTAAATGTGAATAATACACATGTATGTAAAACGTTAGCTGAATCGGATGACAGAAAGGAAAATGGTTAAAATTCAAAACAAATTTTAAACTGGAGTTGTTGACTCAGAAATTCAACTCCCCCCCCCCCTCCTTGTACTGTTTGAGCGTGTATTGTTGTCGGAATTATACATTTATGCAAAATTTCAGATTAATCGGACGATAAGAAGTGGGTCGAAAAGAAATTTTGAGCTGGAATTGGGGGACCCAGGCCCCCGGTCCTAAGTCCCTTCCAGCTTGAGCATGCATTATCATCAGAATTCTGCATATATACATTATTTCAGCTCAATTGGATGAGTGGAAATGGGTGAAAATTAGATTCTAAGATTTGACCCTTACACATAACACACCAAGTTAACCCTTTCATTCCCAACTTTTTCCCTCCATAAAACAATAAATCTTATATTTAGTCATAAATTTATTTCAAACGTGATGTATATAAACATTTTTTTTAAATAGGAGTTATAGCAGAGTACGAATTAATACAGCTAACAAAGCAACTGAGAAGTGTTTAATTATGTTTAATATAACCACTGATGCCATTAAAAACCATAACTTTTCAATAAATAAAAATATCAACATTTTGGAGATATACATATTGCAATTAATTAAAATACATATTATAAACATTAAAGAATAAAATAAAAAATATTTCAAACAGTTAATTTACTTAAATTGCCCAAAACAGGAAACTGATTTCGATATTATTATCAGAACAGCGTAAAATATACTTTCAATTATTAACGAAGATCGTGAAGTCATCCAAAATAGGTATTTTTTGGTGGGAAAATGGATATAGATTTTAATATTGTTCACTTTGAATCAGCGGGAGTGTTAGATAGTAAGAAAGAAAATCTGAAATGTTATGATTCCAATTGGAATCACGGGGAAGGAAAGGGTTAAATAAAACCCTTTAAAAATTATATGTACCATTTCCAAAAAATTTGCCACTCTTTGAAATTTCCATAGTTTTTTTCCCCCCAAAACTTCTTATATAAGTAACAACTGAACTGCCCTTTGCTTATAAAATATCTCCAGCACCCGATATCTTTTCTGTGCAAGCCGAGATGCTGTGCAGAACTCCTAATATTCTAAGACACCAGCAATATTCCCTCAGCGAGTGATAGCAGTTCCCAGTGGATAGGACTATAAATTATTCATTGAAAAAGATTCTCAATTTTCTTTTAGCAGGAGTGTCACGTAAGTTCCATGGGGTTTGGGGAATGAAAATTTTGTTCTATTTCAGCTGTCGGTCACGAGGAATAAGCAGTGTATCTTATTCTGAAAAAGCGAGCTTGATTTGACTCGCGTTTGCCTTCGATTCCACTTTCCGAAAGCACTGTGGAAAAGACAAAATAAAGGTTTCTTTTCATCTGTGTGTTCTCGAGACACGCCGAGTTTTCTAAATCTTGAATAACAGTCGGAGAGAGATCTAAGTGTAGAATTTATCTCCATATATTTATGCTGTCTTTAATAGGTAGTTCGTTTTCTTTTCTAAAACAAGTTTCCTTTTTTTTTTTAATCATTTTAACGTTGTAAGGGGGGAACATTATACTTTAGCCAAGAAACACAGAATAAACGAACAGGCGAAGAGAAATTGCAAAGTTGATACAACAAAAAAGAATAAATCACAAAGTTCAATAGTTAAAGAGAATAATTTTAACCTTCCATTTAGCAGCAGGAAGAACAATAACTTATCTTTAATACTGAATATATGATGAGATTACTGGGAAAAAATAACCACCATTCTTAGAAAATGAAGGTGTATTATAAAGATATTAATGGAACGTCTTAATACGAATAAAATTATACTTTTAAAAAATTAAAGAACACGCTTTTATTGAAATGTGAACTAAAAAGCACAAAATATCTATCTTTATAGTATTAAAATGCAGGGTAAGAAAAAATTGTGTGAGTGACACACCATATTACAGGGTGATTATAAAATAATTTAGAATTAAACAAAAACCATTTTTAAAAAATCTCCCCTGACTGGGCTCGAACGTTAGACCTTTAGGTTCGTAGCCCGGAGGCGTATCTCCGAACTGTTGGCGCACGCAGAACAAATTCACAATTTTACGCCAGAGAATGCGATTTTCGCCAAATCTGGAAGTGCAAAGAGAAACTTCACGCCGCTTAACCTGTATAAATAAACATCCGGCGTTTTTCTTTCTTTTTTTGTTATTAGTTTTTTTTCTTCTGATTATTAATGTAGGATTTAAATCGCAAAACGAAACATATCTTGAAATTAAGAAATAGTTATCCGAATAGAGAAGTAGATAATAATAATGGTAATATATTAGCATTGAGATCCGATTTCATGTATAAGGCCAAAAAGTTTGTAAAAATTGTTCAAACAAATTACAAATTCTTAGTAAAATGCATGAAAAATGTTCATAAGTCCAAATCAGTAGTACGCCATTTTACATTTCAACTATTTTTATTGTCATTTTGTATTTAAATTTTTAAAATGTATGACTTTATAAAATATCTCTCTTACGATGCAGTGCTTGAATTTTCATAAATTATCACCTTATATTTATCTATTATGTATTTTTAAAGAGCATCTTAATCATAATAAAATAGATATTTCGTGTTAAATTTTATGGTTGAAATTCATAAAATTTTCTAAGTATAATTTCCTCCTCGGACATGTCCATTTCTCATTCTTTACCCACCCCCCCAACCCCAACATACAAAGTTATAAAATAAAACGTTAAACATTTAATTAATGCTATTCTATTTGTTTTCCAGTAATCATAAACAATCTAACTTAATATGTTATACAAATCAAAGTAATAATGATGCGCATAACCATTTTCATCCTATATTTATTGTTACTAATTTCTATTGAGAGCGAAATGTATTCATATTAAAAGGAATGAGTATGATAGAACACTCAACACAGTCGCAGACTGAAATGCCGCACCTCATAGGCTACCCTCTATCCGATTCGATAAATTTGATTTATCGTAATTAAATGACTAATTTTATTAGGATTGTTTTCGTACATTAATTTCCAACACAACTGATCCCCATATTGCAAGTTCGTGGGAAGTATTGGCCTAATTTGTCAAATGAAGGAAACACAATATTTAATTACTAAAGTTTCAAATTAAAATGTTCATATTTAATGAAGTGTATTAAAAAATATATTTTAAAATATTAGTCTGACATGTTTACGACAAAATATTGGCATAATGGACGTTTAAACGAAATTTTGCTCTATTTTGCCATGTTAAAAAGAAAACGTAAATTTTGAATAACATGTGAAGTTTACAACTTACATTGTTCCAAAGCAATATTGTCCTTATCAATGACATAAGTGATATTTAAAAACTGATGCATCCATTTTACAAACTCAATATCTGTAATACACACAGACAAGTCACATAAACCAACCACTAAAAACATAATTTTTGGATTCAGGAAACCTCAAAACATATAAATGTAACAAAAATTCAATTTCGAAAACGTGATCCGAAAACAATACTTTCGCGACCTTTTACGGATAAGATAAAGTAAATTAGAATAAGAGAATAATTTTAAATTAATTAAACTTTAATTGCATTTATTACATTGATTTTTATTTATAAAAAGAAATGCTTTTATTTAATTTGGGGTAGACCTGTATATTTACTATATATTTTACAAACACAATATAGTGTACTAATTTAGCACAGAATTTAAAACACATAGCACGACATGAAATGACCTTTCAGCAATTCCATTGTATGAATATATCTGAATTCTTTTGTGGGGTTCTGTGTAAACTTCTAATAAAGGATATACATTCTACATTGTATACGAAACATTCTTTGATGCACATAAAATAAATGTTCAATTTTTTTTTTTTTTTTTTTTTTGTTTCATCCAAAAATATTAAATTGTATTTACCAGAAAATTCACACATAGACTTAATGAATTTGAATTCTTTTCTTAGTCACTGCACACGAATTACTTAATATTTCATCCGAGTCCCAATATCTATTCTTGAGGTATGGTGATAACAAACACACAGACACACACATTCAAGCAACCGCTAAAAACCTAATTTTTTGTTTCATGATATTTAAGCAAATGTAGCAAAAACTCAATTTCGAAAATCTGAATCAAAAATAAAACTTTTCTTACAATATATGGGTAAAATAAACTAAATAATGATGCGTAATAATGATAATCTGGTGTGTCACTCACACGACTTTCTTTTTCACCCTGCATTTCAATATTATAATGACAGATTGCACATTAAAGCTTAAGATCAATAGCGTAAGAATGTAAAGTTTAATGTACTTTTCAAATAATCTAAAATAGGTTTAGAAACAATTTTATTTGACGAAGAGAAAGTAAATAATAATAATAATAAAACAGAATAAAATAAAATAAAATAAATGTATTTCAAGGATAATTTTAAAAGCTTTAAAATCATAATATTACAAATATACTTCTTCATTAATCTTGATAAAATAAATTTAAAGGGTTTTCTAATAAATTTTGGCATTAAATTATATTATCTAAAAATAACGATACAAAGACTCCATTGACACATTTTTAACAATTATGATTCAGGGAGCCTCAAAACGTGTATATATAACAAAAATTCAATTTCGAAAATTTGACCCCAAAACAATACTTTCTCTACCATATATGTTGGTAAGAGAAAGTAAAATAAATAAATAAATAAATAAATGTATTTCAAGAACAATTTTAAAAGCTTTAAAATTAGAATATTACAATTTTATTTCTTCATTAATCTTGCTAAATTAAATTTAAAGGGTGGAGGATTTCTAATAAATTTTTGCATTAAATATATTATTTAAGAATTACGATACTAAAACTCCACTGACACATTTTTAATAGTTTATTCTCTTGGGGAAAAAAAAAAAAAAAAAAGATTGCTCGAATCCTTAACTAACGAATCATGAATGAAGTGGAAAGAAGGGTTGCTTTGCGACAGAGAGGGTTTTGGCGCGAGCTACAAAAATTCGCCAGGTTGACCTGTATGCGCCAACATTTCGGAGATACGCAGCCCGGAGCTTTACCTCACAGCTACAGTGTTCACGAAGGAAAAGTCTTTTTTTACAATATAGATTTTTTGTTTGCTCCCAGAGCGGTTACAAACATACATACAGGTGAAGCTAATAAAAGCGTGTTAAAAACAGAATATAATTTAAAAGAAACTTATTTCTAAAAAAGTTGAAAAATGGTATTTTTTTTTTTAAAGCTTGACCCACGCTCTTTTTTTTTACAATTTTAAAAAATAAACATCTGTTTTCCATCCGATTAATTATTAAAGCGGCAAATTTAAAACAAATTTTCTTTAAGCGTGTTTGGGAAGAGTGAATTTCTATCTAACTCACAGCCTCCTTAGAGCATTCACATTTCATATATTCTTCGACCACATTTCATGAAACCACGGAAGCACCTGCGCAAGTGCTAACTCAACGAGTCCAATGCTAAAATAGGGGTGACAGTCATCTGACTCAGAGAAAATGAGCAATAACAGAGAGCGGAATTATTGGATGTTTTCCAAATTTCAAACAGTCGGTCAAGCTGGCATCCCTCCAACATTTTGGACGCGTCATCACTGCTAGTTTTAGGATATGTGGCCGCACTGTTTTTAATATAAAATCTTAAAATCATGCGTAAAATGGGTAAAAATGAAACACAAATAATTAAAAAAAAAAAAACGTAGCAAGTGAAGATAAACAAAACTGAAATAAGAAATTAAGAAAATAGTTTTTAAAATGCCCTTGAATCAGAAATATCGTTATCAAGGACAAATTATTGCTCGAGGGAAAATTATATAGTAAATTACTTTGTAAGAAGTATAGATCGGAAAAAGAAAAGACGATATATAATATAATAAGACGAACAAAATCCATAAAAGTATTGAAGCATAATATTAATCAATACTTCATCAGGGGCATTTATTTATTGAATTATTGTATGAGTCATCCATGTCAAATCAACACACACACACACACACACACACACAAAAAAAAAAAAAAAAAAAAAAAAAAAAAACAGATATTTTAACCTGACTCCCTCAGATTTTTATGAAATTGGGCTCATTTATTTATCCTGTTGAGAAATGAATGTACAGTCGGTAACAAAAGTGTCCGAACACTAGCAAAAATTCCTATGTAAAAAAAGTACACTTCGTACGGTTTTGTTAAATAAGTCCTCGTCGAATCCTGTTCTTAGTCAGTCTATGAACAGGATTCGACAAGGATTTATTTAATAAAACCGCATGAAGTGTACTTTTTTTACATAGGAATTTTTGCTAGTGTTCGGACACTTTTGTTACCGACTGTATACCAATTAATTAGTCTCTATCTCTTTTAGTTTTTGATATTCAGCGCTGCAAAAACGGGTAAAAAAATTGCAAATTTCCGAATTTCTTCTACTACAAATGTACCCATATTTTCTTTCCTAATTAACTTAGAGGTAAACGATTGATATCATTAGAAAGCTTACAATACAAGATTTAAAATGATATATCACATCTATCTATTTAATTTTTTTTTTCATGTTAAAGTCAAACGTTTTGACCTTTGACCTTCAATATCTCAAAAAATACGTATTTAATTTTCTTTAAAAAATTATATGTCATTTTTACTTTTATTATCTATAATTATTGTAAATTTCAACATGGGACGGCCATGGGATGCTGATTTATAAATTAAAATGCAACTCTCCATCAGTATTTTCATAATATCATAACATAAGGTTTACGCATATTTGGTTCCCTAATTCACTTAGAGATATAAAATTAGTATTATAGAAAGCTTATAATCTTTTAAAGGATATATCACACGTATATATTTTTAAATTTTTTCATTTAAGGTCAAACATTTTTACCTTTGACCTTCCATATCTAAAAAGGTACATATTTAATTTTCTTTTAAAAATTATATGTTATTCTTACGCTTCTTATCTATAATTACTGTAAGTTTCAACATAGTACGGCCATGGGATATTGAGTTATAAATTAAAATGAAACTCTATCAGTATTTCCATAGTAACATAACGTACAGTCGGTAACAAAAGTGTCCGAACACTAGAAAAAATTCCTATGTAAAAAAAGTACACTTCATACGGTTCTGTTAAATAAATCCTTATCGAATCATGTTCTTACACTAACTAAGAACAGGATTCGACAAGGATTTATTTAACAAAACCGTATGAAGTGTACTTTTTTTACATAGGAATTTTTTCTAGTGTTCGGACACTTTTGTTACCGACTGTACGTTTTACAAAAAAATGGCCATCCTATGTTGAAACTTACCGTAATTATAGATAATAAACGTAATAATAACATATAATTTTTAAATGAAAATTAAATGTATACTTTTTGTGATATTGAAGTTTAAAGGTCAAAATGTTTGATCTTAAAATGAAACATTTAAAAAATATTTACACGTGATATATCATTTAAAAGCCTGTATTATAAGATTTCCAATTATACCAATTTTATATCTCTAAATTAGTTAGGGAACAAAATATGCGTAAACCTTACGTTACGATATTATGAAAATACTGATGGAGGGTTGCATTTTAATTTATAACTCAGCATTCCATTGTTGAAATTTACAATAATTATATATAATAAAAGTAAAAATAACATATAATTTTAAAAAGGAAATTTAAAATGTACTTTTTGTGATATTGAAGGTAAAATTTCAAAATCTTTGACTTTAACAAGAAAAATTTTGAATTTATTTGCGTGTGATATATCATTTGAAAGCCTGTATTATAAGTTTTCTAATGATACCAATATTTCGGAAAGAAAACATGGGTAGTAGTAGAAGAATTTTGGAAATTTGCATTTTTTACCCATTTTTGCAGCCCTGTGTATCAAAAACTAAAAGAGATAGGGACTTATTAATTGGTATGCGTTCATTTCTCAGTAGAACAAATAAATGAGCCCAAATTCATAAAAATCTGAAGGGGTCAGGTGTTTAGCTGTGATGGAATGAATAACTTGAATGCAAAGAAAGATAGGAAACTTCCGTAAATCTGTAAACTTAAAACTAATATGTAACAGATTTATGTGCCTCATTCCCCGTAATTTAAACTAATTTAATTTAACAGAAGAAGAAATAGATAAATGAAAGTTGAAATTATTATGAAATAAAACCAATTCACTTACAATAAATAAATAAATAAATAAATAAAAAATAAAAAATAATTAAATAAATAAAAATAAAAATAAATAAATCATGTACAAAACACATAAACATTAAAGTTCATTTTGATGTATGTATGTATACAGCCGGTAACAAAAGTGTTCGAACACTAGCAAAAATTCCTTTGTAAAAAAAGAACACTTCATACGGTTTTGTTAAATAAATCCTTGTCGAATCCTGTTCTTAGTCAGTCTAAGAACATGATTTTATAAGGATTTATTTAACAAAACCGTATGAATGCGTACTTTTTTTACATAGGAATTTTTGTTACCGACTGTACAGTCGGTAACAAAAGTGTCCGAACCCTAGCAAAAATTCCTATGTAAAAAAAGTACACTCCATACGATTTTGGTAAATAAATCCTTGACGAATCCTGTTCTTAGTCAGTGTAAGAACATGATTCGATAAGGATTTATTTAACAAAACAGTATTAAGTGTACTTTTTTTACATAGGAATTTTTGCTAGTGTTCGGACACTTTTGTTACCGACTGTACATACATGGCGGTACTTCTTTTTTCTCCCATTACTAAATCACACTGCCTTGTTTCAATCGAATACGTACATATTTGCAAGTTTCTTTAATATCCTTAATTATTAAATTATAAAAAATAAATTAGACATTAATGTCTCGATTTTAACATATTATTTATTTATGATTAAGCTGAGTAGTTTTCATTTCGTTTTACTTTTAAAATCATGGTACGACTAGAAATTCTTTAATTTCTACTTTCTCTAAAGTACATTTTTTAAATTATAAAGCTAACGGTTCACAGTTCTTTTATTATTTATTCAATAAGATATTTCCTTTTTTTCATGTTTGTAGGTTATTTAATTCTTTAAGTTTTATTTTACATTCCTATGAATTTTAAGTATTAAATATTAATAAATATCTTTCATTCCTGTTTTCATTGGTAAAGTTTTGTATACATGTCCAGAACTCTGTAAATTTTGGCTATATGCTTACAGAGTTACAGAAATACTCCTATTTTGAATACAACATACAATGCCCCTGAAGAAGCATTGACATAGCATGCTTTCATTATGTGGATTCTATTATTTTTATTTAAAAATTTTCACAGCATAATTGATGTACTTGACTTCTATCCATAACAAAATACATATTGATCTATGTATATTTAGAGTACTTTTAATATTAATAAAAAAATTTGGAGTGACTCCACTTGACTTTCCGAGTATTAAGTAATTAAAGGTTGTATAAATAAATTAAAGTAAGAAAAGTCGTTAAATGCACAAAAGGAAAAATTATTTGAGAATTTTTCTCCATTCTTTAATTTTACACTATTGCACTTCAAATAATTTAAGTCCATAGATCATAATGATAACGAATTTTTCGTTGTGTTCCTGTAAAAAATATATAAGGGATAGATTCATCAAAATCAATACGATTCGTACGACGGTGATTTATAACATGTGTATAAATTTTCAGCTCAATCGAATAAGGCATTTAGAAGCTATCGCATTTTAAAAAATTTGGGCTCATGGGCCCAAATTTTTTGCATAGGCCATAATAATAAAGAATTTTTCTTTGTGTCCCTGAAAAAAAATTATGAGTTCTAGATTCACCAAAATCAATAGCGTGCTATAGTGACCTGTAAGATACGTACCAACTTTCAGTTCATTCGAACAAAGCGTTTAGGCTCTCACCCACACATAGGCGTGGTTACACACACATACACACACACACAAACAAACAAACATATACATACATCATCCTAAAGTAGTAAAAAGGAACTCAGGGTAGCTCTAAACATATAGAAACATCAAAATCTCAAAGTCGGATTTTTGACATAATTACAATACTTTCCTTACATATGTATGTTTGGAAAATAAAAATACAAATAAACCTTATTAATAAAAACTATAATTATTCTACCGTATCGAAGAAAAAAATACTGTCGATGACATATATACTCTGCTACGTAAAGAAACTTTTTTTTTTATAATTAAATTAAATTAAGACTAATATTATCATCAATGATTAATTTATTGCATTAAAAGAACATTCACAGTAAAATAATATTGTAACATATAACACGTTTTTCCATGTTTTCCTCACAAAATATTACCTGCAACAAAATAGGATATTACCTTTAATAGTGAAATTATGATTAAGTTAAAACAACGAATAAAATATGAGACTTTAAATAAATATAATACAGTGTGGAATGTGATTAATTTACACTTTATTGTTAAAAAGAAAATATGAGTATCTATTTCGCCATAAAACAGAATTAGAATATTTTAATCATTGTTGAATACAAATGATAAATTATGATACTAATGTACAAAATCAGCTCTAGTTTTACATATGAATACAAACTGCGGTTTAACTGAAAAGTTTTCTTTAATCTTCAGAATAATAATCTACAGTGACTACACTCGGCTCTTTCCGAATATTTAATAGTTACAAAGCGTTTAAATAAATTTAAATTACTGAATGTTTCATGAAGTAAATAAAACTGGTAATTGTAATTAGAGTGTTTGATTATTTCTGAACAAATTCGTTTATTTAAGTTTACGCAATATATCTTACGCAATAATTCCTTTTTACGTCCCTGTAAAAGAAAAAAAAAAAAAAAATGATAAGTACTCAATTTTTAGTAAGGATACATGCTCTAGCAAAATTTTAAAGCATAGATTAGTTTTATTCTTTTTTAAATAATTTGATATACACTTTAGATGATTCGTTCTTACAGGGCATCACAACACATGTATAGTAATTTTACACGTTTCTTTGTGAGAAAACTACATACGGATATCATTTTCCATGATGATTATACTCAAAAGAATATAATATCGTTTTTTTTTTTTTTTTTTTTTTTTTTAATCTGTATTAAGCAGTTTACTAAAACGAACTTCAAATAATTTGAGTCCATAGACCGTAATGTATAAGGATTCTACTTTGCATCTCTGTAAAAGAACTATGAAATTTGCTCTCATGAAAACTTATATAGCTTTTGTGACACCATATAATATGCCAATCCAATTTGACCTGAATCTTACGTAGAATTTAGATAATATCGAGTTTCAAATTATTTGGTTCCATAGGCTCTTTATGAATAAGAATCCGTCTTTGTGTAAGAATAAATTCATTCATTCCTGAAAATCTATGCAATTTGTGCTACGTTGATCAGTAACATACCTACCGAAACAGAATAAAATGTTTTGACACTGCAGTGTTTATTCACACACACACATGTATATACATATATACATACATCACCTTATAATTACTATAAAAAAAATAAATCCAGAATACTTCAAAACGTTATTATATGCACAAAACCTTATAGTCAAAAAAATTTCTGTTTGCAATATTTTCTTTAAATATTGTATGTTCGGAAAGTAAAAATTCTACTATCGTATATTGCAGTAAAATGCAAAGAAAAAACTGATGTTGGTTAGTGCAAAATAAGACTTTTTTTTATTACATACCATAAATTGTGAAAACCCGCAACAATTGTTTCTGGTCTAGAAAATTTTGCGCAACCCTTAGACAGAGTTGTCCAGGAAATTGTTGACACGAGTGCAGAGTGAAAACAGCAATGCACTTATTCATTCCTCAAACATGTAAATACGTTTTATTTCCTGCAGAAACAAAATTACATATTAACCCTTTCGCTACCAGAGCCTCAGGAGAAAAACTGCCACCACAGCCCAGACGTCTTATTATTTAAATATGATACCAATTGTCATTTATTTTTGTGGGATGTATCTATAACGTTCTAACTAAAACCAATAATATCCTGTATCTATTTTATTGTTTTATGACATAACCCGTCTGTGTGCGACACTATTTGGTGCAACCAATTATCATAAACTGATAATGAACACTCGTCATATATTTGTGACGCCGGGCTCAGGTAAGAAAATCGGATCGTCACATATATGTGACGCTGGTAGCGAAAGGGTTAATCAATAAACAAACTAATAAATGATAGAGATGATCTAAATTTCCATAACTCATTAAAAAGATAAAGATAAAGGGGTGTATACTGCTTGTGTTATACCTACAAAACGTGATCACGAATGAAATTGACCATTTCTACCACTCTTGAAAACAATTAATTAGAGAATTAAAATGTGCACAACGTAAGCTCGGATGAATTAGAATACGTCAGTTGACACCAGAAGAAAATAATTAATTTATTACATTTAAGCAGCAAATAAAAATACGTGTAGAAATAATAAAGGGTGACGTATGACAGATTTTATTCGGATCTTATGATATAGAATACGGGAAGGAGGTGGAGCAAGACGTGTAAGCGAGGGAGGTGTCGGAATGTCGAATATGTTCCGATATTCTAAAGAAGCTCTGTCCACTTCACGAGAGCAATATGCATTATTCATGGGGAAAAAAAAAATTCTCGGATTCCTTACATCAAAAAGAATGAAAGTTATGGTACAAAATAGATTTTTGTTGGGTGAGTCAGGGTAAAGCTTTCTTTCATCTACTGCATGTCCATTTCTTTTTCATTTTTTTATGTTTATTTATTTATTTTGTGTATTTTATACATTGATTTTTAGAACTTGATACTTTTTATATCACTATGTTACATAATCACAGTATACACCAGTGGTGGAAACTGCCGATAAGCGGACAAGATACTGACCCAAGCAAGCTTTTTAAATGAACCACTCGATGATCTTTATAAACGTATTTTTACTTCCTTTTATATGCATAAAAAGAAAGTATTGGATTCGTGAAAATATTCGACTTCTAGTTTTCGATGAATTTACATGTTTTGAGATGTTCTGATCAGAATCTGACCATTTTTAGAAAATGATTATCTGTGTATGTACGTAAAAAAAAAAAAAAAAAAAAAAAAAAAAAAAAAAGGCCACTATATCTTACGAACCAATGACGGAATTTAATTATACTTGATATTTCGTTCGACCTTGACTTAAATTGATGTTGTTTAGCTTTTGGGATTTATTTTACTACAGGAGGCAATGCTATGTTGCAATTTCCCGCATTTAAGAGAAGACTATACCTCAGCTTCTATCGCACATAAATGCACAAAACTTGCTATGTATGATGGATATTATGCAAAACCATGCTGGTTGAAGTTGAGTGCAAATTGACCCCAGGTGGCGCTGCTATGATGATATTTAATACCGATTACGAAAATATAATATCTCAATTTCTGTAACATATAAATGTACCAAACTTATAGGTGAGATAAATATTATATAAAATCTTTCTGATTCAGATCTGTGCATATCGGACAACGTGTGACGTTGCTATTATTTGTGGGTATTTTACTGATGGCTATACCTCAGCATCTATTCGTGGAAACTACACCAAACTGCATATATGAAATGTTATTTATGAGAAGCTAAGTTGATTAAATGTTTGTGCATGTTAACCGATAAGTGGAATTGTTATATAGAATGAAGTAGAAGCAAGTTTTGTGTTGGCTTCAGCCCACAGCATACTAGTCGATATGATGAAAGAATGAAAAGATATTTGAAAATATTAAATATTTACAGTGTTAATTACAAGCGTTAACTGTGTATAAAAACATATACAATTTTCATGTTGGCTAATTGATTTTCTATTGTATCACTGCATATATCTATAACTCGTGACATTTATTTATAAACTTGACCTTTATAAACTTATTCGTTGCATCGTAGAACGAGAATGTACCAGACTGCAGATTCGAACTAAATGGTATCATTGGTGTATGCTGTGATATCGAAAATCACATATTCTAAATTATGTATTACATTTCTGATAAATTTAATTCTTTCCCAATTCATTTTCTATCTGTATAAAAAGCGAGTTAATATATGCGGTTTCATTCCTTTAAAAGAGTAAGCCATTATATCTCTATTTCTTAAATATATATATATATATATATATATATATAAATAAAAGGAAGAGATGTGCTTTCAATCGCTTAATTCTGTGGAGAACAATTCGTTTCATCTCAATTAAATAAAACAGAATAAAATGTTTCCTGGTGTCATTTTTGAACATTGAACAGATCTCACATCTGTTACTTATAAATAGAAATCGCGTATTCTTTTTAGACTAAGGTCTATGAATAAAAATTTAACGATAAAATTCTTGTGGTCAAGAGTTAAGGTTGGTTTGCCAGATTCTCACGAACTGATAACGGATTTTTTGGCTAAGAAATCAATCGCCAATATATTTTAAAAAGTTACACTAAATTAGCTGTAACTGAAAAAGTTGGGTGTTGTCTTGGCTTCATTTTTTTTCTGTGGTTTTGTGTAATGTATCCAGCCAACAATTTGATCACTTCTGCATCTTCTCTGTTGCTGTAAAGACGTCTCTTGATTTGCTTCTCTCCCCGTGTCCATTCCGTCCCAGTAATGTTCATGCATATTCATCCTTCCATATATCTATATATACATAAATGAATTGCTGTTCGTTAGTCTCACTAAAACTCGAGAACGGCTGAACGGATTTATCTTATCTTAGTCTTGAAATGTTCGTGGAGGTCTAGGGAAGGTTTAAAAGGCGAGAAAAAAATCGAATAATTTCCGGGAAAACCCTAAAAACAGCCCTTTTCTATTTCCCATACAAACGTTTTCTATATATAAATGTGAATGTCCGTGAATTTATTTGACTGAGTTTCACGCCAAAACTACTCGACGGATTTCGATGAAATTTGTAATGGAGATAGCTTATACTCTAACTTAAAAAGTTGGCTACCTTTTATTCCGAAAAAAAATTTGTTTTTGCGATTTTTATGCATAAAATAGCAATTTTGTAAGCTAATAATAGCAAAAAATTAGCCATTTATATTTTTCCATAATTTAATTGTTGCCAAAAAAAAAAAAAAAAAAAAAAAAAAAAAAACGAACTTATATATTTTTTTCAACAGGAAAATAAATACATTTATCTAAACGTGAACGATAAAAAATTATAAAAACAAAATTATGCATCTCAGAAAAATTGACGTCATTTTTAATTAAAAATTTCTTTTACACATTGATAAAGTGCTAATACGCAAGCGAAGTGATGACGTCACTGGCCGTTCGTGGATGCAAGAAAAATATTTCTTATGTTAAACGTCCATTGGATTTTTTGTAAAAAATTATTAAAAATCGCGGATAATTATTTTCCGATTTTAATCCCCATATTTAGGTATAGGTATGTATTAATTATCATGTCCATGCGTTAGATAAGGCTATTTTTTTTGTAAAATTGACAAAATTTGAATTTTTAATTTCAAAACTCTAGGGAAAGAAAAAATGGCAAATTTCCATATTCGAGTGAAAACCATAGAATAATAATAAAGGAAGAAGGAGCATAAGGTTTCTACATAAGCTGTTGTGTTGCCACAAAAAACAGCGATTATTAACAAGCCTTTATTAACAAACTTCAATATTGAGAGGAGCAAAAGTAGCTTTCGCTGGCATTTCACTAGAAGGGGTTTGTAAGCATTAAGACTATTGGCGTGCTCCTTCTTCCTCTATTATTATTCTATGGTGAAAACACAAGCATTTCATTTCAAAAGATGATATTTACACAATAAATATCCAACTAATATACTTATTAAAAGGAAAAATATAAATATTCTATCATAATTTGAAGTCAAATTTGTCTAAATAAAATATCTGATATAAGATACTAATATGTTGCAGCGGAATAGATTTGATATCGGTCATCCTTAGTAGAAAAAAAAAAAAAATCGCCATATTACTTGGCGAACATAATTTAATTCTATTCAAAAATCATGGTTATTTTAACAACTTATATTAAGAGAGTAATGAATAATATGAAACAATATTTCGTACAATGCATATTACGAAAATCTGGCATGCATATTTTCGTATTACGTTTTTGATCACCAAATACAATAAGCGCCAAGAACGACAGAGTTTTGAAATCCAAAATTAAAATTTTGTCAATTTGACAGCAAAATAACTCAATCTAACACATGCACGTGATAAGTAATCTATACTAATATTATAAATGCGAAAGTTTGGATGGATGTTTGTTACTCAATCACGCCACAACGGATAAACGGATCTGGAAGAAATTTTGTACAGAGATAGATAATAGTCTGGAATAAGACATAGGCTACTATTTATACCGGGAAAAATGTAAATTTTTAATTAATCTTCTATATAATATAGATATTTCTTCTATAATAAAACTTTAAAATAATTTATTTTAATTTTTAATTGTTGCCAAAGAATATTTCACGCGAATAATAATAAAAATAATAATAATAAATATTACATTTGCTTAGGCACATGACAACATAACGTCATTATCAAAATTAAATAATAAGAAAATGAAAGCTAATTCAGATCTGTATTAAAGAGCTTTATTAGTTGATAATCCTGGGTATATTTTTAATTTTAATACTGAAGTAGATAGGACATTTTACGCCAAGGACTCTATTTTTGTGACAGCAACCTTAAGCCAAGTAGTCCATAAAAAATATAAACAAATCTGTACATATAAAAGAGTAAACTCACTGATTCACTGACTCAACACTGCCATGACGATTCTGTGGGAAAGAGGGTCACAAATTTTAGTGACCAGGTTGGTTTTCGGAGCATGACCAGTGACCCCCCAACTAAGACGAAACTTTGCAAAATACCCCCTCCCTGTCCCCCTTGGGAGGCAGAAGGCTTAACTCGGCTCCAAATTACTTAACGGTGAAGAAATTGCAGATGGAAAGACCAGACTTGAGTACAAAAAAATTATTTTTTGCGATTTTGGAATTTTGGATTTTTAAGGGGGGGAGGGAAGGGAAAAGGTTTTCGAAGAAGGGTACTCAACACACGAGGAAATCGAACTGAACACACACTACAAAGGGATTTTATAAATTCCACCCTACCGCCCTTTGGAGAATGGGGGGCAAAAACATGTATTCATGCGTAACGCTGCACTAAGTTATCTGAGGTTGGAATTTTTTTATGTAAGGGACGATTATATGTATCTAACTCATAGTATGAAGAGATTTTGCGAAATTCCCTCCTCCTTAACTCCTTTAAGAACGGGGGGAGAGATTTAAAAAAAAAAAAGTTTTAAAGCATAGCTCAGCTTTAAATAATTTCAGGATCTCAATTTTTTTATGTGTCGGTTAGGTATGTGTATGCAACATGCAATATAAAATAATTTTGGAAATTTACCCCCCCCCCTTCCCCTTGGGGTGGGCGGGGCAAAAATCACATTTTGAAGCTTAAATCCGTCCAAATTACCTAAGAATGGCGAATTTTGGTGTGTGGGTGTTAATTAAGTGTGCGAAATATGCACTTTGATGAGATTTTGTAAAGCTTTCAACTGTAACCACGAGGGAGGGGGAGTAAAAAGCAGGTAAGGGACTGCCGAAGGCATTGTGGGTCCAGACTCGACTGTGACGAGCGGGGATACCGTGACAGAAAGTAGCAGGAACTTAAAATTAGATTTTGACGGATTTCAATGATTTTTTTTAAGATATTTTATTATTATTAATGATATGCTGTTTTGGGGATTCATTTCAATATAATGACCAGCGAAGCGGGCAAAGCCTGCTAGTTATACATAAAAACTTTAATCTGGATGTTTCGGGTGACTATTTGTACTGTCAATTTCTTAAAAGAAATTTATGTGTTGTTGAAATTGCAACACATATGATGACTTGGAACTCTATTAAATGATTGCATTAAAGATTTCGCTTGCCTGTGTTATTTTTGCGACATAACGCTTCTTCTGATTATCTTCACGGCTGATACGAATAAGGAATTCATACTTCCTACCAAATAAATATAACAAATTATGTGGTGCTTCATACCAGGCGAAATCTTAGAAAATTTATGCAATAATTTAAAATGGACACGGGGAGGAAAAAAAAACTGCAACATTATAAAATTTTCTTTTTCGGCTGCACTTTTGAACTACCTTGAAATTTTTATGCCTGTGTTGCTTTTCCCTATTACTTTATCTGCTGCAGTTGTTTCGCCTATAAGCACTAACTCTTCAGAGTAAAAACTTTTGTATATTATTTAAATATATATATTCCCGGAACAAGTAAAACAGTAATAGAAACATTTTTAAGAACTTTCACTTCTGTTTGTTGGACTGCCTATGCTGGTGATGTCTGTAGTGTCGATGTTTCTGTCAAGAGGTCCCTGTTCCTGTTTTCTGTCTGGCTTGGCTTGTGATCGTCCGATGTCTCTGCCGATTCCTTATTTGAGGCCCGTTATTCTCTGCAGTGGTGGAGCATATTGTGGTTGCCGTCGTCCGTATGTGTTTGCTTCTCTGCCTGCTGTGGTGTTCAGTGTTTGTCTGGCCTCACGCAATTTTCATGACAACATTTCTCCAGAACTTCCTGTCATATGTGTGCTGCTGATTTAAAATCAATCAAAGAATTTCTTTCGTGTTTCTAGTCGACATTCGATAATTATTTCAGCAGGTGATCAAATTCTTCAAAAGAAATTTTTATTGAACGTCAGACCGATAATTTCAGTCCGAATACGTCCGATTTCAGTCCGATAACGTCAGTCCGAAATTTTTATTGAACGTCAGTCGCTTTTTTTTAAAAATCAGGCTTGAAGAAGAACTATTATCGTGATATTCCAGCGACGAAAGTTTTCAATTTATAGTGTTTTGAATGTCCGCTTCCTCTGGTATGTCATAATTAAAGAAGTGTCTTTATTATTACTGTTATTATTGTTATTATTATTATTAACTTCTTTTTTTGGAATTTTTTAAAGAAACCATTATATGTGGTAGCCTCATAAAAATTTATACGAATACAGTCGGCAGCAAAAGTATCCGAGCACTAGCAAAAATTCCTAGGTAAAAAAAGTACCATTAATACAGTTTTGTTAAAAAAAAAAAAAAAAAAAATCTTTATAAAATCCTGTTCTTAATCAGTCAAAGAACACGATTCTACAAGGACTTATTTAACAAAATAGTATTAAGTGTACATTTATTAATATCACACAATCAACAGATTGGGAAGAAAAACATATTTTTTTATTGAAAATATATTTTTCCAACTGAGTGAAAATAATGCCTGGACCGGGAGTCGAACCCCGAATCTTTGACTTACAAGGTCAAGGCTCTATCAATTGAGCTATCCAGGCTGACAACCGGTGGGCATTACTCACTCAGACAACCTTTAGGCAGAGCAACTGGTCTATCATGTAGATAGCACGACAGAATAAGCCGCAGGTAATGGAAAACACCATTAAAGAATGGGAGGAAATCTACATGATAGACTAGAGCATCCGGGGTTCGACTCCCGGTCCAGGCATTATTTTCAGTCAGTTGGAAAATAAATTTTCAATAAAAAAGTATTAAGTGTACTTTTTTTTTTACATAGAATTTTTGTTAGTGCTCGGATACTTTTGCTGCCGACTGTAGTTAAAGAAGCCTTACAGTCCTATGCTACAGCCAAAGCACGCTTCCAGCATTACTTTTTATAGGTTGATCTAAAATATTTTGATATTTGATGAAATTCAGGATGAAATTCCTTTTAGATGAAATTCAGGAAGATGGAATCTATTCCTATCAAGATGACTTAATTTTAGGGGCTAACTCTTTTGAAGAAACAATGTTTAAATTAAGGAAAGTATTCGATGTTTTAAAAAAGTACAATTTAACTTTAACTCCTAACAAATGTTCATTTCACAAAACAGAAGTAGATTATTTAGGTTTTCACATTCAAAATCATACAATTTCTCCGGTGCAGGCTAATATTATTAAAATTACTTCATTTCCTGTACCCACTACTAAAAAACAAGTGAAAAGATTTTTAAGACTTGCTACGTATTATAAATCATCATTACCAACTTTTTCTCAAATTGTCCAGCCATTAATTGACTTAACCAAACCTAAAGTTACGTTTAAGTGGACTCAGAAACATCAAGAAATTTTTGAAAATTTGCAACATTTATTTTTCAAACCTCCAATTGTTAGATTACCTGACTGGAACAAAAATTTTTTCGTAAACACAGACGCGTCAAAAGTTGCAATTTCAGGTGTACTTATGCAAAAATTTGGCGATAGACTATTGCCCATTGCATATTTTTCAAAATCATTAAAACCCTCTGAACAAAAATATCCTTCTTTGAAACTAGAATTAATGGCCATACATAGATCTGTACTTGCATTTAAATACTATTTATATAATCGAAATTTTGTAATTCTTTCGGACAGTGCACCTTTAAAAAAATATAAGAAAACAACAAATCCTGCAGACATTTACCACTCGATGGCTTATGGACCTTTCTGAATATTCTTATTCTTTTGAACATATTCCTGGTTCTAGCAATATTTTAGCTGATTATTTATCCAGATGTAACTTAGATGAAAATCAAGAAAACCTTTCTACTAATCCGAAGATTGTTTTTGAAGAAAATCTTCCTGTCATTCAAAATGATCCTGATAAGGTGGGTACAAATGGTCATGAAAATTATGAAAAAGGTAAAAATAATTATCAATTAAACTTTCTTATTTCTGGCCAAAATCGTAATAAAGATCCCCTCCTGGAAATATCAAATAACACTTTTGTGTTTGAACAGAAAAAGGATGATAAATTATCTCCTATATATAATGAAATTTTAAGAAAAGGATCATCTAAAAAGTTTTCTAATTTTTTTATACATCCTGATACTAAAGTTCTAATGAGAAAAAAGTATGACACTTGCAATGACACATATACTTATTGTATTGTTGTTCCAGAAAAATTAAAAGCTAAAACATTAACTTTTTCTCATTTATCACACTTCGGATTCACAAAAACTTACGAATTTTTATCATCTAGATATTTTTGGAGAGGAATGTACAACGACACATTTAATTTTGTTGCATCTTGTACAAATTGTTTACAATCGAAACATCATCGTATACTTAATGCACCTTTACAGCCAACCTACACACCGAAATTTCCTGGACATACTGTATCTACTGATTTGTTAGGTCCTTTCGAAAATGGTCAATCCATATTGACCGTAATTGACCATTTCTCAAGACATGCAGAGCTTTATCCCTTAACGGATTCATCTGCACAAAAAGTTGTTAAATGTTTATTTTCTTACATATCCACGCATGGTCGTCCATCTGTAATTCTTTCAGATCTTGGACCCCAATTCACGTCACATGTTTATAACAATTTCAACGACACACTAGGTATCAAAATTTTACACTCTTCTGTTGCTCATCCACAAAGCAACGCTATTTCTGAAAGAATAAACAAAAGTATAAAATATTCCATAAAAACACTCCTACAAGAAGGACACACATTTGTAAATGCTATCAATATTCATAAACCTTTGTATAATGGATCAAAACATTCATCTACACAATTTTCACCAAATTTTCTACACTTTGGCAGAGAATTATCGTTAATTTTTTATACATATGATTCTCAGTGCAACCAACCATTCCTTGATAGAAATGTTGATGTTTATAAACTAATGCATGACCTTGATAAAATTTATCATAGAGCTTACAATAATATTAAAATGTCTCAAGAAAGAAGCTATAACTATTATCAAAGAAAAGCAAAGTTAAGAAACATTTTCGAAAAAGATATAGTATATTTAAAATCTACTGACAGATTTAGACTTAAATATTATGGTCCTTTTATTGTATTTAAAAAGCATTCACCAGTTGTATTTTCAATATAAAGAATAAACTACCCTGATGAGTCTGCATTTAAGGTACATGTGGATAGACTGTTGCTAGCTCCACCCAGAAACACACATTTAGTTGATAACTGTGCTACAAATGATCAAAACACTTTTCAAAACATATCAACACCTACACACTCATATAATCTACGTCCAAGACAAAAATGCACACCAAATAATTTCAATGCTATTCCAAAATCTACACACTCATATAATTTGCGCCCAAGGAAAAATAAGGCAAATCCTTAAAAAAAAAAAAAAAAAAAAAAAAAAAAAAAAAAAATGTGGAACGAGTTACCATTGCAGGGGTACCACTGCAGGGGTAAACTTATTGTCATAAAAATCATATACTCATAAATGACTTTTATACTTTATTTATTTAATATTTATAATTTGAAATTTTATTTTACAATCAATATATTAGTTTCTCAAAAGATATTCTTAACAGCATTTATATTACATAGTTAAAAAAAAAAAAAAAAAGGAATATGTAAATATTTTGCTGCTTTTCCCGGTGGCCAATGGAACTTTGTTGTGCTTACTGCATCATTGCATGCCATTATTGGCGGGCCCACTTTTTGCATATTCAAGGGTGCAATTGACATAAGAGTATTACTCTAAAATGTTGCATATTCTTTTATTCAAATCGATATATTTGACATATTTTCTAAAAAAAAAAAAAAAAGGAATTATGACAAAATTATAAAAATATACTCTTACGTTATATTTATATTTATTTAAGAACATAAGAATTACAATTTACACACATTTGCATCTTAGACACTTGTCAAAAACTTAAATTACACATTGCTTAGTATTCAAAAATAAATAAATAAGTTCATAAATAAAAAAAAATAATAATAATATCTTATGCCATTTCATTGAACACATAATGTTATAATATATCATTTAAAATTTTTGAATTTTCACATTTTTGAATAATCTGAACGTTTTGCAATGCTAGCAGCATGTATTTCCATAAATGTGTCAATGTGTGAATATTACCGATCGTGACTTTTATGCTCTCAATTTTCTTGGAATGACTTTTTAATAATTTTTGTAGATATCAAATCATTGAATCTACACCTTTTTTAAAAATTTTTTTTAAATAATTATCCCTCCTTGAGAAGATGATTCGTTCAAAATTATTGCCCCAAGAATCATCAACTCAATTGAGAGCATCCAATTTTGAGAATTCTAGTATGCTATTAAACTAGTAATTCTCTATTTATTCATTTGAAAATCTCCCGTCCCTGTTTTTGAGGTGCTCCCGATCGTGCATTTTTCTTAATGGCGTGGTGGAGCTGTTTTTTACATGCCCTATTCATCTAGGACGAAGGCCCTAAGCCTGAGTCATATACTTTTGTTTCACACTAGAGTAAGGTGGGTTGTTCGTGTTACGGTGGATGCCTAACACAATTGAACAGCTTTCCTGGCTGGAATTGGCCAAAACACATTTTTGCTTATATTTTATGGTGTTATTCACACATCATATTTTTTTTTCATATGTTTATCTTGACAATATTTTTTTTCTGATGTTTATTACACATCATTTGGTGTATTGTATATTTAGTTTTAGATAATTTTGCTTCTTTATATTTCATTTTTGCATTTATATATATTATTTTCTATTGTAATATGAATACGATTTACACAAAGTACTTTTATGTTTGTAAACTATAGTTATATCAATCTAGCAGAAGAAATAATTAGAAAAATACATGATATCCAATATTACTGCTTTTTCATTGTGACTGTCAGTGATTCATATGGATATATTAACAAAATCGTATATGCAATGGACTATGAAGCATGTATTTAAAAAAAAAAATAATGTCACCGGAGAATATTCTCATGGACATGAGTGAAAATGTGCACATATTAAAAAAAAAAAAAAAAGGAATGGTAGCTACTCTATATATTTCATACAAAGTTGAACAACTGTTTACATATATATATTTTTTGATATCATATACATATATATAATTTTTCTGTTCTATATGTAGAATATATGTTGTATATGATAACCATGGGCAACACCTCTTTCTTTTTCAGACGAAGGGGAGAAATATGTGATATCGAAAATCACATATTCTAAATTATGTATTACATTTCTGATAAATTTAATTCTTTCCCAATTCATTTTCTATCTGTATAAAATGCGAGTTAATATATGCGGTTTCATTCCTTTAAAAGAGCAAGCCATTATATCTCTATTTCTTTAAATATATATATATATATATATATATATATAAATAAAAGCAAGAGATGAGCTTTCAATCGCTTAATTCTGTGGAGAACAATTCGTTTCATCTCAATTAAATAAAACAGAATAAAATGTTTCCTGGTGTCATTTTTGAACATTGAACAGATCTCACATCTGTTACTTATAAATAGAAATCGCGTATTCTTTTTAGACTAAGGTCTATGAATAAAAATTTAACGATAAAATTCTTGTGGTCAAGAGTTAAGGTTGGTTTGCCAGATTCTCACGAACAGATAACGGATTTTTTGGCTAAGAAATCAATCGCCAATATATTTTAAAAAGTTACACTAAATTAGCTGTAACTGAAAAAGTTGGGTGTTGTCTTGGCTTCATTTTTTTCTGTGGTTTTGTGTAATGTATCCAGCCAACAATTTGATCACTTCTGCATCTTCTCTGTTGCTGTAAAGACGTCTCTTGATTTGCTTCTCTCCCCGTGTCCATTCCGTCCCAGTAATGTTCATGCATATTCATCCTTCCATATATTATACATAAAAACTTTAATCTGGATGTTTCGGGTGACTATTTGTACTGTCAATTTCTTCAAAGAAATTTATGTGTTATTGAAATTGCAAGACATATGATGACTTGGAACTCTATTAAATGATTGCATTAAAGATTTCGCTTGCCTGTGTTATTTTTGCGACATAACGCTTCTTCTGATTATCTTCACGGCTGATACGAATAAGGAATTCATACTTCCTACCAAATAAATATAACAAATTATGTGGTGCTTCATACCAGGCGAAATCTTAGAAAATTTATGCAATAATTTAAAATGGACACGGGGAGGAAAAAAAAACTGCAACATTATAAAATTTTCTTTTTCGGCTGCACTTTTGAACTACCTTGAAATTTTTATGCCTGTGTTGCTTTTCCCTATTACTTTATCTGCTGCAGTTGTTTCGCCTATAAGCACTAACTCTTCAGAGTAAAAACTTTTGTATATTATTTGAATATATATATTCCCGGAACAAGTAAAACAGTAATAGAAACATTTTTAAGAACTTTCACTTCTGTTTGTTGGACTGCCTATGCTGGTGATGTCTGTAGTGTCGATGTTTCTGTCAAGAGGTCCCTGTTCCTGTTTTCTGTCTGGCTTGGCTTGTGATCGTCCGATGTCTCTGCCGATTCCTTATTTGAGGCCCGTTATTCTCTGCAGAGGTGGATCATATTGTGGTTGCCGTCGTACGTATGTGTTTGCTTCTCTGCCTGCTGTGGTGTTCAGTGTTTGTCTGGCCTCACGCAATTTTCATGACAACATTTCTCCAGAACTTCCTGTCATATGTGTGCTGCTGATTTAAAATCAATGCAAAGAATTTCTTTCGTGTTTCTAGTCGACATTCGATAATTATTTCAGCAGGTGATCAAATTCTTCAAAAGAAATTTTTATTGAACGTCAGACCGATAATTTCAGTCCGAATACGTCCGATTTCAGTCCGATAACGTCAGTCCGAAATTTTTATTGAACGTCAGTCGCTTTTTTTTAAAAATCAGGCTTGAAGAAGAACTATTATCGTGATATTCCAGCGACGAAAGTTTTCAATTTATAGTGTTTTGAATGTCCGCTTCCTCTGGTATGTCATAATTAAAGAAGTGTCTTTATTATTACTGTTATTATTGTTATTATTATTATTAACTTCTTTTTTTGGAATTTTTTAAAGAAACCATTATATGTGGTAGCCTCATAAAAATTTATACGAATACAGTCGGCAGCAAAAGTATCCGAGCACTAGCAAAAATTCCTAGGTAAAAAAAGTACCATTAATACAGTTTTGTTAAAAAAAAAAAAAAAAAAAAAAAAAAAATCTTTATAAAATCCTGTTCTTAATCAGTCAAAGAACACGATTCTACAAGGACTTATTTAACAAAATAGTATTAAGTGTACATTTATTAATATCACACAATCAACAGATTGGGAAGAAAAACATATTTTTTTATTGAAAATTTATTTTTCCAACTGAGTGAAAATAATGCCTGGACCGGGAGTCGAACCCCGAATCTTTGACTTACAAGGTCAAGGCTCTATCAATTGAGCTATCCAGGCTGACAACCGGTGGGCATTACTCACTCAGACAACCTTTAGGCAGAGCAACTGGTCTATCATGTAGATAGCACGACAGAATAAGCCGCAGGTAATGGAAAACACCATTAAACAATGGGAGGAAATCTACATGATAGACCAGAGCATCCGGGGTTCGACTCCCGGTCCAGGCATTATTTTCAGTCAGTTGGAAAATAAATTTTCAATAAAAAAGTATTAAGTGTACTTTTTTTTTTACATAGAATTTTTGTTAGTGCTCGGATACTTTTGCTGCCGACTGAAGTTAAAGAAGCCTTACAGTCCTATGCTACAGCCAAAGCACGCTTCCAGCATTACTTTTTATAGGTTGATCTAAAATATTTTGATATTTGCGTAATTTTTTACTAGTCCCCTTTTCATTTTCGGGAAAGCGCTTTTGCTGAAATGTATGACGTATATGAATATGTTCTTTATACTTCCGAAGATCCAAGGTAATTCGTAAAGAGTTTTTCTAGATGTCTGACAGTAATCAAATGGCAGGTAATAGTAACCTTTTCTAAATGCCGCTGCAGACTTAGAAACTCACGGGGTAGTATTAAAAAAATATTAACAAAATTTGACCCACTTCGTCAAAAATATTCGCCTTCACTGGTATACACGATCACATTTCAAGACTGGTGAATTCTGTGCTAAGGCTATAAAATACCTGTAAAATTTTTCTTAGAAAAAGAAAGTTAATTAATAATTTTATTCCAAAAAAGTGCATTATATTAATTAAATCTTCTGTAGTAGCGAAAAAGATATGCTTTCAAAAGTAATAAAAAACAAGAAAGAAAAATCATGCAGTACGCATTGATTAGTAACACTTTCCAACTGTATGCAATTGTATCGAATAACTTTTAATATTCTTTGCCTACTTTATCACACAACAGACAGAACGACTGAAAAACATGCAGATAGACTAATTGATTTTAAAATTACTCTTAGGCATTTTCTAAAGTGTTAAAAAGGCTTAACGCAAAAGAAAACACAGCCGTTAGATTATAATTACAGCTTTTAATCTCTCTGAATAATTTAGTGTAGCCCTGTAAATCTGAAAGTTAATCATATCATGTTCTATACAAAACAATATTTTAGAATATTAATAATGCCTGTCAATGTTTCCATGATTTTTATAGTAGAAAGATTTTTAAAAATAACTTTTAAAAATTTTTGTCCTAAAACGTAATACATTGTTGTTTTTTTTTATTGTTGCTGTTGGTGTCCCTGTAAACAAACCAGTTGTACAGGACCTATTAATGGCATGTTAAATAAGGAACATTCCATAGGGAACATGAGTGTATCATTTTTTAAAAATTCTCAAAATATTCACGGATGATAGGAGCCGGAGACAAACAGATAGAAAGGTAGACAATCGGACAGACAGATGCACAAATTGAAATCATATTCCCACTAAAATTATAAGAAAGTTTTGAAACGCTCATGTAAACAAAAGTGCAATTCCAGCAAATTTTTATTAATAGCTCTTAATGTAACTGATTATTTTTGTGTGGCCCTGTAAATCTAATGCTAACCATAATATTACATAGACGGCACACTCTTTTGTGCATACGAATAATATATTTCAATTGGATTAAGCCTTGTGGAGAATAAAAATATTAAAATTTGGTTTATAAAAATAACTCTCCAACAACACAATGCTTTGGAATACTTTCAAGTGCCCCTATACACAAACCAGTAAGAAATGTGCTCTATTTTACATAAGAAACATCCGACAGGGAATTGAATAACATATTAAAATTTCATTGAAGTTTCTATACATTAAAAGTATTAAAATATGGTTTATAGAAACTCCTCCCATAGAACACAATGCTTTCGAATAATTTGGGTGTCCCTGTACACAAACCAGAAGAGGTATTCACTCCATTTTCAATAGGGAATATCCGATAGTTAACTTGAATAAAATATATCGGTTTAAAGAAATTCCATAAATATTTACGGGAATTAGAGCGCAGTAAAACAGACAGAGAGACAGACAGACGGACAGAAGAACAGTCAGACAGATACAGAGATTGAAATTATATTCACACTAAAAAAATGATAGAAAGTTTGAAAAACACGTAAAGTAAACGAAAGTACAATTCTAGCAATTTTTTATTAATAGCTCTTAACATAACAGAATATTTTTGTGTCACCCTGTAAATCTAATGATAACCATGCTATATTCTATGCAAAACATTCTTTTGTGCATATAAATAACATATTTCAATTTCCTAAAACTTCGTGGAAAGTAAAGATATTAAAATTTGACTTATAGAAATATCTCTTACAGAACACAATTCTTTGGAATACTTTTAAGTGTCTCTGTATATAAATCAGGAGCGGTATTTCCTCCATTTTATACAGGAAACATCCAATAGGGAATCTGAATAACATATTTCAATTTAATTGAGATATGTCTACAGTAAAGGTAAGAAAATATGGTTTATCGAAATACCTCTCATAAAACATAATGCTTTGAAATACTTTCGGGTGTACCTGTACACAAACCAGTAGAGATACAAACTCCATTTTCAATAGGGAACATCTGATGAATAACTGGAATAACATATATCAGTTTCAAGAAATTCCATAAATATTTACGGGAGTTAGAGCTCGGAGAGACAGACATGCAGACAGAAAGACGGACAGGCAGATACACAAAACTGAAATCATATACAAACTTAAAATATGTTAGAAAGTGTTAAAAATGCTTAACGTAAACGAAAGTACAATTCTAGCAGTTGTTTAATAATAGCTCTTAATGTAACTGGATATTTTTGTGCCACCCTGTAAATCTAATGCTAATCATGCTATATTCTGTGCAAAGCATTCTTTTGTGCATGTAAAAACATATTTCAATTTCCAAAAACTTCGTGGAAAGTAAAGTTATTAAAATTTGATTTATAGAAATATCTCTCATAGAACGCAATGCTTTGGAATACTTTTGAGTACCCCTGTACATAAACCGATGGTTGTAATTCCTCCCTTTTATACAGAAAACATCCAATAGTGAACTTGAATAACATATTTCAATTTCATTCAGAAATGTCTACAGTTAAGGTATGAAAATATGGTTTATAGAAATACCTCTCATAGAACACAATGCTTTGAAATACTTTCGGGTGTCCCTGTACACAAACTGGTAGAGATATAAACTCCATTTTCAATAAGGAACGTCCGACAGTGAACTTGAATAACATATATCAGTTTCAAGAAATTCTATTAATATTTATGGGAGTTAGAGCGCGGACAGACAGACGGTCAGACAGACAGACAAACTGAAGTCATAAATACTCTTCAACCTTGCTGGAAAGTGTTAAAAATGTTAGAAAGTGTTAAAAACGCTTAACGTAAACGAAAGTACACATCTAGCAATTTTTTTATTAATAGCTCTTAATTTATCTGGATATTTTTGTGCCACCCTGTAAATATAATGCTAATCATGCCATATTCCATTCACAGCATTCTTTTGTGCATATAAATAACATATTTCAATTTCCTAAAATTTCGTGGAAACTAAAGTTATTAAAACATGATTTATAGAAATATCTGTCATAGAACGCAATGCTTTAGAATACTTTTGAGTGTCCCTGTGTATACCCTATGGTGGTATTCCTTCCATTTTATACAGGAAACATCCAATAGTGAACTTGATTAACATATTTCAATTTCATTAAGATATGTCTACAGTGAAGGTATTAAAATATGATTTATAGAAATACCTCTCATAGAACACAATGCTTTGAAATACTTTCGGGTGTCCCTGTACACAAACCAGTAGAGGTACAAACACCATTTTCAATAGGGAACGTCCGATAGGAACTTGAATAATATGTTTCAATTTCATGAAGATATGTCTACAGTAAAGGTATGAAAATATGATTTATAGAAATACATCTCATAGAACACAATGCTTTGAAATACTTTCGGGTGTCCCTGTACACAAACTAGTAGAGGTATAAACTCCATTTTCAATAGGGAACGTCCGATAGTGAACTTGAATAACATATTTCAATTTCATTAAAGTATGTCTATATGAAAATATGGTTTGTAGAAATACCTCTCATAGAACACAATGCTTCGAAATACTTTCGGGTGTCCCTATACACAAAACCAGTAGAGGTATAAACTCCATTTTCAATAGGGACCGTCCGATAGTGAACTTGAATAACATATATCAGTTTCAAGAAATTCCACAAATATTTACGGGAGTTAGAGCGCGGACAGACAGATAGACAGACAGACAGACAGTCAGACGGACAGACCGACGGACAGACAGACAGACAAACCAAAGTCACAAACACTTTTCAACCTTGTTGGAAAGTGTTAAAAAAATCAGCGTTTTGATTATTATATAACGACCCAGTATTAGAAAATATTCATTATACAGTCAATATAATAATATTTTATGCAGACAACAGTTTTTTTTTTTTTTTTAATCAAAATAAATACAGCAATTGAAAAGAAAAGTATGCGGCAAACATACTCTTACAATACGTGTGCCAGTGTGTATAAAAAACAATAAAAATCTGCAATACCTTATTAGAACTCTTTATAGAAAAGATTGCTGAAAAAGTGAAATAAATCTCAATAAATTTCGAGCTTAATTATTATAGCTTAAAATTTATTCTTTTATGAACAGTTGGATCGTAAACATTTCAATAATGAAAATCGCGTCCAATAAATTCCTATAATCATAGATTAACGTATCATAATGATATGCCTTTTTTTTTTTTTTTTTTTTTTTTTTTGCAAAAAAATTATATAAGAAAAAGAAGCGTGAGATTAAAAGAAAAAGAGAGATATCATGGAGAGAAAATTAATCTGTAAAATTCGGTTAGAATTAAATAATAATAATAATAATAATAATAATAATAATAATAATAATAAATTCTTTAGTAAAGCAGAATTCACGCTTCAATAATTAAAATTTCCAAACCATAAAAACTCTTAAACTCTTTTCAATTATAAAAGGAATAATTCAAAACTCAAAAACATTCATTAAATAACCACACAGGATGATATTTTAAAAGCATGATAATTTCCTTCATTTAAAACACGATTCCAAATTACACGATCTATATTATATCTCACTCTTCGTGTCTTTTATTTACGAAGAAGCTATTCTTGATTTTTCTTTCGAGAAATCGTGAGAAACTGACAAAAATGAAAAGGGAGGGAAGAAGGGGTGTAAATTGTCGTTAATAGCTTTGAGTCTTCATTGTAGATTCCCGTCCTTGAGAGTTATGAAAGTTTTAAGAAATTTGAATTGAATGTACAGATTACTTTCTGTTATTCTTAAGAGTTGTTCTGAAATAATTATCGGATTTTTAAAAGGAAATATGCTAAGAATTTTAGAAGAAAAAAAAAAAAAGAAAGATTATATGCAAATTTTAAATTAGAATACAATAGCTATTAAAGGTATTATTTAATGGCTTCGCTTATATTTAAATTGAGTGAGAGATTTATTATATTTTACTCATTTATTTTTTGTTTGGATGTATCTTATCATTTGATAGGGAGAATAAATCTCTTTGTAAAGTTTTAAATGAATGCTGAAATTACAGCATTAGAGTGTTTTGGAGATGTCATTAAATCAGCAAAGTATAACCGTCCTTCGGTTACACATAAATTATATGTTGTAATTTACATTACGAAATTGACTTTTATTTAACTATTTTTTTTCTTAAATAGTTTATTTAAATAATATATCAATGTTTTGTAAAATTAAAGTTTGTGAATATCATCAATCAGTGAAGTGAAACGAAGATTTTAAAGTACCAATATATTCTAGAGCAAGCGTGTCCAACCCCAAAACTGGACTTTATTTCCAGTTAGCAAATATTACCCTGGTCAACAACAACAACAACAAAAAAACCCTGAGATGTTTGAACTGTTTCTTATAGATTTTTGCTCGATGAAACCTATAAATACGGGTGTGTGTGTGGGGGGGGGGGGGGGGGGGGGAGGGGATGTTCCATCAAGTCTAGTTTATTTATTTATTCTTCTTCTTCTTTTTCTTTTTTTCTTTCTTTCTTTTTTTTTTTTTTTTTTTAAAGCAAAATGCATATTTTTAGTTGAATTTTGCGTCAAATCACGGAAATTGGTATCCCACAATTATTGATTATAAAAAACAATTTCAGTAACTTATACGTATTCCTTGTGGCAAAATTTAGTCGACACAGCGACATTATCGCAGAAAAGAAATTATTTGCAATTTGTTTATAAAAATTAAAAGTATTCCTAAATTTCAGTAGAAAATAGGAACTCATGCCTTATATTTAAGAATTCTTCAACAATCTATTAATAATATTGATTTCTTTATGTGTAAATTAGAAAATATGTCAATATTGTCTTCCAGAAAAGGTTGGCATGAACAAGGCTTGCCGCACAAAGCCTAAAAATATAGTCACAGGGTAATTTCTTACTTTAAAGCAATATTTTTAAAAAGTAAAACTATATATATATATATATATACACACACACACATATACAGAAGAGGGATGTAAGCATCTGTAGAAGGAATAAAAGTGGAAACGTGTTTGGGGCTGGTCAAAAAAAAAGAAGAAATGGTTTTACAGACAAAAATAGTGAATATAGTATGTTAAATATATCATGAAGGATCTGTTTGTTTAGTTATAAAAAAGAATATATTTAGTTTAAGGTAATAAAATTAGTGATTTTTAAAATTCTAAATCGCTGTTATTTTAGAAAAAAATTAATAATAATAATAATAACGTGATGGGTAAAAAATTAAGTAATTTTAAGATTCGGCATCCTCGGAATCATAAAATTTACACACACACGCACAAAAAAATAAATAAATAAATAAATAAATAAATAAATAAAAAGCAGCTGAAAGAAAGTTTATTGTTATTATTATTATTATTGTTATTATTATTATTATTATTCTTTTATACTTACTGTTATCTACTGTTAGATACATATTCTTTAAATATATATTATTTAAAAATATATTTTTAAATAAAATTTCTATGACGTCATTTCTTCTGTTAAATGATCCTTTTTTAAAATTATTTTATTTCTTCCAAACTATGAATAAAATTGTACTTTCTTTTTCTCAATAAAATATTTTAGCTAACGTCAATGTCCCAAAGAGAGTGTTTCATACCAGAATCATGATCACCATGAAATTAAAGAATCACAACGAAAGCTTTTCTTATTTTGAAGAAAATTTTGAAAGCTTTATACATGACCCATTTGATACGCCGCGCGCGCGTGCATTAAATATCTTACCAGTAAATAAAGGCAAAATGACTTTGAAAAGCTACTTCCAGAAATAACCATACAAAAATACAAATCTCTTAGCCTATATCGGCAAACATTTATTTATACATGAGCTATACCCATTAAAGTCTAACAGCAATGTTTTTTTTTTTTTTTTTTTTTTTTAAATAAATGTTTATTATTTGGGGAGAAAGCAGGTACTGTTAAAATTTTCAACAGGAAACTACTACTAATCATTTATCTCAAATCTTATATGAAATTACAAAGAAAAATAAATGGAGATGTTAAGAGGACTCTCTACTTATCGTCCCCAAAAGCCAAAGCTAATGTTATTCTATGGAGAATTTTGCCCCTTTATAACTCATTAATGAATGTATATTTTTAAATTCCGTTTTCACATTCAGAAAATTCACAACTATTTAACAATTTATCGCTTTCCAAAAATTAATTATTTTTATTTTTAATATTTTATTTTGAGGTTCTAAAATGCAAATTTTCACAATGTGAAATTTTGCATTTTTAAGCTTAAAAACGAAATCTTAAAAAATAAGGAAGGCTATTTTTAGAAAGCTATAAATTGTTTAACAATTGTGAATTTTCTGAATGTGAAAACGGAATTTAAAAATATGGATTAGTTAATGAGTTATAATGGGACAAAATTCACCATAGAATAACATTGGCTGCGGCCTTCGGAGACGATAAGTAGAGAGGCCCCTTAAAACATATGTTATATAAGCATTTTAATGGCTAATATTAATTCAAATAATCATTGGCGAGAATATATTAGTGACTTAAAATGCCTTTTCTAAAGCAGAAACAGTCACTTTCAATTTTTATATATTAATAAAATAAATAGTTAAAATAAATAAAAACAAAAACAAAATAAAGATTGAGAATCTCAATTAATTATTTTTAACTAAGAATTATTATTGTAAACTTACAGAGGCTCCAGATAAACATTTCAGTAAATTTACAGAAAATTTTCACATTGTAGTGTTATTAATAAAGCTATAATTATAATTTTGTAAGCAGTTGTATAAAAATTGAAAATTTAAACCTATACAATATCATTAAAATCTACTTCAAAAAATTTATTTATATGGAAAATAATTTTCAAAACATTTTCTTTACTTTCTTTCTTTTCTTTTTCTTTTGTGTGTGTATGTGTATGTGGTCTAGTTAACAATAATAAAAAAGAATTGTTAAATGTTTTATTTTATTGTACAGCATGTTCTGATTAAAAGTAAAAACTTTTCTTTTCTTTTTGTATGCAATTGTTTGACGTATTTCATAAAACTAATGTTCACATACCGTATTGCTTTTAATTTCGTTTGTGTTTCTTTGACGAATATATATACATATATAAATTACTAAGCACAGCAATTTAATAAAAAGCATACTGTAGAAAAAATAATTTATATGTATGAACTTACTTTAAGTATATTCATAATTTCATAATTAAAGTTTTTTTTTTTTTTTTTTTTTTTTTTTTTTTACAATGGCATATTAAAAGACTATTGAATCGAAAGAGATAACAATAAATATATAAATGCAAGCGAGCTATCTAGTAGCGTTCCCAGATTGATGTCCGAGAAAGAGAAGGTCATCTGAGGCAAGTCCATTTCATCGGGGAGATCACAAACGGTGCAAAAAGGGTGAGGAACCACGTTGAAATGACATAGATGTTTACATAGGCAATCGTGGCCAGAAATCAGACGAAACATGGTGACAGATCTCAATCCAGACCATTGAGGGACATGAAGAATCTGATTAAAACATGGTTTATTAAGGTTGGAATTTTTGAGTTCTTCGCTGAAGGATTCCATGTTGATGCTCTTTATTAGACATTCGATATTGTTAAAAGGGAGTTTGGGATTAATTCTCTGAAGGACAGAGCCCCCCTTTTTAGCAAGGAAATCGGCAGCCTCATTTCCCTGAATTTCACAGTGGGCTGGAATCCACTGGAGAACTACTATCTTGTTACTACTGGAAAGCCAATTGAGGAGATTATAGCAATAATCGATGGTTAATGTTCGGGAGTGGCTGGGTGAGTCAATTGCTTGAAGCGCGGCCTTTGAATCTAATAAAAACACCACTTTTGAAAAAAAGTTAAGACGTGGTTGAAGTTGCAATAGCTGTGATCTCACCATCGAATGCCGTACTATCAGTGCCGATGGGAGAATAAAGGTAAAAAAGCTTACAATAAACACCTGCGCCAACATTAACACGACCACACATTCTGGAACCGTCAGTACATATTCTTAACCATTCCTTCTCAGGGTAGAAGGTTTCCATTGTTTCGAGAGCTAGTGTTCTTAGAACTATATCGTAAGCCTCTGTTTTAGAGACATCCTTGATTAGTTCAAGGCGGGTGGAAATTTTTTTGTCAACTATAGGGTTGGGTGGGAGAGAGAATTGTGCAGCTTCGTAATTTTACTCAAGCTTGGATACAATATCACCAACTTCTTGGAGAAATCCATTTTGTGTTTTCAGGTTTCTCTCACAGACTAGGGAAACCAGGTTCCACAGGGACAGACACCCAGGGATTATAAGTATTCCCAAAAGAGAAGGGCTCTTTTTTGAATAATCATCTTGAAAATGGCCTATTATCTGTGCTGAGCAGCATACAGTCAATTTGTGTTGTCTTCACTGCCCCCGTAACTAATCGCAAAGCCTGGTTTTGGAAAATCTCGAATAAATTACGAACTTGCTTTGATCCTGTAATCAGCGGTTCGCATCGCAACTGTAAGTGAGGATGAGTAAGATATACATTTCGTATGTGAGATTTAAGGTGGCTCTTGAACAGCCCCATTTGGAGCCAGCTAAAATTTTGAGACTGAGTCTTATCAGAGCACGACGGATTGTGTCCTCCACATGAGATCTCCACGAAAGTTTTCTGTCGAAAATTACACAAATTTATTTGAAATTATCAGTCGATGGAATCTGACGACCCTTGTAGAAGAGTTAGGGGTGGAAAGGTATCCATAATTAAAGTTAGAGGAAATAATTACTAGCCCTTTAAATACACGATTTTTTTTTTCTTTGTGAGAACACTTATAATGCCCTGCACATAATTTTTAATAGGAAATATCTATAGTAATGCTTAATAATTATTCGGATCAGAGTCATATTTCTCTCAGACAGAGAAAAAAAAATCGTCGTCACCATTTGCTGTAGACTACCTTCAATTTTCCATAATAAGAAATAATCTATTACAGAACTCTACAGACACGTATAACGTAAATTCTAAGGTTATTGGGTCATGTAAAATATGACTTGAATACTAAATTGAACTTTATTTAAGACATTTAAATTATCTTTTGATTCAAAAATTAGTAATATTTAATAGTACAAAAAAAAAAAAAAAAAAAAAAAAAAAAGATTGGTGTTGTGGGTTAATGCTAACTGATTGCATTAAAGACCTAGTTTTGAGTGGAATGAATTCCGTGGAGGTTTTTATAAGGGGTGATAGCCCCTATTTATGCTAGTTTCGGACAGAAGCACAGAAAACTTTAAACGGCTTGGCCAAACGAGAACGCCATGTGTTCGAACCCAGAATCTCCTGTCTACCAGCTGCGAGAGCAGAATATGTAGGTCACTGGTTGGGCTTTTGGAAATGTAAATACCTATATTAACAAGGAAACATTACATTCAAAAGGTGTCGTCTTAAAAAAATACTGAAAAAGATATATGTGATTCTACTCTTCATAAAACACCAGGAAGTGGAAAAATTATCGGCTGAAATGAATTACAGCGACCACAAAAATTATCAAAATTAAGCATATTTGGCGATTTAGCACTGTTAGGCTTTCAGTTCGCTAGCACCGACATTGCCGTGTACGAACCGTGTTTTGTTTCTCCGCCAAGTACTCAAAATCAATCGCCTAACAATGTAAAATCGCCAAATATGCTTAATTTTGATAATTTTTTGTGGTCGCTGTAATTCATTTCAGCCGATAATTTTTTCCCTTTTTGGTGTTTTAGGAAGAGTAGGATCACATATTTTTTTCAATATTTTTTGAAGACGACACCATTTAAATGTTTCCTTGTAAGTAATGTTGCCGCGAAACTAAAGACATAATCTAAAACTTGTATGTTACTTCATATATACAAAAGAAAAGATTTCCGTGATTTTCATTTGGACTTTATTCATTTTATATCTACCTTTAGTAGAATAAGAATAGAAATAGAAGTATAAACACACAAAGGAAATGAAATTACAAAAGCTTCAAGATAATCGATTGTCAAAAAAAAAAAAAAAAAAAAAAAAAAAAAAAAGAAAGGTAAAATACGATTTTTAAATCGGGTAAAGCACAATAAAACTACAATTTTTAATTATCATTTAGATTCATTTAAATTAGTTTAATTAGAAATGCCATAATTAAAGCTTAATTGTTACTTATCATTATATACATTATAACCATTGTCATTGTTATTATCATTATTCATCAAATAAAGCAGACGATAAAGAATATAATTATCAAAATTCATCAACATCTTTTTTGTTTGGATAATAAGCTGATAATAGATAACGTGCAGTTATCAAATTACGACTGTTATAATTGTTATTTTACAATGTTCCTGAATTTTTCATTTCTTAATAAATTTATTCCGTGACTGTATTAAATACATTCGTGTCTTTCTACGAAAAATCATTAAAGAAATCTTTTAAAATTCAAAAATGTTTTCACAAATGCGGAAGAAAAATTCAGCGGATAGAAAAGATCGTCATTACACTTTTTTTTTTTTTATCGATTTAACTAAGCTAAGCAAATTGCGGGAAGAACTTACTAATTGGTATCATTAAGAATACAAATTTTTCAATTAACAAAACTTAACATTGAGACAGACGTGATACACCATTTTTTCAGAATTCAATTACAGGAATTTAAAAATACTTTTCGAATTTTAAAAGTATGTCAAGGGAATGGTGGCTGAAATTATTTACTCCTAGATAACAGTAGTACCAGGAGGAATAAAAGTAAAACTCTTCGTATAAATAGCTATTTACGCTTTTCGAATCAAGAAGAATTCAGAATATTTTGATCTCGCTTGGCTTTTCTTTTGCACGATTAGCGGAAATATATTTGAGGATTTTAAAGAATTTTGAGGCGGCAAAGGACTTAAAAAAACAAAAAAAAACAATGGAATCTCATTAAATCGGATTAAATAGCACTTTTAGATGCTGGGATTTAAAAGGAAGAAGAAAAGAAAAAAAAAAAAAAAAAAAAACATTGCGAGCATTTGAATGCAGATAATTAAAAAATACTGACACAAAGTTACGTTTTTGTTCGGTGATAAATATGATACATAAGAATGTTTTTGGTTATCTAAACATAAGATAGCAACTATACAAGCACAAAATTAATACACAGACAAACAATCAAACAATAATAAGAAGAAATAAGTAAATCAGTCAATGAATAAAAAAAAAATAGTGACAAGTAGTTGCTACATCGGGAACATTAAAAAAAAAAAAAAAAAAAAAACAGCAATTATTTCACAAATGTTTAAAAAATTATACTGAAATATATTATTTTTTTTTCTTTGTTAATATAAATTACACTTTTTTTTCTGTAATACGTGAACTAGAAAATCTGAGGGATATATTCATAGTTTCAGAAATAATCAAGAAATATTGTAGGTAATTTTATAAAATTTGTTGATTTAAGTATTCAAATATACAGCCCTGATATCGTTTTCAGTTTATGTACTTAAAAATAGTTAAAAATAAATAAATAAATAAATAAATAAAATCATTAAATTCATTTCTTACTTATTTTTATTTCATATTGCTCGCGCACTTTTTATTTCCTAATTCAAAATTATATATATATATATATATATAAAAAATTCGATATCATTTGTAACGATACTGATTATTATTAATTTTCTTTTCTTTTTCTTAAAAAAAAAAAAAAAAAAATGATTTTGATGAAATTCTGGCAAAAGCAGAATTTAGTTTAGGACGGACTGTTAGTTTTTTTTTTTTTTTTTTTTTCTTTTTTCAAATTATAACATCGCTTCTAAATTATTCAATTATATTTTCGATAAATTTTAGATTTCGATAAATGTCCAACTATCGAAAAATGACACCGCAAAAATACCAGATTGAGACTAATAGTCCTCAGTCCTAAAAAGAGTATGAGTTGTTTTAAAAGCATATATCAATAATATATTAAGTTAGGATTTTTCAAAACAGTAACTTATGCAAACACATACGCACACACATAAAAATAAATAAATAAATAAATAAAATAAAGTGAAATAAAATAAACACATTTTGAGAAAAATGCATGGTTTTCTTTTTCTTTCTTTTTAGAGTAATTTAGAACCTGAATGGTTAACGCTCTAGCCTTTACTTACCAGTGCTCGTATTCTCCAGAAACTCGGAACCGGAATTTCGCACGGAATGCGGAAATTCCGTGCGTCATTCTGAAGAAATGGAATTCTCCAAACAAAATACGGCAAAATCTCGATATGAATATAGCACGATATTCCGATCTGATTCAGAATAATAAGAATTCCTATTCCGTTTCACATTCCGAATATGGGAGAATATGGGCCCCAGGTGTCATGTTCGAATCCCAATAGAGGCATCGATGTTCATAGTGATTTGAAATTTACTTTAAACTGTAGGTCCCAGTTAAAGAAGCCGTAAGGGACAAAAAACTAGTGATACCCGAAATCTTTTAAATTTAAGTAAATTTAAGATAATTTTTTAAAAACTGTAAAATCGGAATTTTGTTTTAATACGGAGTTGCCAAGATAAAAACGAATATATATATATATTGAAAACCTTTTCAAACATTGAAGAGATGTAAACAAGAAACATTGAAAAAAATAAAACAGAAAAATTCAAAAAGAGATTGCAACTATCAAACATCCAGAAATTGAAACATGCAAATTCATTACGTTTTCAAGGGTGTAGAATGAATGTTGCATGTAAAGTAGGTGTTATTTCTGTCTTGTTGTATGCAAATTGCTAAATATTTACAACAAGCTACACCCTATAACACCACCAAAAAAGAGAAAATTAAAACTGAAAAGATATGTGAAAACCATATGAAAATCAAACTTTTGATCCATGCAGCATAGTCAATATTATTAATGGAAAATACTAATAAAAATAGTTTAATGAAATACTAGTATTAATTAATAAAACTAAAGTATAATATACATTACACATGAAAAACTAGTATAAGTAGTTTGCACCCTTGCACGTAAAACCAGAAAACGAGACATACATGTGGCTGTATACAGTTAGATTCACAGTTAATTTTGGAATCGAATTAAATAACTGAACGATTAATTTATTTTTAAATTTGTATTAATCAACTGAACGATAAAGTTGAGTGAACTATTTGATTTTAATAATTAACCTAAAAGTCATAATTTAAAATTAAATTTTGATTAAAATTGAGATTAACTAAATTTACGATAATGCATAAACTTCAAAGTGTCATTTTATGGAAACATAGAAATCAGTAAATAGAGTAAGTAACGCCATCTTGTGTAGTTTAGAAAAAGTAATAACCCTAATTTTTTTTTTTTTTTTAATTATAATTTATAATGTGTGTGTGCTGAATAAAATTTAATCAAATGCTATCATATAAAATTCAATTTAGAGTTAATTTAAGAGCACAATGCAATATGAAGTGAAAAATTGGGGTTAATTTATTAATTAATACATTTATATTTATTTATTTTTTATTTATTTATTTATTTATTTATTTATTTTTTATTTTATTTATTTATTTTTTTTTTTTTTTATATATAAAGGTAGATTTGTTATATGTTTCTTTGGACAAATTAACTAAGTTGAAAATCGAAAATTAATAATATAATAATAAAGGAACACAAAGCAATACGTAATTAATATTGAGGTTAATTTACTAAATAGTAATAATAATAATAATAATAATAATTATTATTATTATTATTATTTTAAATGTACATATGATAAATGTATCTTTGGACAAATTAAGTTAGTAGAGAGTCAGTAATTTAATAGTAAAATTTATAGAATTACAGTTTTTTTTTTGTTGTTTGAATTATTATTTTAAATATATAAAGCAAACACACATATAAATACGCGAGAATCACAAACCCTCCCAACCAACCAGCCTAACACACCACCCATCCTCCTTAATCAAGCATCTGCCCACCCATCCTCCACATTTTTTATTGTCTTTTATTTTTTATATAATTTTTTTGATAAAAATGCAAAAATGCATTTTTTTTTTTTTTTTTTTTTTTAATATGTAAACACCATAGACAAGGTAAGATGATTAAATCAGAAATATGATTTAATAATTGAATTTACTAGAAATTTTGGATAACCATAAACTCTAGCTTGATTACAGATAGATTTAACGTTTTTACTTTTATGTTTATTAGAACAAAGATGTTTTATTCTAAAGAGGAAGTTAATTAGAATATTTTTATAGATGGTTTTATGTAAACAAGATTTTATATATATGAATTTTAGAAGTTGTATTTTGTCTTATGAAAGAAAATTTCATTGAATAATCTTAAAATAAAAGCTAAATGTTAAAAAAAAAAAAAAAAGCGAAATTTCTTGTCGTTTTCTTAAAATAAAAAAATAAAAAAGATATTTGAAAAAAAAAAAATCGAATTGAAGAGATGTAGTATTTAATTTTTTTTTTTTTTTCCTCTCTTAAAAAAGAAAAAGTCTTTTGAAGCTATATGTAATTATCGTTTCGGAACTTGTCTAAATTCGTTTAAATCGGGCTAATGTTACTAGCGTCTCTTTGTCGTTTTTTAATTACACATGTATCAAATGTGTAAAAAAAGCAATTAGGGAGCTTAATTGAACTCAATATTGCACCTTATGTAAACGGAAAAATGTTTTCACATCCGTTCGTTTTTGTAACTAATAGGCTTAGCAAATATTTGCCTCCCGCTCGTATAATGCTAAATTATTTAATTCAGTATGTTTTTCGCTCATTAATAAAATTACTTAAAAGTTATTAGATTTCAAGCCGAGTGATATTTTAGTAACTTTGAATTTTTATATTTCTAAAAGCGAGGAACGTAAATTTAGAAAAAAGAAAAAGTCCGTTTTCGTATACTTAGATTATGCAAGATAAATACCTAAAAGGCAAATTTTTTACCTTTATGTATTTTTCCCCTGCGTTTACTTTTTAGCTTTTCTATTGAAATACTCTGCGATATAAAACAGCTTTACATATACATATTTTCTTTTTAAATTTCGAAAATGCATTAATGTATAGTTTTATATAGTTAAAGCAATGTTCTTGAGACGTTTTAATGTAGTTTTTAGCTTCATTATAAATATTCTTTAGAAGAACAAAATTATTATTTTATTTACAAGATTATACAGGATTTTATATAATTAAGTTTTAAGAACCTACAAATAATTGGTTCAAACATCTATAAATACAGTATTATTATACTTACAAGAAAATATTTTATTATATATATATTATTATTTAAATTTATATATTCAGTAATCAATGAGTTTGTGTAGTCTAATTTTTGTGATGTTTATTACACCCAGGAAGCGTGAAAATTTTGTCACGTTGAGTAAACTCACATCCATGTCACAAAGAGACATTGAAGTAAAGTCCGATTTCCACTATAGCTCAATCGGCGGCTTCTATTCAGAATCCTTTGATGTGGCCAGCCCAGCTCACCCCAGCTCAAAGCCCTCGAACGGGGCTGGTTCTAACCCCCTGCTGAGATAATTGTGGGGCCGGGAGTAGATTTCTTTGTCAATTTTGCATGCTTTCCTTTGAGGTAACTGCGCAATCTGATAAAAAAGGGCTACAACTGATGACAAGACATTTGGCTCTTTGTGTCGGAAGCGTGATTAATGACGTTTTGAGCGTTGATCTTGAGCTCAAGTGGATACTGGCCTTTAGTGTGGCGTGAATCAGGGGTTAGTAAGCAAGATTTTGAATAGAGCACGGAATCAGCTGAAACGAAAAGATCGCGCAACTGTGTGGGAAAAAAAAAAAAAAAAAAGAAAGAAAAACGATACTAAGAGATGGTAGCGTCAAAATGGTATGTTGAACTCGAGAAAAACAAGCCATCATCTGCAACAAGACTTAGCATCATCAAGCGTAGCAATAATTCAACTGTCCGTAGAAAACTTTACAAATTTGGTATAGTATGACTATACGACTAAAAAAAAAAAAAAAAAAAAAAAGAAAAAGAAAAAAAAAAACTTCTTATTAACCACATGAAGAAACACAGTTTGTTCTGGAGCAGAAAGTACTCTATTTGGACTGCAGAAGACTTGAAAAATGTCTTATTTATAGATGTTTACTTCATAATTCAGGAACAGCGGTCTCAGTTCGTCAGGAGTTTTCCATTCGAGCAACTTATTCCAGCTCATATTGACCTAACTGTAGAACATCCAGTCAAACAAATGTTTTTCCTACATGGGGCGATGGGGGTTGGATCTTTGGTGCCAATCGAAGGCATGATGAACAGCCAAAAATACAAACCGATGTTAGAAATCTATTTAAAGAAAGAACTTGAAAAGCGTCAGCTCTAAGGAAAAGCAATTCTTTAACAGAATTTTGCTCCCTACCACAAGTTCAAGGAAATATTGAAATATTTCCAGGATAAGAAGATAACTGCTCTAGATTGGACCGAAAATTCACCTGATCTAAACCCTATTGAGAATTTATGGTCCATTTGCAAAGCTAAACTGCGCAAAATCGACTGCACTAGAAAAACAAAGGTAGACCTACTAACTATGCTAGTTTATCCATAATGATATTAAGCCCCGCCTTTTTTTCACACCAGAATAGTTGTAGAGCAATAGTCTTCTTATTTAATCATAAGAACATACTGCTGAATATTACTCTACAACTGTTCTGGTGTGAAAAAAAGGCGGGGCCTAATACCATTACGGATAAACTAGTATAGTTAGCAGGTCTAAACAAAGGTGACAGAAGTGGCCGTTTAGGTTTGGTATCGGGATGAGAGTACCTCTGGAAACTGCTTAAATCTAGTCTATGCCAAAATAAGTAAAAGCTGTTATTAAAGCCAAATTGGGACATACTTCCTTTAATTAACGTAATGGTATATGTGTAATTTTGTAAAAATATTATTTTACAAGCATTAAACGCTTTTACCATAACCATTGCCTATAATTCCATAATATTTTACAATGCTGTACGATTTTCTTAACGTCAGAGATTAAGGTAACATTTTGCATAAATGTGCACTATGAGGATTATTTATATCTTAAAGATCTTGGACCAGTTTTAAAATTTCTTTTATGGTTATGGAACAACATTATTGACGATGAATGTTCTACTTTGAAAACTTCGTTAGTTATTCGAAATTTAGAATTTTCTTAAGATGAGTGAATAGAGCTAAATTTCACATAAATGTGAGGATTATTTTTATAGTAAATAAGCTGTACCAGTTTTAAAATATCATTTATGATATTGCATGAAAATTGTGAAACATTCTACTTTCAAAGCTTCTAAAGTTATTCATAGTTCAAGATTTTCATAACATGACAGAATAGGGCAATATTTTACCTACACTTACTTTATTAGGCGATTATTGCAATGAAATAGTATGGAGTCGCATGAAAACTAAAATACAAAATTGACCTATTAAAATTAATCAACAAATTGGGATAAGAGAAATGCATCGATGTGGACAGAGGGTTAGTAGCTTAATGGACTCTGCATTTCAGTTTGCGCCCGCGTGCCTGGAGCAGAGTCCACTTAAGTCCACTAATCTTTTTTTTTTTTTTTTTTCGTTTCCTTTTTTTACATCACACTTCATTCACTTTTCATAAAATAATATATTAATTTAAAAACAAAATTGTTTTGAATTAATGATTAGATTATACTTACTCCAATGCTTACTGTAAATAAAGCGTAAATTTTCGATTAATGTAAGTACACTTACTCAAGCTCACTGAATTTCGCGCATTTAGGAAAAAGTGCTGTCAAAGCAATATGTGTTAAATCATTGCAGAACAGTAATTGAAAAAAAAATCCAACTTTGAGATTTTCTTCTTGAGGACTTTGTTAAAAGTTAATGGATTAGAAATTAATGGTCATTTAGTCAATGAAGCTTGGGGATTCATTTTTTCTGAAGAAAAAAAAATATTTAATGGTGCCTAATTTATTAGCGTTTGCAGTTCTTGATACAGCCGTCGAAAACAATTTATGAAGAAATGTTTTCACACACCATTTAATTTTCAGTTTTTAAAAAAAGATTAATTCAGCTCTTAAGATTCAGCACAAAATGATGCGATATTGATGGATAATTTTATTGAAGACTTTCTGTTGAATGATTTTTAAACCTTTTAAAGAAATTTCCAAAACTCAGTTTATTTTTCATAAAATAATCTAAGGTAGCACTCATTTCTGTTTCTTACTATTCTTACATTATATTTCTATTACTATAAAAATAAATGTTTACAGATTAAGGTATGGGATAAGGTTTACTGTACAGTGTGTAATCATATTATTAGAAATTATTTTGTATTTTGAGATTTTTTTTTCATTTTCTAAAAAGATATTGAACAAATTAGCCTTGAACTGTAAACATACAAACAACTTAGACTCACATTTTCAAGTAACGATTTACTCACGAGTGCAATTAGAGACCAACAACAAATTAAAGAGCTATAAAAATATTTTGGATCACCCTGCACCACGAAGTGCCACAAATGGTCTGCAACTTTAATACATGATTTTATTCATTATTTACAATATTTGCTTTTTTTTCTTTTAATAGCACAATTATTTACTAATATATATATATGAAAAACCTTTACAAACCTTTCCCAGGAGAAAAATAATATTATAGTTTTAAAAAATTAAAGAACATGCTTTTATAGAAATGTGAACTAAAAAGCACAAAATATCTATCTTAGTATTAAAATGCAGGGTAAGAGAAAATCGGGTAAGTGACACACCATAATATTTACACACATTTAAATCTTTAATTAAAATAATTTAGAATTAAACAAAAACCATTTTTAAAAAATCTCCCCTGACTGGGATCGAACGCTAGACCTTCAGGTTCGTAGCGCGGCGCTCTACCTCACAGCCACGTAGTTCACGTAAGGAAAGTCTCTTTTACAATATAGATTTTTTGTTTGCTCCCAGAGCGGTTACAAACATACATACAAATATACATACAGGTGAAGCTAATAAAAGCGTGTTAAAAAAAGAAATCATATGAAGAAAAAGAAAATTAATTAGAAAAAGATCTTTAAAATTCTAGAATGAAAGCATGAGCGGTGACTGAATAATCTATGCAGGTAGGTGAATTTCTGTATCTGTAAGCCTAAAGTCAAATAAATCTATATAATAATAATAATAATAAAAAATAATTCATCATTGCAATGATCAAATACTAAGAAGGAAGACGCAAATTAATGAATCAAGAACCGCATATGGAAATGAAGCGTTATACAACGCAAAATATATTTAACTCTTTGACAAAAGAGAGTCTAATAGTTACTATAAAAAATCTATTAGATTATCAGAGTAAATTTTTTCCTAAAATAAAAATGTTAAATAAAAGTAGTTTGAAAAACAATTTCAAAAATTCATTTCTAATTAAATTTGATTATTTAAAAAAGGTCAGTAATGAATTATTGCTACTCCTATATCTAAGTAATTGTAAATAAGTGCAATTTGTAAAAATATTTATCCATGGGACGCCCGTGTCCCATGATGAATTTACCTTTAACGCAGAAAGGGACACCGGTGCCCCAGTCTATATTTTAGAACCAAAATTAATTAAAATTTTAAATATAACATTTTCCACTTATTTAGATCTAAAATAACTTAAAACTATCAAAAAAGTGTAAAAATTATGTTTGATAAGAAATCTGCTTCAAAGGGTTAAGAAATAAAATGAGATTTGAGATTTACGAGTTAAGTAATTTTAGGATAGAAACAATTGTGTTGGTATTTAAATATATGTATATTTATTTATTTATTTATTTATTTGCAAATATTTTGCTCAAAACAAGAAAGGGTTTCAACGAAACTTTACGAAAGTTCCAGAAAAATTGACAAAACGTTAAAGAATCATTATTCTGAAATATAAAGTGTATATATTTAATTTAAGTTGCGATATGAGAATTTATAGTTGATATTTCCTTACTGGGAATGTGGGAAATATAGCACTTTTTTTAATTGCATAAGGTTGAAAGCTATACAGGGCAACATATGTTAAAGTTTAATTAAACAGAATGAAAATTAAGAAAATCATTGTCAAAAGAATGATCTGATTTTTGTTTTCTTCTAAGAACTGAAAATTTTTAAAGGATTTATCATAAAAATTATTTTCTAAAATGTGGGTTAAGTAACTAGATTTCCAAATTAAATATGTGATATGTGGAAAACCCCTTATGGACTGGTGACTCTAACGCAATTTTATATATTTTCTAAGATTTTCAAACTCATTAGGATTTTTTTCACAAAAATGATTTTTCACAATGTGGCTGTAGTAAATAAATAGATCTAGCAAATAGATCTTTAATATGTTGCATGTGAAAATTCTTTTATGGGCTCTTAGAAAATAATTAAAATCTTTTGTCAATAATTTTCTTAATTTTTATTCTATTTAACTGAGTTTTTGACATAAGTAGCCTACATATCTCGCTTTTAATTTATGTTAAAAAAAAAAAAAAATAAAATAAAATAAAATAATAATAACTGTATGCATCTTATATTTCAGAATAAAGGCTCTTGAACATTTTGTTTATTTTCCCATAAATTTTGTAAAATTTGATTGAAACCCTTCCTTATTATAAACAAAAAACTTGCAAAAAAATATTAATTTTACTAAATAATATATATATATATATTATATCTGACAAAATATTTGTAATATTCCTACAAAAAAGCATACACATATTCTAAATAGTAAATGGGACTGTATTTTAAAATTAATAGTGAGTTATAGCTTTTTATGATACAGGATAATCCAAAAATATTTTTCTTTTTCTTCAATTTCTTGTTGGTCCTGTAATTGCACTCGTGACTAAATCGTTACTGTAAAGTGTGAGTCTAAGAATGTTCTTTACATGTTTGAAGTTCAAAGCCATTTAGTGCAGTATTTGCTTAGAAAAAAATGTCAAAATCCAAATAATTTTTAATATGATCATCACCTACTATATGTGAATATTTTTAGTAAACATTAACGAACAATTGAAAATAGTTTTAGAAGCCGTTTTATTTATGATATGTATTTCTGTGTGAGGAGAACAATGTTCCTCAATCTCCTTTTCCCTGGGTAATATTGTAGTTACATCTATAAATTATCTAAGGCCGTTATTATATTTAAAAATTTATTTCATATTATTCAGAGCATTTTCACCTACTTCACCCATTGAAAATTATTCGACCATTTTTATAAAGCTCTATATGTTTGCTACGAATTGTATAAGCACCGAAAGGTATATTTAAAATTAGCACATTCAAAAAATTCATAGCACACATTACTTCTGTGTGAAGTCTTTTGTGTGGGCCTGTAAATGAAGAATAAGTGCTTTTTACGCAATATTCTAATGAAAAATATGCTTTTGTACTTATAAAAACTTTTCCTGGAACTCGGGGAAGTTTTTCACAGAACGAAATTGTCCACAAGTAGACTTAAATTTATTTTTCTACAAAAAAGGTCAATTTAATAAGTATGATAACTTGAAATTACATTCCGAATTACTATTTCTTACGTATATTAAGTCTAATAAATTCGTTTAAAATACTGTCTATGAGGAATTTTCTATGAATTTATTTTATGAATTTTCTATGAATTTATTTTTTACAGAAAACTAAAAACGTTCTCAGATTCTTGGATAAGTATTTTGAAAATGCTATTACGAATGAAAGTGATTTCCAGAATATATCAGAAAATATATAATTTGCATTTGTGGATAACATGAATTGTTATTACAATGCAATGACACGTGTACATAAACTGCACATATAACCAAACATTGCTCTCCATACAATCAACACCCTTTCCAGTCCAGTTAGATCATCTGACCACTCAATTATTGAACAGGTATGAGACATGACGTGACAGCATTTGCAGGATCCTTCACTGCCGGCCAAACTTACTATGGTTTGAGGCGATATTGCAAGTTTGTCACTGGAGACAATCAGACTACAAATTGCGATGCATTGTCACATCGAATTGCGCAGCGGATCGAAAGTATGGGTAACTACGCATTTGCGATATGAAAATTAGTTTGTGCGATGAAGTGTAATAGGTCCATTTTATAAAATTGTTTATTTATTAATAAGTGGCATTACTGATTTCATGCCATCAGATTTGAAGCATGTTATACTAAAAAAAGTATTAACTTGTATGTAACATTGAATCTAAAGACGTTGAAAGTTAGCGTTGTATGGTATTTAGTATTTATTTGACGACTTTGATATCTATGGTTACAATAATTTTCGTCTCAATTTTTGTATATTCCATCAATTCATAACAATAATTCATAATATCCGCGATTGTAACGAAATGCTCGCCCTCTGGTGGGCTAAGGTGAAATTACAATTAACATGAATAGCTTTCAGCTTCGTCGAGACGCCACTGCTTGCCGATGTTTAGTTTAACATATATTTATTGAATAAAAATGAATAAATCCGGTAAAAAAGATAACACATACTGTTGTGTGCTACAGTTTAACTCCAAAGGATGAAGAAATCCAGAATTAAGCTTCCATTTATTTCCAAATGACAAATTTAAAATTTCAGTTGCTTCGGCTAATGGAAGTAAAGAATTAATCAGATGATTTGAAACTAATATTTGTTCAGCTTCAGTTAAAAATCTACTTCCGATCGAACTTTGAATAAACTGAAATATTTTTTCCAAAAGCAATCGATTTTCCATGATGTAATGGCGGAGAAATTATAGCACGAATATTAAGTAGTAACACGAATAGAACAATAATAAATACACGTGGCTATTATATTTACTAACAACAGAAGCTGAAAAAGCGCCATCTATCGATCATTTCAAACGCGGATCATGTGTGCATAGGACATCACAAGCATCTTTGTCTGCACTAGGATTCGAACTCGAGACCTAGAGTTCCAAGACCTAGAGTTCCTTCCGGACTAATAAGTCGGCGGCGTTGATGATAAAGATTAAAAATTTATTAAAAAAAAAGCATTAAATGCACAAATAATTGCGACCCGTAACAAATATTGTGTGTTTGGGCATCTCACGGTGTTTCTATTTACAAAGTTCTCACTTTTAACTGTTATGTAAAAGTTTCTATTGCTTAACAACATTTTCCTAGAAAGTCATTCTTTAAGTGCATAAAAGAATATTTATATGGGGAAAAATACAGTCGACATTAAGTTCAGTAATAACAGCGAGTGCATATTAATTAAAAAGAATCTCTCAATATAATAGATGCCATTTGAAAAGTAAATAAAAACTCTAATGCTTAATTAATTGACTTAAAAATCTATCCTTTGCAAAATTACTAATAACTCGCATATATAGGCACTGCAATGCAAGTAAAATTTGTAATTATTCTGTTTAGTATTACTTTGTTAAAAGGACGGCAGTAAAGTACTTACCGTAACTGACCAGTTATAATAACCAACTAGTTATGGTAGTGCTATGGTAAGCAGTACAGGGTTTGCTTAAAGTAATTCCCTATTTAAAAAAAAATTTTCCTTCCAAAAAATTATAGGTATAAACTCAATTTTTTGCACTCATATAGTTTGTTATATTATCTTTTCAAAAGTTCTATTTCAATGTATGTCTCAATATTTTCTAGACTCTGTCTTAAAAAACGAACAGGTACATTTGCTAGGACTTTTCTCAAGAACTCAGCAGAAACACCATGCTGCTTATGGTTCGCTGTACAATCGGGTAACAAAAGTGTCCGAACACTAGCAAAAATTCCTATGTAAAAAAAGTACATTTATACGGTTTTGTTAAATAAATCCTTATCGAATCATGTTCTTACACTGACTAAGAACAGGATTTGACAAGGATATATTTAACACTTTTTTGCATAGGAATTTTTGCTTGTGTTCGGACACTTTTGTTACCGACTGTACATTGAAATTGAAATGTATTGCAGAAAATTACAAACTCTTGGCTAATTTGAGAATGAGACCCATGAGGTCATAAGTGGTGTTCCTGGGTTATCTAGAGTTTCTAGGCTCACTAGATGTTCCTGTTGAGTTCTTGAGAAAGGTCGCACCAAATGTATATGTTCGTTCAAGGTAGTGTCTGGAAAATAGTGAAGCGCACATTGCGTTGTAATTTTTGGAAAGATAACAGTATAAAAGGAACTACATGTCTTCAAAAAATTGAGTTTATACCTACAATTTCTTTGGAGGGAAAAATGTTAAAAATAGGGTAAGGAGTTAGAAGATGTTGCCATTTTCAAAACTTATTTCAAATTTTCTTTCTAAGGACGCCAGCTGTCGCTTTCTTAAAGAAAAAACATTTTTTATTATAATGTCAAAAGGTGACATAGATTTTAGTAATCTTTTTTATTGATATTTTACAGAATTTCGATTGAGATTTGAATAGCTAATATTTACATAATTTATTATTGGATGTACATACATCTTGCTTATTCTCGTTGTTTCGATAACTCATTCATCTGCAAAAGTCGTTCATTAATTCATAAAAGGTAAAGTATTCAAATAAAAGAATACAGATTTATTTACAGCGAATAATTTATTTTTACTTCTTTCTACGAAGTAAAGGAAATATTGTACAGGGCCCTTTCTGGTACGGTGAATTATCTCGCCAAACAGCTAATCGTCTACTCGCGTCCGCTAATCGTCTAAAGGGATTCGAGTCCTATGCTGGCCCATAACTCTTTTTTATTTTCAGCTCTTCATGTTGCAATGCGATCTTGTGCTGTCTGTCCTCTTCTCAACAAAGACTTACAAGCGTACTTAAAATTAAGCATATAAGTCAGATATATATGTGTATATACATTTGTGTATATATATGTATGTGTGTGTGTGTAAATGCCATTAAAGCAGCAATCGAGTATTATAAACCTGATTTGAGAAATGTATGTTATATCATGCAGAACTTAAAAATAGTTAGCCGTAAATATTTGAAAATTTGTAGTGAGAAATGTTATAGCATTTAGTTGTACATTTTCCTTTTTAGTCACTGATAGTTCGTTCCCAGAACAATCTAAAGACCGCCGCGTCGTGTCCATTAATGAAGACTAGTGCACGTAAACCTTTGAAGGTTACCGAAGCGGGGAAACATCTCCCACGTCAAAGTCTTGATGGCATGCCTCCAGAACATCCCTAGGGGTGAATCCCAGACCGAGGTCAGTATCCCTAATTTCTTTGCTTCAACCTCAACCCATTTTGGTCACTACACTATTTTTTGTTACAGACCTATCTACGAATACAGGAACATTAATAAGTCTGTAGGTTGATCACTTTCTAAAACTGTCCTTCAAACCAATATGTATGCGAATGTGAACAACTGTTTAATCAAATAATCAAATTTCAATTCAATTAAGAGTATTAAAAAAATACTCAATAATTCTAAAAACATACGTGTTTTTATTATATACTCTTTCTAACCTTAAAAATAATTAGTAGAAGACTAATAAAATAACTTGCAGAAAACAGTCATATACATAAAACTAAATAAACCTTTTCGAATAGTTAAATTTCAAAACAGCTTAATACGTTTATCATCAGAATTTTACTTTCGTAAATAGACGAGCACAAACAATGTCTGGAACCTCCACAGAATAACTGTTTTTTTTATGCAATCTACATTTTTTGCCTTATCGTTTTGATTAAGTTTAACTAGAAAGAATTACAATTCTAAACCATCCTTTCAACTAATCCGATTTTCAGACAAGATTAACTAAAATAACATTATAAATTTTTCGGAACACACCGAAACAAAACAATTGCATTAACTTCTTTTTCCGTTGTCTGGAATTTGGAAAGAAGTTTAGAACTTTATGACTGAATATATTCTGAAAACAGGCCTTGTATTTTAGTTCATCAGAATTTTATTTTCAAAAATTTATTTATTATGAATATTCAGCATTTGCAAATTAGCAATTAAAATCTTGAAATCAGTGGTTCTTTTCTTTATTTATCATGAAATACAACATAAAATGTAAGATTAGATCTACTAAGCTATTACAGTCGAACCTCGTTAACCTGAATCTCAAGGGGGATTAAAAATTGGTTCACGTTATCAGTAGTTCATGCTATCAGTATTTAACCCTTTCGCTACCAACGTCACATATATGTGACGATCCGATTTTCTTACCTCAGCCCGCGTCACAAATATGTGACGGGTGTTCATTATCAGCTTATGATAATTGTTTGCATCAAATCGCACACAGACGGGTTATGTTATAAAACAATAAAATAGATACAGGATGTTATTGGTTTTATTTAGAACGTTATAGATACATCCCACAAAAATAAATGACAATTTTATCACATTTAAATAGTAAGACGTCTGGGCTGTGGTGACGGTTTTTCTCCTGAGGCTCTGGTATAGCGAAAGGGTTAATCTTCATATAACTAAATTAATCTTCATTTTGACGGGATTGTAGAAGTAGTTCATGTTAAAAGTAATTCACGTTAACAGTGTTCACGTTAACGAGGTTCGACTGTATTCAGTTTTTTGTTTTCTTTGTGCTTCAAGTTATCATTAGAAGAAATCTTTTACATATTTTTTAAGAGTTTCCTTTTATGAAATAAGCATTTTTTTCTTTTCTTTTTTTTATCCAGATAAAATGATATTGTTACTTCTATTATCTGTGAATAAATAACAGGTCTTGGAGAGGTTTAAAATTAATTTAACAGAATATTTCAAAACCTTAAAAGTCTGTCAACCAAGTATCAGGTTCAAATACACCAGTAAACAGAGCTTAAATAGTAACTGACAACCTAAACATTGCAGCATAAACTATATTATAAGCATAACACACGCATAAGCTGTATTCAATAACAAAGTATTGAACAGTATTGAGTATTCAGTTTTCTTTCATAAAAAAAGTTTTTTTCTTTTTTAACCAGATAAAATGATATTGTTACTTATTCGGGGTTCTTGTCTTTATCAGTGAAGAAATAACAGGTCTTTCAGAGGTTTAAAATTTATTGTTTCAGAACATTAAAAGTCTGTCAACCTTATTTCAGGTTCAAACACACCAGTAAACAGAGCTTAAATAGTAACTTACAACTTAGACATCGCAGCATAAACTGTATCATAAGCATAACACACAGCATCAGCTGTATTCAATAACAAAGTATTGAAAAGTATTCAGTATTCAGTTTTCTTTAGTGAAAAAAAAAAAAAAAAAAAAAAAAAAAAAAAAAAAAAAAACAGAAAAAATGATGTTATTACTTATTTGGGGTTCTTGTCTTATCGGGGAATAAATAACAGGTTTTGCAGAGGTTTAAAATTCCTTTAACAGAATATTTCATAACCTTAATAGTCTGCCAACCAAGTATCAGGTTCAAATACATCAGTAAACAGAACTTAAATAGTAACTGACAACCTAAACATCGCAGCATAAACTGTATCATAAGCATAACACACAGCATAAGCTGTATTCAATAACAAAGCATTGAATAGTATTAAGTATTCAGTTTCATTTAATGAAATATATATATATATATATATATATATATACCCAGAAAAAATGATATTCTTACTTATTCAGGGTCCTTCTCTTATCGGTGAAGAAATAAGCAGGTCTTGCAGAGGTTTAAAATTTATTATTTCAAAACATTAAAAGTCTGTCAACCAAGTGTCAGGTACAAATACACCAGGAAACAGAGCTTAAACAATAACTGACAACCTAAAGATCGAAACATAAACTGTATCAAAGCATAAGATGCACCATAAGCTGTATTCAATAACAAAGTATTGAATAGTTTTAAGTATTCAGTTTTCTTTAACGAAATAACTTTATTTTTTATTTTTACCCAGATAAAATGATATTGTTACTTATTCGGGGTTCTTGTCTTATCGTGAAGAAATAACAGGTCTTGCAGGGGTTTAAAATTTATTTAACAGAATATTTCAGAACTTTAAAAGTTTGTCAGCGAAGTGTCAGGTTCAATTACACCAGTAAGCAGAGCTTAAGTAGTAACTTACAACCTGAACATCGCTGCATAAACTGTATCATAAGCATAACACACAGCATAAGCTGTAAAGAATAGTATTAAGTATTTAGTTTTCTTTAATGAAATATGTTTTTTTTTTTTTTTTTTTTTTTTCGAGAAACTCAAACTTTAACTTTTAATTTTACGGTCAATGCTACTTTTTTTCCAGGTTGGTTGTATGTTTCATCACAACGTAAAATTACTGGCGATACATCATTCATCGTCTAAATGTATTTTTACGGGCTTTGACTGGTATCTCTACTGCCGGGCTTTGCCCGCAATTTTACTGCAGTATTTTTTACAGTGTATTGAATAGTATTAAGTATTCAGTTTTCTTTAATGAAATAAGTTTTTTTCCCTTCTTTTTACTCAGATAAAATGATACTGTTACTTGTTCAGGGTTCTTGTCCTATCGGTGAAGAAATAACAGGTCTTGCAGAGGTTTAAAATATATATGTAAAATAATATTTCAAAACATTAAAAGTCTGTCAACAAAATGTCTGGTTCAAATACACCAGTAAACAGAACTTAAATAATAACTGACAACCTAAACATCGCAGCATAAACTGTATCATAAGCATAACACACAGCATAAGTTGTATGCAATAACAAAGTATTGAACAGTATTAAGTATTCAGTTTTCTGTTTTCTGTAGTGAAATAAGCTATTTATTTATTTATTTATTAATTTTACCCAGATGAAATTATACTTTTTCGGGATTCTTCTCTTATCGATGAATAAGTACATAAATATGTATATTATATTTTTTAATAATGACATTTATATTTTTCTCGCTTTTATTTTTTGAATTGACATATTTATATATTTAAATCAATCATAAATAATCGATTGTGAGTGTTACTCACTTACCGCATTCAATTTTAAGGGTTCAGTTTAGAATCGAACTCTTATCTATAAACATTCCTTCAGAATTTTTAGTTTTGGTAGCTAATGCTTGGTTGACTTTCATTTTTAACAATTTCCAATAAAGTTGAAATGTGTTTAAGACTTCGGTTTGTCTGTCTATACGCGCTCTAACTCCTGTAAATATTCATGGAATTTTTGGAACTAATATATGTTATGCAAGTTCACTATCGGATGTTTCTTATAAAAAATGAAGTAAATGCCACCACTGGTTCGTGTACACCTACACCGAAAGTTTTCCAAAGCTTTGTGTTCTACGAGAGGTATTTCTATAAACCATATTTTAAAAATTTTATTTTGCACATACCATAATGAAATTCATACGTATTATTCATATGCACAAACACAAGCGCGAAAAAAAAAAAAAAAAAAATCTGGAGTGACTCCACTCGACTTTCCGAACATTGAGTAATTAACAGTTTTGTAGATAAAGTAAGGAAAGAGGAGTTCTTAAACAAACAAAAGGGATAAAACCATAATAAAGTGTTTGAGTATTTTTCTCCATATATTACACGATGTTTTATTTAACGCTACTGAACTTTGATCCCATAGATCGTAATGATAAAGAATTTTCGTTGCATCCCTGTAAAAAACCTATAAATGCTAGATTTACCAAAATGCTTATAGTTAGTGCAACAGTGATTTATAATATTCATATAAATTTTCAGCTCAATTGAATAAGGCGTTTAGATGCTATCGCACTTTTAACTAGTATGTTGTGGCCACCACATGACTTTCTTCTATATTTTCCTATACAAATTCACTCAGTAAAAATAATTTATTAAAATTGTTATTTTAAAAAAATATCTTCCATGGTAATGCAGATGATTTCCATATTAGAGAAGTAGTATAACACTAAATATCCAAAAAAAGTCAATTTTATTGTCAATATTACATAAAAAAAAAAAAAAAAAAAAAAAAAAAAAGATAACTTCATTTTAAATTATCGCAGATCTATGGTTCAACCATTCGTTTAAAAGGTACTGGCGAGCTCTTTTGAAAGATATCCATCAGGAAAATTTACTCCCCTCGAGGGAGAAGGCCTCCCCCCCTGGGGGGGGGGAGAGGCGAGGCTTCTACACATACAAAAAAAATTTCCCAGTTGACTGTCTCTATTATAAATAATTCTGGTAAATTTCATAATGATTATTAAAAAATAATTCTCTTTATGCACATTTATACAAAATTTTGTACTATACCACCATGTTAAAAATTTAGAAAAAGCGGGATGGCAACGCAACCTGTAAGACAATTTTTACCAAAAGTTGATAGGCATTAATTTATGTCAAGGTGCAACTACATACCATTTGTATGAAATTCTGTGAAGTAGTTCCTGAGATACAGTTGCCACAAAAGTTTGTCACACACACACACAGAGACTGACAGACAAACAGACAGACATTTTTACTTTCTTCTATATGTAATATAGAGAAAGTATTGGATTCGTAAAAATTTTCGACCTCGGGTTTTTGATGAATTTACACGTTTTGAGAGCTGTAGAACACGATTTGACCATTTTTAGAAAATGTCAGTCTGTCTGTCTGTCTGTGTGTGTGCGTGTGTGACAAAATTTTGTGGCAACTGTATCTCAAGAACTACTGCACAGAATTTCATACAAATTGGTATGTAGTTGCACCTTGATATAAATTAGTGCCTATCAACTTTTGGTAAAAATTGTCTTACAGGTTGAGTTGCCATCCCGCTTTTTCTAAATTTTTAACATGGTGATATAGGACAAAATTTTGTATAAATGTGCATGAAGAGAATTATTTTTTAGTAATCATTGTGAAATTTACAAGAATTATTTATAATAGAGATAGTCAACTGGGAAAAAATTTTTGTATGCGTAAGAGCCTCGCCACCCTCCCTGGGGGAGAAGTCCCCTCTCGAGGGGAGTAAATTTTCAAGATGGGTATCTTTCGAAAGGTCTCATCAATACCTTTAAAACGAATGGTTGAACTATAAATCTGAGATAATTTAAAACAAAGTTATCGATTTTTTTTACTTTTAACGAAAAAAAAACTTAGAAAAAAAATCTTTTTTTTTGAACGAAATTTAACCAGACTTGGTATTTTGTTGGCCCCTGACATAAACTGAGGCTGATTAGATTTGGGGATCAATCGCTCAACAGGTGCCGCTGTGATCGTATTTTTTCTAAATTTTTAACATGGCAGTATAGGAAAAAATTTCATATAAATGTACATAATGAGAGTTATTCTTAACCTGTGATTGTGAAATTAATATGAATTATTGATAATAGTAGTAGTTAATTAGGAAAAAAATTTGGGGCATCGCTCCCCCCCCCCCTAGGGGGAAGTACCCCTGCCCCCGGGGGGGGTGTGTAAATTTTCAAGATCGGTATCTTTCGAAAGGTCTCGTCAATACCTTTAAAACGAATGGTTGAACTATAAATATGTGGTAATTTAAAACAAAGTTATCGATTTTTTTTACTTTTAACGAAAAAAAAAATCGGTTTTTTTTTTTTTTTTTTTTTTTTTTTTTAATATTGTTATTGCGTGAATTTGTATAGGAAAATATAGAAGAAAGTCTTGTGGTGGCCACAACATACTAGTCTAAAAATGGTCAAATCGTGTTCTACAGCTCTCAAAACGTGTAAATCCATCAAAAACCCGAGGTCGAAAATTTTTACGAATCCAATACTTTCTTCTATTGAATATAGAAGAAAGTAAAAATTTGGTACTACAGGCCATAATGATAAAGAATTTTTCTTTGTGTCCCTGTAAAAAAACAGTAAGTGCTAAATTCACCAAAATCTATACAGTTCGTGCAACTGTGACCTATAACATGTGTACAAATTTTTTGTTCAGATTAAATAAGCGTTTAGACGCTATCGCACTTTTAAAATTTGGCCCCATAGGCCATAATGATAAAGAATTTTTCTTTGTGCCCCTGTAAAAAAACTGTAAGTGTCAGATTCTCGAAACTCTATACAGATTGAGTAACTGTGACCTATAATATGTGTATAAATTTTTTGCTCAATTGAAGAAGGCGTTTAGATGCTATCGCACTTTTAAGATTTTGGTCCCATAGACCATAATGATAAAGAATTTTTCTTTGTGTCCCTGTAAAAAAACTATAAGTGCTAGATTCACCAAAATCTATACAGTTGGTGCAACTGTGACTATGGTGACTTACAATATACGCACCAACTTTCAGCTTATTCGAACAAAGCGTTTAGACGCTAGCGTGTTCACTCACAGACATACACACACACATACATACACCATAGTAAAAATAGTGAAAACGGATTCAGGGGACCTCGAAACGTATAGAAACATGAAAATCTCGAATTCGGATTTTTGACATGATTACAATACTTTCCTCACTATAGTGTTCGGAAAGTAATAACCCAAGCAGCACCGAAACGTTCTCTGAACGTTCAAAAATTGTTCTACAAACACGTTCTAAGAACGTTCACTTTGAACGTGTTATAGACGTCTATTTGTCCATCTTGAAGCCGTACAATAGTACGGTTCAGAGAACGTTCAATGAACGTGTAACTATCACCATCGGTGTTATAGAAACGTTCTGAGAACGTTCTACGTATACGGTCTCAGAACGTTCTAAACGTCTTTAGAACGTTTTCAAAACGTTATACACATTTTCAGAACGTTCTAGAAAACGTACTGTAAACGTTCTAAAATAGTGTAGAAAAAAAAAAAAAAAAAAAAAAAAAACTGTGACGTCATTATAAAAATAAAAAAACACCACAGTACGGGCGTTTAAAAGTAAAAAGTACATATTATTACTTACAAACTTTGAATAAACACCATAAAATGCAATAAACTCGCAACAATTGTTTCGGGTCGAAAATACACACGACCCTTCATCAGGCGAATAAAGTAAGCACGAGTGCTGCAGTCAAAGCGGCAACGCAATTGGTGCGTTGCCGCTTTGACTGCAGCACTCGTGCTTACTTTATTCCCCTGATGAAGGGTCGTTTGTTTTTTCGACCCTAAATAATTGTTGCGAGTTTATTTCATTTTATGGTGTTTATTCAAAGTCTGTAAGTAATAATTTTTACAACGCCAGTTTTGTGGTGCTTTTTTATTAAAAATTACATAGCTGATGATGCAACACATGAACAGGATTATAAACTACTTTTTTTTATTCAAATAATGTTTGAGAAATTTTAACATACTTACTATTCCTTTAATTTCAACGTAATATGCATCAAAAATTCGATATTATATGACAGTTTTCCGAAAAAAGTGCCATTACGTCTCTTTATCCCTTAAAAAATTTCTTAAATTTTTTCATTGTTTTTTTTTTTTTTTTTTAATTTCTTTTTTCCCCTGATTTGAAGATAATGAAGTTATAGTATTAATTACAAAACTTTGAATAAACACCATAAAATGCAAGAACTCGAAACAATTGTTTCGGGTTAAAAGAAGACACAACCCTTCATCAGGCGAACAATGTAAGCGCGAGAGCTGCAAACAAGCACGTTGAGTGTGTTGAATGCGTTGCCGGTTTTTTTTTTTTCTTCTTTTGTAGCAGCTGCGAGTTCTTGCCTTTTATGGTGTTTATTAAAGTTTCGTTATTAATACTATAACGCCATTATCTTCAGATTAGGGGAAAAAAAGAATTTTTTTTTTTTTTTTTTAATGCAAAAATTTAAGGAATTTTTTAAGGGATATAGTGTTGACTTTCACGTTATGACAATTTTTGGGAATTACTGTCGTAGAATATGGAATTTCTCATGCATCTAAATTAAGTATGTTCAAATTTCTCAAACATTATTTGAATTAAAAAAAAAGTAATTCATATCCCTGTTGCTGTGTTGTATCATTCTTCATCTGCTATGTACAACTAAACTTTTGAATTATTTTGCTTGTTTTAATCCTTGGGATTCCGGATGCATCATCCTGTGAGTAATGTTTGTTTTTTATAGTTGTTTTCTGTTTGATTCTCTGTGTTCTTGAATTAATAGTTTATTCCAGGGGTGCAGAAAATGTTCAAACCTCGGAAATTTCCCCCAAACACAGTATAAATTTCCCTCAATAATGCAAAAATCTACTTTGCTATTCAAAGTCATTTGTTCTATGTAATAAATCTTTAAGAGAATAAACATACAGTGTAACATAAAAATATCGCTGTTAGTGTATAAGCACATCAAAGTAGCAAATTGTTATTTTTGATTTACATTTTTATTTTCTCTTAAAAAAATATTCAAAATTTCCTCCGAACCTCGTTCGGACGTTCGGACATGTTCTGCACCCCTGGTTTATTCCACTTTATTCTTCATTTTTAACTTCAATTAATTTCTTGTACGATTGGGTGTCCGCTGGTATAGCTGCTAACGAACGAAATCGTACATTGGTGCTCAAAGGTGAAAAAGGTCACCCCTGACGAGTTTTTTTTTTCTTTTTTTTTCTTCTTCTTTTTCACCGTTCTGAGCTTTTCCTTTAAAAAAAAAATGCTGTTTTTTTTTTTTTTTTTTTTTTCTTCTCGTTGCTTGTTTGTATCTTTTGATTTGAGTTTCATGTCGTTTTTACGCACCGGCAAAATTATTAAAATTGCAACGAATAATCTAGGAATAAATGTATGATTAGATTGAAGTTAAATAAAATAAAAATAAATAAACAAAAATAAATGTTTCAATAAATCACAATCAGTCTCCACAGGTTATTTAAATTTGTTGTAATTTCCTTCTCATTATTCTATGTGGTTTCAGTGATCTTATATCGGTTGCCTGGTTTTAACTACGATTAAAAATTCATTTATACATACATATATATATATATATTAATTTTTTTTAATACAGGGCACAAAGATAATCACGAGAATGTCTTTATCTCCGCAACTATTGGTCGCAAACATATAGTTTCAGTTACAAAATTTTTTTTATAAAAATATGAGCGGTATGACAAGTTTAAATTTAAAATATCTATTTTTTCAAAATTACAAAAACTAAATTTTTATACAGTTCCAGATCCCTATAGTGATATTTAAAAAAATTGACACTCATCCTAACAAAAAGTTTCATTTATATTCTCCCAAAATGGAACAAGATATTTAAAGTTTAGATTTTCTAACATATTTCGGCCTTCAATAAGGGATCGGTTTAAATATCCTATTTGGAATTTGTTTGCTTTTTCCCGGGCTTTATTAAAGAATTTTTCATTGTCTTTTTAATAAAGCCCGAGAAAATGCGAAATAATCCTAAATTTTGAAACTAACTATCTCAGACAATTTTGGGCGCACAAAAGTGAAACTTTTCGTGTTATATTTTTTAAGTTGAAAGTCAACTTTTACTACTAGCGTCCTGAAAACCGTATAAAAATTACCAATTTTTGTGATTTTGAATAAATTTATTTTTTTAATTTAAACGTGTCATATAATGAATGCTTACATTTTTTTAAAAAATACATTTTGTAATTGGAGAACGTCTGAGACCAATTGTTGCGCAAATAAAGGCCTGCTCTCGACTTTGCACCCTGTATATTCTAAACATTTCTGGGTACTACTTTGTAAGTCCATGGATAGTTTAAAAATATATTTGAATGCTGAAGTTCATAGAAAGTTTTAATATTCCAACATAAAAAATATTTTCGAAAATTAATGCACCAATACACCGCTAAAATTATATGCAATTGAGTTTAGAATATATTGTTAATTTATAATAATAAGAAATTGAAACGAAAATTTAAAAATTAGTTAGAAGGAAGAAATTTTAGAAAATTTCCAAATACTTAAATATAATTTTTTTAATCAAAATATTTAACATCCTTCATATTTTTAAATTTCAGTGCATGTGTGTATTCATATTTTCAGTTTACAGCAGCAGTTTACAAAAATTATGTTTACAGATATTTAAACTTATTCCACATGGCAATGTAATTGGTAATCATTAAATGTTTAAATTTCTTTAAAATGAGTCAACGCAATTTTTACTCATTTGATGTAATTATGCTATCATGGCATATTAAATAATAAACAAATGTAATTATTATTATTATTTTTAATAAAAAATATAGTAAGTATATTATTTATAATTAATATATCATTTCTTAGTATATTATTTATTTACTTATTAAATATATTATTTATTGTTTTGATAACGTTTTCCCTTTTCCGTTTTTATATTATGTTAGACATAAGTAAAAAGAAAGAAAGCCGTCCTCACCCAATCTCTGTCTATGATTATGCTAAAAACATAATTTTTACTTATTGGACGCCATTATTTTCTGGTTCAGAAGGTTAGTATAAAAAAAAAAAAAAAAAAAGAAAGACAGAAAAATTAAAGAAAGAAAACATATAGAAATAGCTTTTGTATAAATACTTTATAAATAAAACTATTGCTCTTTTGTATATATATATAATTATATTTCACAACAATTTTATCGTGTTGTATCCATTAATATAAATAGTTTTTATTCCAGAGAATGCTTGAATTCCAAACTTTAAAAGTCAATTTTTAGCCATTTTCATGATATACAGACGAGTGGCAAAATAATGTGTAATTTTCTGATTTAGCCTTTTTGTCAAACACATAGAGAAATCTTGATAAAGTGCATAGAACTTCATGGGTATAAAAAACCATGTTATTCCACATATATTTATGTAAAGATTTTGTCCAGAAAGAAAAGAAGGGATCTTAACGGTGTGTGTGTGTGTGTGTAAATTTTTATTTATAAAAATTTGCACTTAAAATGCGTTGTAGCTGTAGCATTTATTCTTATGTGGCTTCTTTAATTTATGTGTATTCATAATTTTGTCAGTATCACGCGCATTCATTGAGAATATTATTATTATTATTATTTTTTTTTTACTTTATTGAAAACTTGCGTAACATTTTTTGCTTATATAACATAAAGGGTTTTCAGATCAATTTAATGCCATTTCTAGAAAATTTGACATAGTGCATTAGACATAACATAATACAAATATAATATAAAAATATTAATATAAGATGAAATATGAGTATTTTTTCTAAATAAGTTTTAACTTTGCATCCACAAATGGTGACAAAGTTTTTTTTTTTTTTTTTTTTTTTTTTTTTACAAAATTTATTATCCAAATACATAAATACTCTGAAAAAATAACCAAAGCAATATCAGGGAAATTTAGAAACATATCATCGATAGAATTAGTTAAATTTAAAGCAGTATGAAAGAGAAGTGAATGATAAGTGGTTTTATAAAGATTTCAATTTAATTAACTTACAGTGTATTTCCAAGGACTTATTAAAAATAAAAATATGCATTACATACTTATACTTTTGTTTATCTTTCATAGTGCTTAAATTTCAACTAATTCTGTTGACGATATCTTTTTGATTTTTCACAATGTTTGCATGAGTTCTATACATTTAACTAAATAAAACCCAAAAATTTTTTTTCGTTAAATCTTGTGCATGCGCAGATAAATATCTTTTAGTAAAAATGCTCATTTTTTTGCATAAATTTAATGTTCTTAATCTCAGATTACAGAATGTTTTGTCTAATGTACTATGTCAAGTTTTCTAAAAATGACTTATAATAAATTAAAAACCGTGCTTATTATAAATAAAAAACACTTGAAAGTCTTTAATTTCGTTAAAGAAATTTTCTGTGATGGTGAATTATAAATGATAATTAAAAAGAGCGTCATAAAAACATGCTAAAACTACAATAAATTTCAAGCATTATTAATTACAAGATGGTGCCAAATATGTAAAAATATAATTTTATTAGTGGTTCTTTTCTTATCTTTGGGGCATTTTTTTTTTAACATATGTGATATAACATGTTATTTACACCCACAAAGTATCCATCAAATGTTTCTCAATATTTCCGACAAAATGTTTAAATTCGAAAGTATCGCTTTTTTTTCTTATTTGGTCCCCCATCATCTGTATACGTATATAAAGATGCACAATAATTATTCTGTGGATTACATATGTGCTTACACTTGTGTGTATTCAGACTAGCTTTATCTGAATTACTATTTGATTATTAATCATAAAATTGACAGATTCATTAATTACATACAGTACAATATACTCTTAATAAATATACGGCATTGTAGTTCTTAGATACTGTACAATGTATGTCTACTATGTACATATTTAATATTTATGAGTTTTGTACGTTATACACCAAAAATGATAAATTCGGAACAACAGTTTAAATTTTTCAAAAATATATATCTTAATAATGCGAAATGCATATGAAAATAAAACTTTAAAAGATTAAATTAAAACAATATTGTGCATTGTGATTTTACATAATGCCCAATGTTACATAATGTTTTTACGCAACCAGATACAAAAAAAAAAAAAGGATTATATTAACCAGAGTATTGTTTGTAACATTAATGTTCAGGTTCACTTAATTATATTTTTGTAGATCTCTATATAATTCAGATGAAAGAAAAATATAAAGCTACGCAGACTTATACATTTTTATTTATTTAAATTCGTTTAACCCTTTCAAAGGCTTTGGAATACATTATATCAAACCTAATTTTAATTCCCAACTGTAAAAACTTGTCCAAGAATTTTTTTAACAAAGTTTTACTTTAATAATATAGAAGAAAAACTCCATTTTTCTTTTTAATCACTTATATTTGTTTGTACGTACTGGTGGCAGATAATTTTAAATGATCAAAATTATCTTGTCCCTCAAAGGGTTAAGTGAGAATAACTTTTACACATTTAACATAAATATATTTGGTTACAAGAAGAAATATTTTTAGAAATTTCTTTATTAGCTATATATTGAAGAATGTTAAATATTGAATATAGCAGACATATTTTCGTAATCAATTAATTAAAGAGGTATAATAAAAACGCTTTAAAGATTAAATTGAAATACATGTATGCAAACATTCAGATGCATTAAACTTGTCTATCAGAGTTGACTTAAGCAAATTATTACAGTAAAATTCACGTCTGAAAAAGATGCATTAAATCTGAAAATGGAATATGAGAAAAATAAAGGGAAAAAAAAATATGAAACTCTATTCCATATTTTGTGTTGTGATTTTATTCCAAACTTTATAACAATACTCTGTACTTTGAGAGTTTAAATTTGTACATTTTTTACTTTTTTTTTTCTGATACAATATATATATATATATATAGTCGAATCTAATTAACGTAAACCGCTTATCGTGAATAGTTTCCACAATCCCCGCTAAAACAAAGGTCAGTTTCTCAGTTACTGACAATATAAACTACTGATAACATGAACAATTTTTTTTTATTCCCCATGAGATTCCCGTAAACGAGGTTCGACTGATATATATATATATATATATATATATATATATATATTATATATAATGTATGTTGCTTGGTAAAAAATCAGTAAGTAAGCTAAAAAAAAAAAAAAAAAAAAAAAAAATTCATCTAAATATCTCATGATAAAATGAGTATTTATCAACAACAGGTGGATCTGTTATTATTTAAGAACTACAATGTTAAAGTCAACTCTACCTCTTTAGATTTTGAAGCATGTATTTTATAGCCCCTGCTCTTTCCATTATATTACCATTTGATTTCGATGAATATAATAAAACGAAAAAGTACATTTTCCTTTAAAAAGAAATGAATGAATAAAAAAAAACAAATTAATTTTAATTAAATTTTAATTTTAATAAGTTTAATCTTTCCAGCTATATACTACCATTGTTTCCAATAAATACTACAAATAAATAAATAAATAAATAATAAAGATTTCTCTTTTAAAGAAATTATTTAAAATAAACAAAAGTAAAAAGCTGTTATACTATGAAATTTATACATTATGCATAAACATAACGGTTATAAATAAGATTTTATTTAAATTTTAATGCACTTTTTTTTTTTCTTTTACTTCATTACCATTTGATTTGAAGGTGACAAATAGGTTATAAATTGAAAATAAAAGAAACGCAATAGCTGTTTCAGGTCAAATTATCAGTCCGACTCTTCTTCAAGTGAAAAAAGAAAGCACCGAAATATTATTAAAGCAACTACGCATTCGTAAATTTTAAGTGAATTTCGGAGTAGTGCTGCTATCTATTAGTATTTTACAAGAAAGATATCTTACGAACTGCTATATAGTAAAACGCAACTCACAAATTATCTTAATTTCAAACTCTCTCTCTCTCTCTCTATATATATATATGTGTGTATATTTTGTCAAAAATATAAAAACATGAAACTTAATACAATATTTTAAATAGCTAAATGTAAAATAAACTTTTTGACTTTAAAAAATATACGAATTTAAAATGAATGTTGGATAAGAAATTAATAATCTCAAGAAATTCTGCCATAAAACGGAAATTTTAGAAACTGTTGTTATAAAAATTTCTTGTAAAATTTCTGTTTTTATTTCTTAATAAATTTCTGTTTTTAAACATGTTCTCTTAATATTAACCGTAACTGACTGTAAACATTTACAACATTAAATTAAATTAGCATTTTATAAGCAGGCTTTTACTCACATCTCTTGAGAAAATCGATGTTATTGAATTTAAGAAAACTAATACATAATCTCTTTTTTTAGCATTTATTACATGGATATTGAAACTGAAATATAATTTTCTGTCTGACCAGTAGAATCACACGTACATGGTCATAAACGGTTATAAAAATTAAAAGAATAAAATTCATAATATAAAAAAAAAAAAAAATTATCTACGTTATTTAATTTTTGAAAATTCTCCTTGATTTTGCACTAATATTGTTTATTAGTATAATCTGAATACATTTGTGCTTTACTTTGTGGATCGATTGATGAGTTAATTTTTATTTTTGTAATATTTTTAACTGTGGAATTTTCATGCAATTATTTTTTTTCTAATTCAAAAATTATATATATATATATATATATATATATATATATATATATATATATATATATATATATATATATATTTATGAATAAATCCACAAAATAAATGTACAGATGCATTTAGAGTATATTTATAAACTATAATAATATAAGATCGAAGTAAAAACTTAAGACTAAAGCATTTTAAACAATTTAAAAAAAAGATTAAAATTTGTAATTTTAATTTTTTAAACTTTGGTAGTATTCAGGAAATTTTAATATATTTAATATTCATACATTTCAATGCATATACAGACACTGTGAAACATACGCTGTGAAACCGGTGTAAACTCCACATTTTTTAAATATGAATATTTTTGCTTAATTTTACCACATTTAGTTACATCTTTCATTATAAAAGTGAAAAACCTCTAATTATTGCATTAAAATCCCATAAATGGCCTGACATTGTTTTTTCAGAAAACTAAAACTTCTAAATAATTATAAAAATGAAACTTCTAAGTTATTTTTCTTATAATTTATAAATTCTTACTACTCTGATTTGTTTTAAACGCTAAAAATAGGTAATGCTTACAAAATCTTAAATTGTTTTCCTACATATAAATTTGCAAAAAGTTCGTTATTTCAAAATCTATTTAGAAGGAAATAATTCACTTTACATTGAACGACCCATTATATGCAATACAAACAATTGTAAGACAATAATTTCAAAGAAAGATTTTCAACGTCCACCATACCCTTATTAAGACTGACAAAATGACACAAGCACACATACCTTAAAATTAGATTTATAAGAAATTAATATATGTTTTTTTCTCTTGATGATAAATTTAAATTATGTTTATTTTTTACACAAAAGTCCCGCTTATTTATAACAGAAAAAATATTTGATGTCATAATACTATTATGTGACAAGTTTTGCTTGTAAAATTTATTCATTGGTAATACTAATATTCAAATGCTGTTAGAAAACAAATTAGTAGTTAGATTTACATTAACAGCATTTTTCAATTTCTCGAGATAAAAAAAAAAAAAAAAACTTAAAAATAAGAAGTCAAACTTTTTAGCATCTGATTAATAATTATATACAAACTTTTATTATAAGTATGAATAAAGTATTAATAATGTATCAAAATATATGTATGTAAGATATATAAAGTAAATTCACTCTTACGTCTCTCTTTGATAATCAGAAAGTCATCAACATGAGAAAATTGATATGAAATCATTTGGTTTTCGCGCCTGAAAATTATGGAACTGGCAACCCTTGTTGGTAATTTGGCGGTCTAGTCAAATTTGGCAGCTTTCTATTTTGAGATAAAACAACAGAAGTAGTCCTTTTCATTTTGTGGCATAGTCATTATTTAATTATTAGGGGGGAAAAAAACTATTTTTGTTTTATGTAGTTACTTTAATGAAAAATGCAGAACTCAACAATTGTATTAAAAAAATGTTATTTAAATATTATGTTACAGAGTTTGTATTTAACAATATTTTGTTAAATAGTTTATTTTTATGATGAGGCAAGATATAAAAATTCGTCGTGTATTTAAAATGTTGCATGCTTGTTTTATTGAATTACATAAAATGCCACTTCAAGGAAAGCTTATCTAACTAAACAGAATGATAATTACAAAATCAAGCTAGTACGTCGTGGCCATTACAAAACTGTATTTTATATTTTCTTAAACAAATCCACGTTGTTCAATTAAAAGCAGTTATTTCTGCATTTTACATTTATGAAAAAAATGAGAGAAAGGAAAAAAACCAATAATGAAAAAAAAATATTATTTATTTATTTGTTTATATATATATATATATATATATATATATATATATAAATTCAATTATTTCAAATTATTACAGAAGCTTGATTCAACTATTCATTTTTAAAAATTGTGAGCTATTTCAAAAAATATTAAAAACATTTTGCCGGCACGAAAGAGCGGTTGTGAATGATGCTACTCCATATACTGTCGGCAGAAATATTATTGAAGCTCTAGTAAATCAAAATATTTGCACCTAAACTGTTTTGTTGAGTAAATATTTATCGAGTCATAATCTTAGTCTTAAGCTGTTTATAAAAAAGTAGATTGATGATAAAAATTAGTGATCAAACTAATATCTATATAATATTTCTCTAACGTGGACCAATTTCAATTAATATTTTTTGAAATGATATGATAGTGGTAAAATTAATAAAATACGTGAGGATAAAAAATAGTATTTAAAAATGAACAATATTTAAACACGCGGATTCAGTTCAATGATCTAATAAAGAAAACATGACGATATTTGTTTGAGGACATTATTTTATGAGAAATGTATTTTTGAAAGTTATTTCTGCAAAATCTTTGCAAGAGTCAGTATAAACCTAGCAATATTTCAAAGATATAAACAGAACATGATATATTATCATAAATTGGCTACAAAACGCAATAATAAAAAAATATTATCAATTTAAGTCTAGGATTTTTTTTTTCTTTTTTACAAAAAATTACGCTAAAATAAATAAAATGCCATTGCATACTTGGCGATTAAAATTTAAAAGGCGTCACAGGGGTCCTTTACTTAAACCGTACTGCCTGCGGAAGTATGAAAACTGAGTCATAAACCATGAATTTTATTTTGAAGCTTTTCTTTGAATAATTCTGGTTTCACTATTGCACAATATTTATTTGGATCTAATAATAATTTGGCTTCTGGTAAATTAAAATTTTAATTAAGGGGTGAAATTGATATAATATTTATAAGTTTCAAATTTTAAAGGTAAATAAGAAAAGAAATAAAGTGCGAAAATACCGCACGGGTTTGCTAGTATATATGAAACGTGGATGTGTGCTTCAGTAATTTTTCTGCCGAATGTACAAAAAGTTTTTTTGAATAATTATCAGTATTGTGTATATATATATATATATAATCATTTCACAACCATTAGTTAAAAATAATCTGTGTATTTTTATACTAAACGTTATTCTAGATGACTGCACGGATCGAAATTTTATCCTTTAAACCTTTAATTTAATCCTTTGCCGGTCCTATTGAATTTCCCTCTCCTTTTTTGAATGTTGTCAAATTTAAGGATTTTTTTTGTTCAATATCCACCAATAAATTTCTACTGCATCGGTTGTCTAATCACTTCGAAGTTTATTCGTCCATTATGTATATCAAATATCACTCCTCAAAATTATTGGTGTTCGTTAAATAAAAGAGTCCCTCAATTTGCCAATACTATGTATAGCGGTTTAGAGCACTAGGGCCGGCAAAGGGTTAATATAGGAGAAAATAAATAAATTAATAAATAAAACATTTTTTTTTAGCTGTTTTTAATTATTTCAACCTCAAGATTTGATCAAGCGTATGATTACCGTTTATTATTATTATTATTATTTTACTTACATCTGTCAAGAAGAAAGTATTGGATTCGTGAAAATTTCCGACTTTCGATTTTCGATAAATTCACACAGTTTGTGATTTTTGGAATATGATTCGACTATTGTTAGAAAATGTCTTTGTATGTGTGTCAGAAAGAAAATTTTGGACTCTGTTTCTCACGAGCCAGTGGACAGCATTTAACCAAACTTAATATTTGGCTAGACTTAAATTACTGCTAATTAGATTTTAATATGTGGCTTTCATAACATGTTGCTTCTATATTGCAATCCTACTGGACAGGCTCCATCTAATCATCTATAGTTATAAATACACTAAGCTTGTACATGTGATGGAAATCATGTAAATCTGTACTGATTTTATTTGGGTACAGTACAAAAAGCTAACAGACGACGATTTAATTTCGTTTCTGATAAGGTAAAACCTTGCTTCTCAGAGTAGGTAGTTCTTCTAAGGTATATATATTTCGTATGTTATTTATTGTTATTTAAATCCACCAAAATTGGTATATGATATTTATATTATTAAAATGTATGCTGATTCAATTCGGATGTAATCTATCCACAATGTAGCGTTGCTGTTAGTGTCTGGGATTTCCAGTTGCCTATACAGCAGCACCTATTGGTGAAAATTGTACGAAATTATATGTATAGAAAGTTAATTGTGAGAAGCTAAGTTTCTTGAAATTTTGTGCGAATAAATCGTTGGTGACGCTATTATATAGAATGGAATAAAAAAAAAATTTTAAAGCCGTCACAGTATAACTAGTTTTTTTTTTTTTTTTTTTTTTTTTTTCTGTTTTACTAATGCGCAAGATATTTATATTTTTATTGAAATATTACAGAAATTGCTACATTTTTACTATATTTAGTAATAAACAAAAGAGAAAAATCATGCGGACCACTTAGTTTATAAAACACCTGCACCCTACACCTAAACATACACTTTTGTACGTTTAAAATTTTAGTGAGTCCCCATATCAAACCGCTTACGGTATACACATACTTTCAATAAAAAATGAGCACGGTTACGATGTAACTGAGGAATTATAAAATATATTTTTGAAATTAGAGAACGAATAGACAGACAATGGTGTTGACAAACTTAAATTTTAAGCATATTTTTAACTTGTTGGAAAGTTGAAAACGTTTAACAAAATTTAAAACACACTTCGATCAATTTTCGCTTATTATCCTCTAATATATCTAAATATTTCTATATGGCCTTATGAATCATAAGCTAACAATAAAATATTTTATAGGAAACATGTTTTATGTGCATACGAACAGTATTTGATAATTTTATTACGTTTCGCGTAGCATATCTAAGTATGCTTTAAATAAACATTAGCAGGCTTTGCCCGCTTTGCTGCATAGTATATTTAAATAAATTCTCAAAATTCCATGTCATTATTAACAAAATCTCAAAAGAAAAAAAAAAAAAAAAAAAAAATCGCTGAAATCAATCGAAACTTAAGTTGATGTTCCAGCTGCGTTTGGTAATGGTTCTTCCGCTCGCAACATGATTAGTCTGGGTTTCCATTGCTTTCGGCAGCGTCTTACCCACTTTTTACTCTCCCTCTCCGGCGGGTAAGTTAGAAGTTTCGCGAAATACCACCGAAGTGCCTATTACATACACTTAATCAATACCCACCAACCAAAATTCGCCATTCCAAGATAATTTGAAGCAAAATTTTGGATTTTATAATGTGTGAAATTTGAAGGTATCGCTATTTTTTTTTTATAACGACCGTCATCATGAATGTAGACCATCAATTAAATCTCTTCTTTCATTTGACAGACACATCACTTCTCAACCCAAATAAATAAATAGATAAAAATAAAATAAAAATTACTACTTAATTATGCATTATCGGTATTTAAAAAAGACTGTTTTTATTTAAATATTAATAATAATTTCGTGGGACACTCACATGGCTGTCTCTTACTCTTACCTAGCATTTGAATACTATAAACGCAGATTGCAGATTAAAGTGTAAGATAACAAATACTATATATAAATCTACGTTTCGAAAATTTCAAACTAGTTTTAGGAACAGATATTATTTGACGAATAACTCTCTCAATGAGGAGGGGGGGGGGGACCCCGTTTAAATATATTGCATAATGCCTACTATAAAAAATTCTTGGCTATTATTAAATTTAAAAGTTCATTCCAAATTTTTCAGTCAACTTTCTTTCTCACCACTCTTTCAAGCTTATTAATCTTGAACAAACATTTTTAGCAACCTCAAAATAAACTTCAAAATACAAAATTTGAATTATCTGCAAATATTTGTTTTAAAATTAGCTGATAACAGGCATACACAAAGATTAACCATTAAAAATTTGATTTTAGTATTCAGGGAACCTCAAAACGTGTAATTATAGGGGAAAAAAAAGCGTTAAAATTTCCACTTAAAAAATTTCTTTGTTTACTCTGTAGGTTTGAAGTATTAATTATCATTCCTAGGTAGCCCTGTAGATGAATGGGGAATGATTTTCATGCCATATTTTACACTAAACATACTTTTATGCATATAAAAAAATATATGTTAACTTATTTTTGTTTAGTACAGGCTACAGATATTAAACTGTAAATAGCAAAAAAATTTCGCTCACATACCTAATGTATTTGAATTATCTTGGACGTCCCTGTACACGAAGCATTTGCTTGATCTCAAGCAAAAGCTAAGTGCAGCATCCCCTTACATGATTCAGATGTAGAATACTAAGTTTTCACATTCTGGAATTATTTGTTTTTGAAATGTGCTGATACCTGGCATACATGTACAGGCATACACAAAGACAGACAGACACACACACACACACACACACACAGATCAAATACAAAAACCTGATTTTGGGATTCAGGGGACCTCAAAATGTGCAAAAATATTGCAAAAAATCAGTTTCAAAATTTGACCCATAAACAATACTTTCGGGTCAAATTTTGGATTTTTCTTATCCATATCTGTGGATGAGAGAAAGAAAAGAAAGAAAAATATAAGCAATAATTAAAGAGAGGAAAAAAATAGCCAAATTAGCGATAAAACTGCCAAACCGTTTGACTTCCTGTAATAGCAGATGCTTGCTTATCGTTAAGTTAAAGCGCGAAAATTTTTGTCACATTCTTCAATTATGTTGATGCAATGCAGACCGAACCTTGTGCAGTTTGCTGATCAAGCAGTAGATTATTTATTCAATAACATCCTTGATTAGCAGATTTTCATGACAGAAGACAATCATTTTTATGCTATGTAGAAGATCTTAGAAAATTTATTTTTCTAAGGGTTTATTATTATTATGACAAATGAAAAAAAAAAAAAAAAAAAAAAAAAAAACGATAAATTTGTTTTAAATCATCAGAAAACGATGGTTCAATTATTCGTTTTAAAGGTGATATCGAATTCTTTTGAAAGATAATCATAGTGAAAATTTTTATCCACCCCTCCCCCATCCCCGTATACTTATTCCTAGGGGAAAAAACAATGTCCTATGAATAATAATAATAATAAAAAAACTGTTTGACTTATTACTCGTTATACAGCCAAATTGAATCAATAATGTATATCAAATGTATGTCACACAGAAGGTTTGGTGAGTATATATATTACAGAAGCTGATAGATAGCCTTTCTGTGAATGGAAAATATTGGAACGTGGCAGTGCCACCTGTCGTCCAATATGCACCCAAAGGCAATCTGTAGAGTTTTACGTAATATTAATTTCACGTACCAAATTTACAACATTTATAAATCACAGAAGTTGAGATTTTTCGTTTCCGTTATGAGATTACATTGCAACATAGCCACGCCACCTGTTGGCCGATGTGCATCCAAAATGGACCAGTAAAGCTTTACATAAAATCGATTTCACTTATAACTTCAGTGTATCACAAAATTTAAGTGTTAAATCACAAGAGTTAAAATATTGCCTTTCCGTTAAAATGATTAAATTGCAGATTACAACGCCACCTGTTGGACAATGTATACATCCAAATTGTATTAGCAGAGGTTATAATGATATATACCAATATATTAAGTTTAATGCATTTGTATACTATAGAAGCTGAGATATAGCCGTCCCATAAATGGAGGGTTTCATTACATAGCACCGCAATCTATCGGACGATATATCCTAAATGAAATTTAAATAACCTCCAATTTAGGGCAAGATCTAATTATGTAACAAGTTTGGTTGAATTCCATACATTGATTCATGAAATACAAAATTCACAAAATTTTTCCATGAGTTTAAAATTTTGTAATTTTTTTTCACCTCACCGCTACTGATTCTTGAAAAGCATTCTTTACTGACGTGCTAACAAAACGTTAAACTGAAAATGTAAAAAATGCTCTATTCTCTATCAAGCTAAAAATTATAAATTTCGAATAACTTACGAAGTTTTTAAATTAGAATGTTACAAATCTCTCAATAGGATTCTTATCAATATCATAAGCGATATTTTAAAACTGGTCCGATCTCTCTGCAATCATTTGTTCTTGAGATATCGTGTACATGGACTAACGGGCTATCACGCTAATAGGTGCCGATACCATACCAACCTTTTGACTTCCGGATTCCTCACGCCAGAAAACGTGTAAAAAAATCAAAAACTGAAGTCAAAAATTTTCATGATTAACCTAGTTTCTCAACCAATAGTACTAAAAAGTCATTTTGTCATATTCGTTATAATTACACTGTTACAGAACGTGTTATGACGGTGTTACACTTGAACGTTCTATATAGAACTAGAATTGTACGTTTTATAGATGGTACAAATCAAACATTTTCAGAACGTTCTAAATAATACCATTTCTGAACGTGTTTTAGAACGTTCTTTTGACACGAAACACGGTGTTTGAACTATTGAAACCGTTATTAGACGTTCACAGAACGTTCCTGTGCTACTTGGGAAAAGAGAGAGAGAGAGAGAAATTTTTCGCCGAATATAGAGTGATTAGTGTTAAAATTTGCAGGGTCACAAAAAATATTCAGATTCGTTAAATACTGTAATTTGAAGTTGCTGTGAATTGCATTTTTATTTTTATTGAACATTTTAACGTTTTTTAACAATTTTAAGAGTGATTATGTTTTGAATGAATCTACCTGTCTGTCTATCTGCACGTCTGTCTGTCTATCTGTAGACAGCGCACGTAAACATTTTCAAAATTTCTTCAGAATGACCTATGTTATTAAAGTACACTATGGCACGTTCCCTATTTAAAATGATATAAATAACCAACTGGATTGTTCACAAGGACCTTCAAAAGAATGCCAATTACTGCGTTTTGTGAGAAGCAATTTTATAAATCATGTTTAAGTAATTTTGTACTGCACAATACCATAATGAGATGGACATTTATTGTTAATATGCTGGAGAAATGCTTTCTATGGAATGTAACATGTTTAACTACGTTAGGATTTACATGACTACACTAAAATATGCATACACAAAAATAGCTTACAATTTGAAATTGCTAGAATAATTGCATTTTCGCTTGTGTTAAATGCTTTTAACACCTTCCAACAATGTATAAGATTGATTTTGAATTCAGTTTGTGTGTCTGTTTGTTTTGTGATGCAGGCAAAGTTCATTTGCCGTTAAAGGATGCAACGTACATTTGAAAAGTGTTAATAATCCATGCTTTCTCATTCTTATTTTTTATTACGCTGCAATTTTATCTGTCTAAAATGTGAAGATGGATGCGATGTCAATATCAGTCTTTTAATAATACTTGAAATGATCAATTGTGTTTAATTTCGATTTTATCTATTGTATAAATCCAAATTCATCATACTTGGTGTCTGTTTCAATACATCGATATTTATGGGAAGAAATTTACAAACCCGCTTATTAACCTTGTATAGCAAACTAGCAAATGTTATGGAAGGTTATATGACAAACATTAGAATGCAACTTTTGTATAATACTTGCAATTGTAAAATAAAATCTTATATAAAAGTTTGTTTGTTAGTTTGTTCGCTACACAAATACACACTCTTTGACGAATCCGTAAAAAAATTGGCATACATGTTCCTTATCACGTGGATAGTCTCTACTCTACGCTATTAAAAAGTTGCTCTCCCCATTCAAAAGGGAAAATGGTTTTAAAAAGAGAAGAAAGAAAAGGTATGATATGCAATTTGGGAACTGATTTGATCAGAAATTTGATATTTGGTATGAAAATTCAAATTCATCGTTAAAATTCATATTCACTGCGCTATTAAAATTTACTGAACTGGATTGACGGGGTTGAAATTGGGGTAAAAAGAGAAATATGCTGTGCAATTTAAAAACCGCTTGAGATAGAAATTTGATGCTCGGTGAAAAAAATAATAGTTCATATTCACAACGCTATTAAAAAGTTGCTCAATTTTTTTAAAGGGGAGTTAAATGGAAGTAAAAAGTGGCGATTTGTTGGTGCAATTTTCTAGCTTCTTGAGATAAATCTTGATAGTATTTGATTTTATTTAAGTTCATATTTTCCGCAATATTAATAAAAGGGTTAAATAAAGTTAAAAAGAAGGGATCTGTTGTATAATTTGGAAACAGCTTGAGACTTTGTTAATTTATAATTGTTAAATTTTATTTTCTATTTCATCCTCATTGCATCACTTTCTCTCAGATGGTCTCAGAAAATACCAGGTACAGTCGGTAACAAAAGTGTCCGAACACTAGCAAAAATTCCTATGTAAAAAAAGTACACTTCGTACGGTTTTGTTAAATAAATCCTTGTCGAATCCTGTTCTTATTCAGTCTAAGAACAAGATTCGATAAGGATTTATTTAACAAAGCCGTATGAAGTGTACTTTTTTTACATAGGAATTTTTGCTAGTGTTCGGACACCTTTGTTACCGACTGTATTTCAGTTAGTGAATTATAATGGTTATATTTATTATTGCTTATAAAATGTTTTTAGAATGACGAAGCTCTTTCTAGTTCAAATATTCTTTTCCAATATAATAAAATTAAAATCTAATAATGAATAACACAGTTTCTGATGTTCCCTCTCACTTATATTCGTCATTCAAACAACAACAGAAGTTTCTTTTTTGTAATTCATGCAATTTTATGTCGAAAAAAAGTAATATAAAATTCTTTGCCAGTGACAAAGATCATATATAACAACTATGAGTTATAGTCTCATCTTGATGAAATCCATTTATTTAATATATGTTCAACTTTAGAAACAGTCGTTTGTATTCTGGCAAAATGTTCCCCCATATAATGATGAGATCTTAATAAGAACTAAAATATACTACACTTAGAGTTTATTTGTATTCATGATCTAATTTGGAACGAATACAAGAAGAACTGTATCTGTCTTAGAATCTCTGAAGCACTCTAGCTTTATGGAATTAGATATCATCTTAGACAAGAAAACTCAACAGTTGACCACTAGATTTGCAGTTATAACTTCATCGTAAGAAAACAGCGTAGCAGATGTTAGTTTTTGTATTAATTTTTACTCCACTCTTGTAGGGGCAATGTATATTTACTTTTATCTCCCGGTTATCTGATGAGGGCTTGGTGCTCAGTATCTTAAGGCAAGACAGGAAACAAACATAAAACTGACAGCTTAAAAAATACCTTTATCAACATCGTAAATTAATCTAGTTTTACGGTTTTAACATTGCTCATAATCTGCAAGAGTAAAATGGAACAGTCAGACAACTCAGATTTCTTTTACGACAAGAATGATGGCAAAGTAAAAATACTCGAGATTTATAAATTGTTTTCACTTAGTTATTAGAGTACAAATAGACTGGCATATGTATCTTCTGAGAGAAGATAAAATGCTTTGCGGCCTATAAAAGGAGTTTTTGTGGTTATAACTACCTAAGTGATGACAAGTTTATTTTATTAGTTAGGTGGGGCTTTAGAAAATACTCTGGATAATCATTTGTATTTTGATCATGTTTGATAAGTATACTTCAATACAACAGGACTGGGTATAAGCTTAGGCACACCTAACACAATCTAGGGGGACTATCTTTTTTAGAAATGTCTATTAAAGAGCGTTTAGTTACTGCCCTAACAAAACATTTAATGTTTTAAGACTTTTTTTTTTTTTTTTTTTTTTTTTTAATAAGAAATGAGTATATGTAAAGAGTATTAAAAAAAAAAAAAAAAAAGAAGAAGAAAAAAGAAAGCGCTAAATAAAATAAAATTTAGGCCTTAGTTCAAATAAGCTTAGCTGAGGCCCATGTGTTTATACGTTCGAATCTATGAGTTTACCTGCACCGATAAAATATGCACATTTGCAAATTAGTATAGGTAATAGAGGTAAATCTGCAGAGGTAAATCTTTTAAACATTGGTATTTTTCCAATACATTTATTTTAATACAGATATATTTATGTTAATCTATGGTATATTACTGCAAACTATATTAATCCTTATACAGTTTGAGGTTTCTACCTGTAAACTCATATTAAAATTTAGAAACTTTTTTATCACTGGTTATGAGCTTTATGTAGAGAAGAAGCAATATAAATGAATATTTAAATTTTTTTTAAATAATAACAAGGATATTTTATTAAGAGGTTCCTAATAGTTCAGTTTTTAATTCATAGAACTTTGAGAACGGTCCATTGATTAGATCCTGCAAAGGATGTCGTAATGTTATCAAATAATTCGCAGCAGTTTTGTACGTATTCCATCTTTGAGAATGGTAGGACAGTAAGTTCATCCTTCCTGCTCGCCAACATCGCCATTATTCGAGTCATTCGAAGATGGTAACCCACTCCTTCCAAAGAATCGGTAGAAAAAAAAAAAAAAAAAAAAAAAATAGAATCTTTGTAGAAGAAAAAAAAAAAAAAAAAAAAAAAAAAAAAACCTGAAATATCAGCAATTTTGAATATTTTGATATTTCTATTATGATTCTATGTACTTATGGTTCAAAACTTATGGGCGAAAGTTTACTGATAGCAAGTCCTAACTTCAGTACATTTTCAAACTTTAATGTTTCTTTTCTCAAACGTGCTTTTTTGCCCCTATCTGTAAGATATCTTATCGTGAAATTAACCTATTGGTTTATTTATGGCCTTAAAATATTTGTACATGAAAGAAATTAAGGACTTAAAGGCATTTCAAAATTTACTATTTTAAAAAAATACGTAAAGCCAAAGCGAGTACAATATTAAGCGGCACAGCATAATACAAAATAATGTCCGCTTACTGCAGCGCCAATTGCTATTAGCGGTCGGGCGGCAAATAAAAACAATCGTTGGAAAGGATTGCGATTCAGCCAAAACGTGTACCGCATTTGGCAAGTTAGCTTTTTCTTAAATCGCCAAGATTTAATCGCCAATTTTGTTTGTTGTTTTTCTCGGACCTCGGTTTCTTGTTGCTTGTCGTGTGAGACGGAAGAAGAAGAGTCTGTTCAATTCAAGCATACAAATTTGATGTATACGCCGTAGAAAAAATTATGGAATAAAGTGAACTTTTACAACAAATTTTAATTTTAGGAAAACAAACAAATGATAAAAAGCTTGCTTTGATAGAAAGATTGTTTAGTATGATGGTTTTTAAATGCAAAATTATGAATTAACACCATTTAAATAGACGTTAAAATGTATACCATCTTAAAAAAAATAAATAAACAAATAAAATAAACACAAATAAATAGAAACAAGTATTGCAAAAACATAGTGAAAAGTTTATTAAGAATTTATTTAAATCAAGAAGAAGAGATTATTACAGTATCAACTTTTAAACATCAAGGGGAAAAAATATGTCACATATGCATATTTAATCATTCGTATGAAATTATACTATTTTAATAATTTTTCAGGTAATAATTAAAATCTTTTGCAAAAGTTAGCATAACATTGAGGTATATATATTGAAGCAGTGAATGCTGGAGAATACAATTTATAATCTGAATCAAGTATTTCTGTAATATAAATAAAGTTATTTATAGAACAATTAAATCACAAAAATCTTACTGTGAAATAACTTAAACAAAATTTGCAAAAGAAAAACACAGCTCATATAGAATTTGCTTCGGATGGAACGTAGAACTGAACAACAGAACGAATGAAAACAATGTAAACGTAAACTTGTATATTAACCGAATATGCCAAGTCGCTGCGCCAAGATTTTTCCGGTAACCATAAAGTGTGACATTGTTTGTTTACATTTGCCGCCCGTAATGGCCGACATTGGGAGGACATCTATCTCCATAGGAGTTGAGCTGCTTACTATTGTACGTGCTTTGCGTAAAGCATAGAAATTTGAAAAATTTTCTAAAAGTTAAAATGTTTAAAAAGTTATTTGACTTATTATTTTACTAAAAATTAATTTATTTTGTAGATATCTTTTATGAAAATGTGTGTGTAAAACTTTACAGTAATCGGCGACGAAGTTTTTTTTTTTTTTTTTCTAAAATCTTTCGAATTGTGGCAAAAAAGCAGTTTTGAAAAAATACGCGTTAAAGTTTAGAAAAGCAGTGAAATTCCAAACTGACATCAGTTACAATTTTGTTCATAATTTTTGTACCAAAGCTCGTAGAATCATCAATGAAACATCAAAATGTTCAGAATTGTTGAAATATCAGCATATTATTATTAATAATAATAATAATGACCATCTTCCCTCAGGAACGATTCCGGTTTAGACCGCTTCAAAACAAAGACTTTTGGTAGCCATTTTTTTTCCCTTAGAAAGGCTATGTATTTTTATTTTTATTTATTTATTTTTTTATTAATCTGCATAAATGTTAAATCATTAGAAAGATCTTTCAAATCTGAAAATTTTTTGTGCTTGCACTTTTCTCTTAATCTCAATATGTAAAAAGATTTCAACGAAAGTTTATAACTACCATTGCAATTGTAAAATACCCATGGAGGATAAAATTAAAATGTATTATAAAATTCAATCATAAAAATTATGGGCTAATAGTTATTAAATCATTTTCTTGCAATCATGATAATGTACTTATCTGATATAAACAAACAGTTGATTGTTCATTCGGTGCAACTTGCTCATTAGTCCCGTCAGGTACAACTTGCATATTAGTCCCGTCAGTTAGTGTATAGCGAAGCAGGCAAAGCATTCGTTGATTCACTACCTTAATTGATTTCACATTCCGTCATTTTTGACGGGGTTATATACTAGTACTAGCAGGCTACGCCCGCTTCGCTGGTCACTATTTTTAAATGAACCATTATAATTAATGAATTCTCAAAATTGCATTAATTTTTATCATGTGAAAAAAAAAAAAAAAAAAAAAAAAAGAAAAAAAAACTCTGATCGGGAAAAATGTCGCACCGGGTCCCCACTGCCTTCGGCAGCATAGACCCGTGCGCGATGCGCACGCGCGAATGCATATATATGAGCGCAATAAAAATTTTACAAATTCGAAAATATCCGCAATCGATTTGAAAGTATCAAAAACCTCTATGCACCAGTTTTGAACGATCTATCTCTATTTTTATTTTTTTGCCCCTCCGCTCCCTCCCCCCTTCCCGCCCCTCCCAATAATTTTAAAAATTCAAAAATATCCGCAATCTATTTGTAGGTATCGAAAACCTCGATGTACCAATTTTGAATGATCTAACTCTATTTTTTTTTGCCCCTCTGCCCCCCCTTCCCGGCCCTTCTAATAACTTTACACTTTCGAAAATATCCCCATTCGATTTGCAGGCCTCTAAAATCTATCTGTACCAATTTTGAACGGCCTAACTGTATTTCTATTTGTTTTTGCCCATAGCCCCCCCTTACCGCCCCACCCCCTTCCCGCCCCTACTAATAATTTTACAAATTCGAAAATATCCCCAATCGATTTGTAAGTATCGAAAACCTCTATATACCAATTTTGAACGATCTAACTGTATTTTTATTTTTTTGCCCCCCCCTCTCCCCTCCCCCTTCTCGCCCCTCCTAATAACTTTACACTTTCGAAAATATTCCCATTCGACTTGCAGGCCTCTAAAACCTATCTGTACCAATTTTGAACAGCCTAACTGTATTTCTATTTGTTTTTGCCCATAGCCCCCCCCTTCCCGCCCCTCCTAATAATTTTACAAATTCGAAAATACCCCCAATCGATTTGTAAATATCGAAAACCTCTATATACCAATTTTGAACGATCTAACTCTATTTTTATTTTTTTGCCCCCACTCTCCCCTCCTTCCTTCTCGCACCTCCTAATAACTTTACACTTTCGAAAATATCCCCATTCAACTTGCAGGCCTCTTAAACCTAACTGTACCAATTTTGAACGGCCTAACTGTATTTCTATTTGTTTTTGCCCCATAGCCCCCCCCTTACCGCCCCACCCCCCCTACCCGCCCTTCCTAATAATTTTACAAATTCAAAAAAATCCGCAATCGATTTGTAAGTATCAAAAACCTCTATGTACCAATTTTGAACGATCTGACACTATTTTTATTTTTTTGCCCCCCCCCCTCCCCTCCCCCCTTCTTGCCCCTCCTAATAACTTTAAACGATCGAAAATATCCCCATTCGACTTGCAGGCCTCTTGAACCTATCTGTACCAATTTTGAACGGCCTAACTGTATTTCTATTTGTTTTTGCCCCATATTTGTTTTGCCCCAAATTAAGGTAAGGTAAATGTATCAAAGCGGGGAAGATTTTTTTCCAGGCAACGATTTTTCGGTATTTTTTTTTTTTCCTTTTTTTAAAAATCATTTTTTAAACATTTGTATTTTCTATGTTCGTTAGACAGAAGTACTAATACGACAAACGAGGTTTCAGAGGAAGCCATGCATAAGTCACTTTGAATTACCTAGAAGGCATGAGTGCGCAGTTGAGGCTTTAATGATAAACTCGTGCCTAGTTTTTTCACCTGATGATAGACTTTGCTATTATTTTAACTTAAAACAACTGTTGATTTTTTTTTTCCAGAATTTATAGCATGTACTTACAAAGTTATTATTATTTTTTAATTAATATTACTTTAATTTAATCAGGTTAATACTTAATATATAGATGTTTTAAACAAAAGAAAAATCTCGACAATTAAAAATACTATTTTTAGAACTAGGAAGACTATTATTACTTACAAACTTTGAATAAACACCATAAAATGCAATAAACTCGCAACAATTGTTTCGGGTCGAAAAAACCACGACCCTTCATCAGGCGAACAAAGTAAGCACGAGTGCTGCAATCAAAGCGGCAACGCACAAAATCGTTTAAAATGAAAAGAAAAAGTATATAAAGTAGAAACTAAATATAGCTACTGGTGTGAGTAGAATTGTACCAAAAAACAAGGAAATAAATAAATGGGTGAGATTAAACACATAACAATCAAAGGATAACAAAAATTAAACTAAAATCTAAGTTACGTGAGTAATTTCCAAGCATCAGAGAAGAAAGGAGTGGAAGAAATATCATTAACAAGATTTTTCGAATTTTTAAATATGTAAAATGCTTCATGAATATCCAAATGGGAGGAACAGACAGGAGATGAAATTATGTTAGTTTTGGAAAAATCAAAGCGATGACCTTGAGACCAGCAGTGGGAAGCAATAGAAGATTTGGTAATCTCTTCATTACGAACATTCCGACGGTGCTCATTTATTCTGTATTTCAAACGCCTCCTAGTTTGACCAATATAACCTAAGTTGCAGGACGAACACGGAATTGAATAAATTCCAGAACGGTTTTCGGTGGGAATGGGATCCTTAAGAGAAGATAATTTAATTTTATTGACGGGTTTGTAAATAACTTTGAAACCAAACGGTGAAAGAATTTTAGAGATTTTAAAAGAGAGTGAAGAATAAAAAGGTAAAACAACTGGGATGAGACTATGATCGTTTAATTTGGGAGCAGAACGTTTAGGATTCTTAAATTTATATAGAGCTTTATCGATGATAGATGGGTTATAGCCACGAGAGAGAGCTAGAGATTTTAAATAACTAATTTCTTTCGAAAGATTAGACGGATCAGAACAAATGTGTAAGGCACGGTAAACATAAGTGTAAAAAGCAGACATTTTTTGTTGAGGGGCGTGGTTAGAGAGAGCATGCGGCGGCAAAGAGACTGAGAATGGTTTTCTAAAAACAGAAGTTGAGAAACAATCCTTTTCTTTATTCACAAGAACGTCAAGGAAAGGCAAAGAGCAATCCTGTTCAACCTCAAAAGTGAATTGAATGCATGGGTCAATCGAATTGACCAAAGAAAGTAAATTGGACAAATCGACGTCAGGGGAGACAAGAACGAAAGTGTCATCCACATATCTAAACCAGTGAGGAAATTTATATACACCGAAGAGTTTTTCTTCAAAATAGTGCATATAAATGTCGCAAAGTAAAGGAGAGAGAGGACTACCCATGGCCATACCATCATTTTGGGAATAATAAGTACCATTAAAAATGAAGGCAGTTTGCCTGATACACAAATGAACTAAATTTACAAGCTCCTCAATTTCAATAGAAGAATAATGGAATTCACGTAGTCTTCTCTCTAAACAAACCAGAGCACCTTGAACCGGAACATTTGTAAAAAGTGACTTTACATCTAGAGAAATCATAGTATAGTTAGATGGAGAGATGCATTTAATTTTGTTCACAAAATCATACGAGTTTTTTACAGTATTAAGATTAGTAGAAGTAAGATGAGAAAGAGAGTTTGAAAGAAATCGAGCAAGATTATAAGAAGCCGTACCAATATTAGATACAATAGGTCGAAAGCAGAGAGTGGGTTTATGAATTTTCGGAAGTGCATAGAAACGAGCACAATTGGCAGCAGAAGGAATTACCATGCGTTTGGTATAATGGCTTATACCAAACGCATGGTAATTCCTTCTGCTGCCAATTGTGCTCGTTTCTATGCACTTCCGAAAATTCATAAACCCACTCTCTGCTTTCGACCTATTGTATCTAATATTGGTACGGCTTCTTATAATCTTGCTCGATTTCTTTCAAACTCTCTTTCTCATCTTACTTCTACTAATCTTAATACTGTAAAAAACTCGTATGATTTTGTGAACAAAATTAAATGCATCTCTCCATCTAACTATACTATGATTTCTCTAGATGTAAAGTCACTTTTTACAAATGTTCCGGTTCAAGGTGCTCTGGTTTGTTTAGAGAGAAGACTACGTGAATTCCATTATTCTTCTATTGAAATTGAGGAGCTTGTAAATTTAGTTCATTTGTGTATCAGGCAAACTGCCTTCATTTTTAATGGTACTTATTATTCCCAAAATGATGGTATGGCCATGGGTAGTCCTCTCTCTCCTTTACTTTGCGACATTTATATGCACTATTTTGAAGAAAAACTCTTCGGTGTATATAAATTTCCTCACTGGTTTAGATATGTGGATGACACTTTCGTTCTTGTCTCCCCTGACGTCGATTTGTCCAATTTACTTTCTTTGGTCAATTCGATTGACCCATGCATTCAATTCACTTTTGAGGTTGAACAGGATTGCTCTTTGCCTTTCCTTGACGTTCTTGTGAATAAAGAAAAGGATTGTTTCTCAACTTCTGTTTTTAGAAAACCATTCTCAGTCTCTTTGCCGCCGCATGCTCTCTCTAACCACGCCCCTCAACAAAAAATGTCTGCTTTTTACACTTATGTTTACCGTGCCTTACACATTTGTTCTGATCCGTCTAATCTTTCGAAAGAAATTAGTTATTTAAAATCTCTAGCTCTCTCTCGTGGCTATAACCCATCTATCATCGATAAAGCTCTATATAAATTTAAGAATCCTAAACGTTCTGCTCCCAAATTAAACGATCATAGTCTCATCCCAGTTGTTTTACCTTTTTATTCTTCACTCTCTTTTAAAATCTCTAAAATTCTTTCACCGTTTGGTTTCAAAGTTATTTACAAACCCGTCAATAAAATTAAATTATCTTCTCTTAAGGATCCCATTCCCACCGAAAACCGTTCTGGAATTTATTCAATTCCGTGTTCGTCCTGCAACTTAGGTTATATTGGTCAAACTAGGAGGCGTTTGAAATACAGAATAAATGAGCACCGTCGGAATGTTCGTAATGAAGAGATTACCAAATCTTCTATTGCTTCCCACTGCTGGTCTCAAGGTCATCGCTTTGATTTTTCCAAAACTAACATAATTTCATCTCCTGTCTGTTCCTCCCATTTGGATATTCATGAAGCATTTTACATATTTAAAAATTCGAAAAATCTTGTTAATGATATTTCTTCCACTCCTTTCTTCTCTGATGCTTGGAAATTACTCACGTAACTTAGATTTTAGTTTAATTTTTGTTATCCTTTGATTGTTATGTGTTTAATCTCACCCATTTATTTATTTCCTTGTTTTTTGGTACAATTCTACTCACACCAGTAGCTATATTTAGTTTCTACTTTATATACTTTTTCTTTTCATTTTAAACGATTTTGTGCGTTGCCGCTTTGATTGCAGCACTCGTGCTTACTTTGTTCGCCTGATGAAGGGTCGTGGTTTTTTCGACCCGAAACAATTGTTGCGAGTTTATTGCATTTTATGGTGTTTATTCAAAGTTTGTAAGTAATAATTTTTACAACGCCAGTTTTGTGATGCTTCTTTATTAAATAGGAAGACTATTAGTTTCAATCTGGGTAAAAACGCCGTCACCAGTTTTTCTAGACCAGGTTTGTGTAACACCAAAATAAATTAGAAATATCCGACCTAACGTTACAAATTCAGTACCAAATTAAAGGGGCGATTTTTCTCAATAAAGGGGTGCATACAGTTTTTCGACACGACAATTAGATTTTTTAAAGTCAACTAAAGTACGAAATTGAGGTGGCAACACTTAATTTTATTTCATTTCAGTCATTTTAAAAAGTACCTGGCCCAGTTTTACGGTCAAAAAATGTGATAAAAAATATAAATTAAAAGTTAAAAAAAAAAAAAAAAAAAAATTAAATTTTACAGATTGAAATTAATAGTCCTCCGTACTAAACAAAATTCTGTCTTTGACAGAATTTTTACTTTTTATATTTAATTTTCAACAGTCAGAGAGAGAATGTAAAACAAAATCGCAGTTAATGTTTTTTTTTTTTTTTTTTTTCTTTTCCCGATTATTTATGATCAGCTATGTGTCTAAAAGCTCCTTTTGTAATTAGTTTATCAATTTTCAAAAGAAAATATGTAGTAAACATTAAAGGGTTAAAGGAGTGAATTATTCTTTGGCGTCCATCTAAAAATATTGTCTGGGATTAATGAACCTAACCACTTTTTATCCAGAGAGAGAAGGGGTGACGAATCGATTTAAAACTGCATTTTTGCTTTCAGTTCAGTTATTAAAAAAAGAAAAAAGAAATGTTTTTCTCACTTTCATCATCTTATGATAATCATGAAGTTTCAGCAGAACGTGACTTATTTTAACAAAAGCTATTTTACATTTTCACAAAAAAGGAATTTTTTTTTTTTTTTTTTTTAATCATGAGTGATTAGCTTTATTTGTTATTCTCCATGACTTTATTATTTCGAAAACACGATGACAGTAAATTAAATATTATCACACACAGCTTTGTTTGATTAAGATACTATAAAGAAAGAAAAGAGAAAGAGAATTTTCTAATAGTTCATAATAATAAAATTGTTGCATTTTCAATTCTGATTATAAAATTTTCATACATCGTTTATTGACGATAGCGTAGCACTATTGCAACGTAAAACACATTCAACAACAGCTCACTCATCGCTTAGTAATTTCATAGATATAGTAATATATACAGATCTATCCTCGATTGTAATGAAATACTCGCCCTCTGGTGGGCTAAGGTGAAATTACAATTAACATGCATAGCTTTCGAATTCATCTAGACGCCATTGCTTGCCGATATTTAGTTTCACATATATTTATTGAATAAAAATGAATAAATCCGGTAAAAAAGATAACACTTACTGTTGTGTGCCACAGTGTAACTCCAAGAATAAAAAAATCCAGAATTAAGCTTCCATTTGTTTCCAAATGACAAATTTAAAATTTCAGTTGCTTCGGCTAATGCAAGTAAAAAATTAATCAGATGATTTGAAACTAATATTTGTTCAGCTTCAGTTAAAAATCTACTTCCGATCGAACGTTGAATCAACTGAAATATTTTTTTTTCAAAAAGCAATCAATTTTCCACGATGTAATGGCGAAGAAATTATAGCACGAATATTAAGTAGTAATACAAATAGAACAAAAATTAATACACGTGGCCATTTTATTTACTAACAACAAAGCTGAAAAAGCGCCATCTATCGATCGTTACAAACGCGGATCATCCCCATGCTATCGTGCAAAGATTTTTGATGTCGAAAAGAAAAGCTCTGAAATCAGCTATAAAGTGGTATTGAAAAAAAGAAAAAAAAAAAAGAAAAATTAATTTGGAACTGTATCTAGAATTTTTTATTCACCTTTAGTAATTGAATTATTCATAAATTTTATTTGCTGAAATATTCGTGTGTATTCCCGTGTGTATTCACTCGGAGGAAGACGGCCATATTTTGGTAAAATCGTCGTTTTTTCCCAAGTGAAAAGGAATCACTTTTTTCTTCCCAATGATCAATCTATACATTATTACTATATCTATGAGTAATTTATATAGACAAGTTATCCTCATGTTATCGAGCAAAGATTTTTTATGCCGTAATAAAGTTTTGGCATCAGCCATTAGTGAGTATAATACTCGGAAATAATAGGTAATAAAATAGAACACTGATCGCCAACCGGTGGTCGCAGAAAATTCTTGACATTATTTGTATTTTTAAGGATGAGGGTACATAACAGGGTTTTTCGGCCCTCTGGAATTTAAAGTTCTCATCTTATTATATGAATGGTTAGACCACTACCGATTAAAAAATAATGCGAATTAATTCCAAAAGTTCAGTATAATGCATAGATATAGTAATTTATATAGATCTATCATCCCATTGTTATCATGCAAAAATTTTTGATGCCGAAAAATTTTTTGGCATCAGTCATATAGTGGTATTGAAACCATAAACCATTGAAACTCGGCAATTGTAATAGAATAGAATAGAATGTTGATGAATTTTCAAAATGTCGAAATATTGCGTCTTTTAATTCTTCTAATGAATTTATGAGAAGAAATGGATAAGTTATCATAAACGTAAATTATATTTGACTAAATTATGAAAAATATAGTTTTTATAATCAGTTGCTTTGTTGTTGTTGTTGTTGTCGTCGTGTATCGTGTATGACAAAGTGCAAAAGTGATAAAAAAAAAAAAAAAAAAAAAAAAAAAAAAAAAGGGAGATAAAAACTAAATATTGCCAAAATCGTGGATCACAGCCTTGGCAATGTCTATGGCTCTTTCTGTGTACAAATTGTCCATGTTGCAGTCATTGTCTATTTTGAAGGGGGCACCAGCAATGGAAGGGCAGCTAAAAAGGTTTTTGGGATCAAGTTGCGTGCCTGGGCAGTGCCAGCATTCCACATATGTCCTGGAACCATCGGGCAGAATCTTCATGCCCTTAAAGTGCTTTGTCCTTAGTCTTGTTATGGTTGTTGTTATTTCTCGGCCGTAATTTAATTCTGGCAGCGAGAATTTTTTCTTTGGGTTTGAGCAGAGCTTCCGTTTTGCGACTGCGTTTGCATCAAAAATTGTAGTAGATAGAGTTACGACTCGAGTGTCCTAGCTTCTTTGGCAAGGAAATCGGCTACCTCATTCCCTTCGATATCTACATGGGCAGGAATGCACTGAAGGGTACATGATTTGCCCATAGCTCCGATGGAGAACAGAAGAGAGTTGATTTCTTGGGTGAGCCTTATTTTTCCTTCTTTGATGGCTTCGAGAGCAGATCTGCAATCCGAGAACACAATGATGCCGTCGGAGTTAGCAATGTTTGTCCATACAAGGTAAATTTCTAAGACTGTCCTAATTGCTATTAGTTCACACGTAAAGTTGGATGCAATTTGCCCTGAGACCTTGTGCTTTGAAGTTGTATTATCTGGGTACTTAAGAAAGACACCAGAACCACCCCTATTGCACTCTGAGTCTGAAGAGCCGTCGGTGTAGGCAGTTACTAGACGAGGCATCATAAGGCTAAGTATAGTTGCTTTGTTATTAATATGAAATAAAAACTGTTTTGATTTTTAATGGAATACGTTTTTTAAAGTTTGATATTTTTTAAAGATTTTATATTAGTAAGTAATATAGAATTTTCAAAATTCTTTTAAATATAGTTAGCAGCAGCCTGGGTAAAGAACGTTAGTTTTAGTATATAAAAAGAGTTTAACTTTAAATATTAACTAAATTAATAAATATATAAAAGAAAAAAGAAAGAAAGAAAAAGAAAATGAATTTGAAATTGTATCTGCAGTTTTACATTCACCTTTAGTACATAAATTATTCATAAATTTTATTTTCTAAATTATCCGTGAGTATTCACTCGGAGAAAGACGGCCATATGGTGGACTTTTCTTCGAGTAAAAAGGAATCTTTTTTTCCCCCCAATGATTAATCTATGTTTTATTACTATATCTATGGTATAATGGGGAATTTGCACACATGGGGGATTTGAACAAAATCCTATTTTTCTGGTAGTTTTAGGCCCATAAATTTCAAAAAGTTTATTAAAAATGCAAAAAAAGTTCTCATTAATTTTAAAAATAACTTTAAAATTAACCAAAAATCACGTGACTTCAAAACGCTGATGACGTCACACTTTACGATGCTTCAATGTTTACGTTTTGTTAGCATAGTTAGCAAGCAGCAATTCGTTTTAACTTACGTAATTATCAATCGTTTATGTGATTTCTGAGCATTTTTTTTTTTTTTCATTTTATAATCATTTAATATCATTATCACCATTTTCCATTATAATTATTTCAATTGTTTTCTTTTCATGGAGGTTGTCCAATGTTTTCGTGGAACGCTAAAGAATAGCTTTTGAGAAGAATTAGCCGTTGTATTAGAGCAGAGTGGTAAAATTATAAAATACAAAACCTATTTCACTGATTCAAGAAGCAAAGCAAAGCATGAAATCGAATGTAAATAACGATTACTCCCGTTTGTTACAATGTTGCCAGATAGAAATTTCAATTTCTCCCAAAACACAGTTAATTTTCCCCCAAAATGGCGCATTTTTTCAAAATTTTTCCCCAAATAAAATTTGGCATTTTTTTTAAAGATAAAGTAAGATGTTTTAAGGTGTTAAGTTTATGTGACATTGTTGAACTGACTATACACAAACTGATGACAGATGTTAACATGCAATATTTGTAATTTTTTAAATATGAAACTGAAATTTAGGAATGATACTCATCACAACCCGACAAGAGAAGTAACATAATTCAAAAATGCAGTATTCAAGAAAAATCAACTTAAAAAATGGTATTATAAAACATGAATTAGCTTGCATTAAAGTACAACTGTCCTCAAGGAGGATGAACTGCGAAATAGAAATGTGACAGTTTTCATTCACTTTGGGGCACTTCATACACATTTTCAATGACATAATCACAAAACTGCTATTTCTTGACTTGGGTTAGTTTTTTTGACGGATGTTTCCTACGAAAGTAAGGCTAGAAGCATAATAAAGCAAAAGCAGCAATCTTAAACTTTATGTATTTGGTAAACGATAGTGTAGATTTTTTATTTTTTATTTTTTATTTCTATTTTTATTTATTTTTTGTAGATAGTAAATAACACCATAAGAAAATAAAATTTATTTTGGCGTACTTTAACCAGGAAAGCTGTTCAACTGGGTTTGGCCTCCACCATAACACGAACAACCCACCTTACTCTTGTGTGAATCACAAGTACATGACTCTGGCTTAGAGCTTTTGTCCTAGATGAATAGGGCGTGTAAAAAACCACTCCGTCCCGCTATTAAAGAAATGCACAATCAAGAGCACCTCAAAAACATGGGACAGGATTTTCAAATGTACAACTAGTAAATTAACTAGTTTATTAGAATAATTAGTATTCTAAAAATTGGATGCTCTCAGTTGAGTTAACGATTCTTGGGGCAATAATTTTGAACGAATCATCTTTTCAGGGAGGGAGAATTATTCAAAAAAATAAATAAATAAATAAATAAAAAATAAAAATAAAAATAAAATAAATAAATAAATAATAATAATAATAATAATAATAATAATAACTGTAGATTCAAGGATCTTGATATCTACAAAAATTTAAAAAAAAAAGTCAGTCCAAGAAAGTTGAGAGCATAAAAAAAGTCAAAATCGGTAATATTCGCACATAAATACATATATGGATACACATGTTGCACTTCTGTGCTAAAAATTGCAAATAAATTACATGGACATATGGAGAAATTTTGATCATAAACTATAATTTGTATTAACTTAATGTCATAATATTTTATTTATGTTTTTAATCAATTATGTGGATTATACTTTTTTTTTTTTTTTTTAATCTGAAATTTATGTAATTTGTATTATTTCTGAGATAAATAAATGTTATGTATAGTTATAGTGGGATCCTCGTTTCCTTAATTTCTAGTAATTTATTTATTTATTTATTCATTTATTTTTTTACTGCCATTTGAATATAATTTTAAAAAAGTTAAGTGAAAGAATGTGAATAGTTAATTAGTATGACAGAATAGGCCCATGATCGCAATGTTGTTACGCCAACTGCACCGTTGAACATGCAAAGAGTGGTCAAGTCAGTAATGGCCGCAATGATGCTGAAAACATAACAAACTGCACTAAGCCTTATTATTATTATAATTATTATTATTATAAATAATTGTATGTTTTAATTTAGCCAATTTATATAAATTAATAATGTACAAAATTTACCAAAAAAAGTTGTAATAAATAAATAAAATTGAATGTATGCATGTTGTGTTTGTGTTAAAAATTAAATTAAAGAACTCATTTAAATTTAACTCCCCCCCCCCCCCCCGGGTAGGATTAACATAAATGAGAATCTATGAATTTAAATTATTTATATCTTGGACGAAGATTGTAAGAGTGTGTAGGTGTTGGAAAATATTTGAAAGAGTTTTGAGTATATGTAACATAATTATCAATTAAATGTGTGTTTCTGGATGGAGCTAACAACAGTCTATCCACATGTACCTTAAATGCAGACTCATCAAGGGAGTTTTTTTTTTTTTTTTTTTTTTTTTTTTAATCAAAAATAAAATTGGTGAATAATGTTTTTTTTAAATACAACAAAAGGACCAGAATACTTTACTCTAAATTTGCCAGTAGATTTTAAATATAGAATATATTTTTCAAAAATAATTCTTAATTTTGCTTTTCTCTGATAGTAATTATAGCTTCTTTTTTTTTTTTTTTTTTTTGACATTTTAATGTTATTGAAAGATTTTCTGTAGATTTTATCAAGGCTTTGTATTAGTTTATAAACATCCACATTTCTATCGAGGAACGGTTGATTACATTGAGCATCATAGGTGTTAAAAGTAAAAGATAATTCTCTACCAAAGTGTAGGAAATTTGGTGAATATAATGTGGAGGAATGTTTTGACCCATTGTATAAAGATTTATGAATGCTCATAGCATTGACAAATGTGTGTCCTTCTTGTAATAGGGTTTTTATGGAGTATTTTATGCTTTTGTTAAATCTCTTATAAATTGTGTTGCTTTGTGGATGAGCAACAAAAGAGTGTAGAATTTTGATACCTAATGTGTCATTGAAATTATTATAAACATCTGAGGCCCAAGATCTGAAAGAATTACAGAGGGATGATCATGGTTGGATACGTAAGAAAATAAACATTTAATAATTTTTTGTGTAGATGTGTCTGTTAAGGGATAAAGTTCTGCATGTCTTGAAAAGTTGTCGATTACAGTCAGTATGGATTGATCATTTTCAAAAGGACCTACCAAATTAGTAAATATAGTATGCCGAGAAAACTTTGGTGTGTAAGTTGGTTGTAAAGGTGCATTTAGCGTGCGATGATGTTTGGATTGTAAACAATTTATACATGATGTAACAAAATTTAATGTGTCATTGTGCATGCATCTCCAAAAAAATCTAGATGAAAAAAAATTGTAAGTTTTTGTGAGTCCAAAATGTAATAAATGAGCAATAATTAATGCTTTAGGTTTTAATTCTTCAGGTACAATGATAAGATACCCATATGTTTCATCACATGTACCATATTTTTTCATCATTAAAACTTTAGTGTCAAAGTGAATAAAATATTTAGGAAATTTTTTACTCACTTTACCCGGAAAAAAAAATATGGCAGAAACTTAGTTTTCTGCAAATAGCGGGAACTAATCTGGAAAGAAGAAGAAGAACATTTTTTTTTTTTTTGATATGACAAACCGATTTGATCTTTTTTTTTTTTTTTTTCGGAAAATTTAGCAATCGCTGGTAATTCGTGCTTCGCCTGGAACAAAATATAGAAGAAACCTGTTTTTCTAGGAAACGACACGAAAAACTTTAATAAGAATTAGAGTTAAGGGTTTGAAATAATAATTCGATTTTTATATTTCTTGCCTTCAGGAAAAATTAGCTTTCTCTAGTAGCCCATGGGCCACGCTCCGCCCTGCGCAAACAAAGAAACATCTTTTTGATAACAGATCACTGCATTTACACTACGAATGGTTTTTAAAATGAGACCGAATAAACTAGGTCATCCCGGTACTACTACTACTACTACTAATAATAATAATAATAAAAAGAGTTAAAGCACAAGAAAGCCAGCTATATGCAAAGCATTATTCAGTGTACTTTTTGCTGTATTATGTGTAATATTGCCTTGCATACAATGCAAATAAATAGATGTAGATGTCATGTATTTTTGGGGTAACATTCAGTGCATAGCATATCATATTTGTTATTTGTAGTATTTAGGGCCTACCAAAAGCCAGTGAGAGGCCATGGCCCTATAACGTACACCCTTGTGCAAATTAATTGAAACAAACTCGAAAAATCGAGAAAACTCAGAAGGAATGCTATTTTATTTAAATTTACACAAGATCAGAAGTTTTTAGTACATAATATGATCCCCACGACTCTTTATTAACATTTGGACACAATTTTGCATGGATTCTACCAATTGTTTACAGTCATTTATAATATTTGTGACCTTGTACCACACATGAATTAGCACCATGATTAGATTCTCCATAGTTGTACAGTCTATTTTTAATGGGCAATTCTTGGATATAGCTCAGAGATTCTCCACTGGGTTGATATCAGTAGAGTTCCCAGGCCATTCTAATGTCTCAATGTGATTCTCAGACATGAATTTCTTGACTATTTTGGATGTATAGCACGGGGCAAATTCCTGCTGAAAAATCCCCGTTTTATTAGGGTATCGTTTCTTCAACTTTGGAACAACCTTTTTATCCAAAATAGTAATATATTACTCAGAACGCACCATACCGTCAACAGGCAGCAAAGAATCAACCCAACTGTAACCGAGACAACCCCAAAACATCTTCTTTTGAAGGTGTTTAACAAATTGGTTAATGTGGCAATCCTGAATCCTTTCGCCTGGCGATCTCCGCACATGTTGAGTTCGCTGGTCTTGGATGAAAAAATGATTTTCGTCGCTAAATAACACTTTAATCCAACTTTTGACTATCCATTCTTATATTTTAATGCCCACAAGTAACGTTTTTTATTAAATGATTGGGTCAGAAGCTGTTTCTTCATAGGCCGATAGGCTGGCCGACCGGCTCCAAGAAGATACTTCCGAACAGTAAATGAGATGATATTTATTTCATGCTGCTTTAAATCTCTTTTAAGTGCAACACTAATCTTTTGAGGGTATTTTTTACTTTGTATAAGCAGATAAGAGTCACCTTTTGACGTTGTTTTCTTTTTTCGGCCACATTTCTCTCTCCGCTTTGGAGATATGGATCCTGTTTCTTTATTTCGTTTTATAATACGACTCACAGTTGCAATACTAACGCCAACTATCTGCGAAATCTCTCTATAAGTCTTTGGTGTATATTCGGAGAGTGTAAAAATGTTTGTACGCTTTCGCAGCGTCACATCCATTTCTGACGACAGTGAACTCTCAACTGATGTGATCATAGCTGGAGTTTTCATCTACGTCAGTTCCTGAGCATGCGTTCTCAGAACCCCTCTGTTTAGTGGAAATTGTTGCTAGGAAAAGTATTTATTCATCCCACCCATACTTTAACATATTTTAGTATGATTGTTGAAGAATAATAGGAATGATTTTAAAATTCACGAAAAAAATAGTTTGTTTCAATTGATTTGCACAAGGGTGTAGTCTAAATGCAAAATGACATAATATACTATATGCATTACACTGCATAAAAAAAGTAGACGGACACTTCTTTACAATTTTTTAAAACCCCGTCTTTGTTTAAAAGGAAATGTCAATTAAAAATCTTTAACATGTTTATACTTATCAATCTTCATATTTTTGACAGACAAATAAAAAAATTCAATTATTTATAATTTTAATGTATTGAAATGCAGAAAAGAGAAAAGGTATACATTTGCACAATACATTTTTTTAAAAAAAGTAGACGGACACTGGTCAAAAACTGGAATTATGTAAGTGGGTGTTTCTTGTGAAATACCAGTTTTCCATGTACATGTATATTTGGCATTTCACCAATTGCTAACGTGATTGACAAGAGGGTTTTACGTAATTAAATTTCTTGGAGATGAATGCGCCATGCCACGAGGAATTCCTCTAACTGTTTACCAGAAAGGACAGATTATAGCACTGAAAAATGTTAATAAAGGAGTTAGAGGAATTTGTAGGCTACTTCTAATAAGAAAAAGTAGCATCAGCGATTTTCTACGTGCTCCTGTAGCCCATGGCGTAAAGAAAAAGAGTGGCCGGCCAAAGAAACTTTCGCTTAGAGACCAAAGAAAAATTTTTACTGAGCTGAAAAAAACTGGAGCATCAATTCCCAGAGTTCGAATAAGCACAGGAATTACTAACGTAACTTCTCAAACAATTTATAACTACATTAAGCACTCAGAACTCTTTCAATATAAGAAGAGAAATCATCATCCATGCTGGAAGGATCACCACGTGACAGAACGCCTACAGTGGGCTCAAAACCATATGTATTGGACTACAAAATGGATATCTGTAGTTTCTTCAGATGAGAAAAAATTTAATTTAGACGGCCCATATGGATATCAATGTTATTGGCACAGTTTGGAGAAAGAAGACGAAGTGTACTCTACTCGGCAAGTTGTTGTTGGTGGTGTGATGGTGTGGATAGCTGTTGGCTATGGTGGAAGGACAAATTTAGTGTTCCTAAGTAAGAAGCAGACTCACAAAGATTATATTGAAACACTAAGCAGTGAGCTGTTGCCATTTGCATGTGATCTTGGAGGAGAAAACTGGATTTTCCAACAAGATGGAGCGCCAATACACACCGCTAGCGATGTTAAAAAAATGATTTCAGGAGAACAATTTCAATGTTTTACCCTGCCCAGCCAAGAGTCCGGATATGAATCCTGTAGAAAACATTTGGGCTATACTTGTTAATAAAATTTATGAGGGTGGACGCCAGTATGAATCAATTCACCAGCTCAAAGAAGCTGTTACAAACATTTGGGAAATTTTCTGTCAAAAAAAGATTCAGAATCTTATTGATTCGATGCCTAACAGAGTATACGAACTTATTAAAGCAAATGGGAGACGAACCCCTTACTAAAAACGTTTTATTTTAGATATACAAGATGTGTCCGTCTACTTTTTTAAAGAAAAATTACAGTGCAAATATGCACCATTTTTGTTTTCTGAATTTTTCCACTACGTAATTCAAAAGGATTAAATCTATATCCAAAAAATAATAATATATGATGTCTTAAGAATATAAATATATTAGAGAAATTAACCTCATATCTCTAATTAAAGAAATAAACGGATTTAAAGTATTACAAGTAAGTGTCCGTCTACTTTTTTTATGCAGTGTATTACAAATTTATAATAGTTTTCACATGTATCGAGCGTTAAACAGGACCGGGTAGTATTGTTTAAATCGCATTCGAAACTTGGTCCCTGGTGTTCTTGTCGAGTTATTTGGTTCGAATATTCGTTTAATATAAATTAGAATAAAATAATAATTTTTAAATAAAATGGAATGAGTGAAAGAATAATTTCGTTACATTTATTTTTATTCTCATTAGCTCGGTTTTAAAAGATATAATTTCTTTCCGCATTATTTAAATTATTTTTGAGATATATATATATATATTAACTTACAATTTTCATTTCTAAAATGTATTTTCAAACGTTATAATTTGCAGTTTATAATAATTCCTAACCATATACTTAAAAATAAAATGTTAACAGATTTTTGCAATAACGCAGTTATTAAATTCATGTATTATTTTTACCTTATTAATTTATGCCCCCAATTCCTCACAACTATTGTCTTTTCCCCCCTCCCACAAATTTTTTAATGAGGGGAAAAAAATACTAAACGCGCGCGCGTTTAACCTCCTTCTTAGATATTTTTATTTTCCAATTATTTTCTAGAAGACGAGCAATTTTCATTTAATAATCTTTTCTGATTTGTGAGAACTTTTCTTCATTTTCAAATGATCAAGTAGAACGGTATTAAAATAAATTGCCATTCATTTTTAGAAAATACACCAATGGTTAAAAGTTTGCTTTTCAGACGAAAAATTGATAATAATATTGGGAATTTAAAAGGGAAAATTGGCTTATTTAAATATTTGGAATATTTTCAACGAATAATTATATTCAAATTTAATTAGTTTATGAAAATCATTAAAAAGAAGCTATACAATCAATAAATACGTCGATTGTCTGAAGAACGTGATATTGCTGCTGCACACCCAATTTCGGTTAGGCACAGTAGGCGAGAGTCCCTGCATGTAAGGTAGAGTGACCATATTTTTTTCACTGAATTTGGGGACAAAAATGGCAGTGTCCTCGAATTTCGAGGACAAGAAATAAATAATTCATTAAATCACATTAATTTGTAAAATTTTAGCAATTTTTATGTATAAAGCACCTAAAATAACTTATTTCAGCTTATTTATTATACATATAATAAATTATTATGATAAAATAACAATAACTTTATAACCGGCGTCCCCAAATGTGTTGTAATTTTTTGGGGGACGATAGCAGTTTTCGAGGACTGTCTTCGAGATTCGGGGACATATGGTCAGCCTAATGTAAGGTTCCTTAAAAAAATTATTTTAACGTATATTTTGTTATTCATTTATTTATTTTAATTAAAAATTTTTTAAAGCGCAACATTTTTGTAATTACAGTTTCTTTTTTCAACGTCCATTTAACCATTCTAAAACAAATTCTAAACTTACATATTATGTTATAGAGTATTTGGTGATTTCTACTATTTAACTGGCTTAGTTTTAATTTAAAATAAACCAATTTGAAGCAGAAAGACAGATGAGAAAGTTTTGTTAAAAATCTACTTTTCACAAAAAAAAAAAAAAAAAAAAAAAAAAAAATCTGTCCCAAATTACGGTACATGTACTGACTTATGTCTCATATATATACCGTAAATTTAATTTATGTTACATGTAGGGTGCTCCAGTGATTGGCATGCTCCAGTAATTGTCATCTATCCCAAAATAATTAATAAATAAGAAAGCTAATAAAATCCTATATTTTACATATAAGAATTTTAACATTTTATGTCAAGCACTGGAACATAGGGTGCTAATAACTGGTAAAATGAATAACTAGCAGTGTCAAACACTGGAACATAGGAGGCCAATTACTGATAAAATGAAAAACTGGCAATGTCAATTACTAGAACGTTGAGGGAGTGTCAAATAAAAATTTATATTAAAAATAATAATAATAATTGTTATCAAATGTATATATTTTAACATATATGTTTTTCTGAATGTCTTTATTCATACCATATGTACTAACTTAAGATTTCTAAAAATATTTTCTGATGACTAGAACATTAAAAACATCAGAGATTGCTCTAAAGGTGTCAATCACTGGTGCACGTACCCTACGTAAATTATTTTATAACACATATAAGCTTGAGCGTACGAACGGTCCGCTGGTGTTAACGAACAGTTCATGTGCCCTATATTCATTAGAGAACAGTTATTTTACGATATAAATACCGTTTATGACTCATGTACACATGTACAGTATTTTTTAAATACCATAGAAACAGTGCACTTATACAGTAAACAACCAAGATAGTACAAATGTGTCGTCTAGTTGCAAAACCGACCAACCCCTTAAATTTGGAAAATACGTTTTTTTTCAGTTTTAAATAAATGTTTTTATCATCTGGAAACAAGAAATGATTCTAAAATCCATCCATCTCTGTGTTATTTGCATTTGAAAATCATGGTTTGCTACAAAACCAGTCAAATCTTAAAACTGGTAAGTTTCAAACTGGTCATCCTCATATGTGTGAGACCGGGATTCTGTTCCACCCGACTAAAGCAACAGCCCACTTGTTGATTAGGTTAGTGTTATTGCGTTTTCTCTCGCCCGTGACTGCACTTTCTTGGTGCACATAAGGTTTCTAATAATTGAATTTTCGACATTGGAGAAGTTTGTAGAAGAATTATCTTCTAATCAATCCAGGAAAAGTCACCCTAAGACGTGGAAAAGGATCAAAGCCAAAGTTCAAAGGTGATATACCATTATTTTCTAACAACATAATATTATTTGACAATATAATAACAGCTTAGTTAGCATACGATGATTAATTAATCAAATGTTATTAATTTAATAACATACGTATGATGATTCAACAGGTTATATAACGATGTGTTTATGTAAGTTTGTTTACAAATCGAATGATTTTGCACTGTATTGAAGAACAGCTCATGATTAATGAATTTTGGACAATTTGTGATACATTTTCATATTTTTCAATTTTTTTTTTTTTTTTTTAAGAATATCAGTTATTATTTATCAGATTTTTTTCTTTAATCAGTTATTATTATTATTTTTTTAATCAGTTATTTATAAATATAATTTAATCAAACAAAATATTTTATGTATTTATAACTCTAGAAATCCAATATTCACATTAAATTTAGCTAAATTTGAATTCTGGTTTGTTGTAAAACCGCTAAATAAGTTGCAAAGGTGTCCAAAATCCAAAATAAAAATTTGAATAATCTCATACGATCACGTGACCCTGACATCTTATTTCGAGTTTTCAAACATACTGCTCTAACCATTATAAAGTTTAAACGTTTTGACTATTTTTGGTTATTTTTATCGTATTTTGGCTTAATGTAGCAAAAAATCAGCTTTTTCTCAAAATTTTACTTTTTGGAGACGGCCGACTTTGCAAGTAGACGGCACAAATACTGTATAATTTACTGTTCTTCAACTTTAATTATACTATTTTTTTTACAGTGTTTAAGATTACAAATTTTCTGAAGGAGCCAATATTTGTCCACATATATATAATTTTTAGCCCCCCTCCCTCCCTCAAAAAAAAAAAAAAAAAAAAAAACGCAAACGATTTCTAAGATGCCATTGATTTCAAGATTTAAAAAAAAAAAAAAAAAAAAAAAAAAAGTTGCTTTCTTTATTCTATTCTATTTCTTAAAACAATTTTTATAGATGCCACACGCACCACATAAAATTTAAATTTTACATGTACTTTTTAAAATAACCCGCGATCATGTTTTATATAAAAATTAAATCATTAAATTCATTTTTTTTTACTTTTTTTTTTCATTTTGCACGCGCACTTTTTATTTCCTAATTCAAAATTATTAAAAAAAACTTTTTCGATAGTATTTGTTTCGATACTGATTATTATTAATTTTCTTTTCTTTTTCTTTCAAAAAAAAAAAAAAAAAAAAAAAAAAATGATTTTCATGAAATTTTGACAAAAGCAAAATTTAGTTTAGGACGGAAGACTATTAGTTTTTTTTTTTTTTTTCTTTTTTCAAATTATAACATTGCTTTCAAATTATTCAATTATATTTCCGATAAATTTTAGATTTCGATAATGTCCAACTTCCGAAAAATGATTTCGATAAATGTCCAACTATCGAAAAATGACGCCGCAAAAATCCCAGATTGAGACTAATAGTCCTCAGTCCTAAAAAAAAAAAGTTACCGGGTTATTTAGTTGTCCATAATTTAAATAATTCTAAAGAGCATTCATAATATGTTTTCTCATTTAAAATTTGATATAAATAAATGATATCCCATTAATATTTTAAATAACATTAAACTTCCATTAAATTGAAGGAAGTATGACACATTACCATAGAAACTACAAGTAACAATACAGAAAATACATTTTAAAATTTCCAGTTCGCGTTTTGTATTTTTCAGTGTGATTATTTTGAGCATAACTTTTTTTTACAGCATGTATAAATTGCGAATAAGAATACGTAGTTTTTGCAATATTCATTAAAAGTTTAATATGAATTAAAAAAATAATCTAAAAGATAGTAGATACGTTTTATCGTTTTATCATTTGTAAAAGTTGCATAAAAAAAAATCATACTATAATCATTACTATTAAAATTGTATTTTGGATGAAGGGTAAAAAAAGAAAATAGAGTAACATTTTTATTTGTTGCCATAGCAATTACATTGTCAATAAAATAATTGGAATATACTTCGTAGTGCACATTAATACACTCCTTCTCATATTTATAAGGACACTTTATATTTTGAAATAACTAATGTAAAAATAATTGTGAACAAGATTGTATTAAGTGCACTTAATATATCTAGTATTCTAAAAACCAAAACTGCTGTAGTTTTTTTAATATGAAACAAAATTGATAAAGAATATTGCAAAATATTTTTTTCTCCACGTTTTTATATGTTCATAATTATAGGGACAATCAAGATTTTTTCGTTTTATTTAACTTACTAGCGGATAAATTACAGTTGACATGCGAATTTGTTAACTACAAGGGTAGATTAATTCATATTTAAGCCTTCAATTTTTCTTGGACGGACATTACTGATAATTCCTCGAAAAAAAGAACGTTCATGTAGTGAAATATGATAAATGTATTTTTTAAGTGGAAGGATAATTTCAATCCACCGAATTTTTAATGAAATTCGAAGATCTAAAATTGCTGAAGGAAATGTGATCAAAACGTTAAACTGCTTGTTCGATAGGAGAGAGATCTGATGTAAAATCAGAGTTCTTTTACAGAGATCGAAGACTTCTAATTCCTCTTACTGTTCTAATCATAATGACTGCTGCTGATTTTGCTCGTAATTTTTAACGAAAGGTTGGGGTCCACATTTATGCATGTTTAAAATAATTAATAATATGTTAAAATGAATAAAAAACCCGTAATAATCAATAAGCATTTAATGCGGGAAAGAACGCCTGTGTTAAAGTTCAATAAAGACAATATTAAATAGTAAAATGTTGCATTTTCGGATGAAAAACATTTTATTCTTGATTAACCAAATGGTTTTAACAGTTACTGGCACGATGTGAAGATAGTGAAAGACAGGGCAGATTTTTTAAAGGCGGATATGAATAGGGCATTTTAAAGGTGGATCTACGGTGCTCTGGGGAGCTGTTTCTACTGAAGGCAGAATGAATTTAGTAATTTTTTTCTATTATTATGAACATCAAGAGAATATTCGCAAATTTTAAACGTGGGATTCTCAGATTTTTGTTAGATTTTGGGGGGTAATAATATTTTTTTCAACAAGACATACATTTTTGCTCTACTTCTAGAGCAATAGGAAATAGTTTGAAGAAAGAAACCTCCGTATTATTGCCTTTCCCGTGGCCTAAATGTTGAAAAAACCTTAAGTTATCATATTAGAAAAGTGCATGCAAGTGGAAAACAATTTTAAATAGTTTAAATGTGTTCAGAATATCATCTATGCTGTATGAAATGGTATTGAAACTGAATATTAAAGAAAATATATATGTATATCTCAGAGAGAATGCCTGACTGTTTCACCCTAAAAAGAGACCCCATAAAATATTAATTTAAAGAAAAACTGAAAAAAAAAAAAAAAAATTACTAAGATTCGAGCTGTCCTTATAATTGTGAACACCTGAAAAATCATCTTTTTGGCCATATTTAAAGTTTTTTAAGATAGAAAAACGACAAAACTTTTTAAATATAGTCTATTAATGAAATTTAAATTAATAAAAAATATATTTTTTAAAATAATAGCGTTCAGTGTTTAGTTAATATAGAAAAACGGGTGTCCTTATAATTATGAGAACCAGTGTATATGAATGGTTCATATTAGTACATAATTTTATGACATTAAAAAAAAAAAAAAATCTATGTCCATTGTTCAGTTATCTTACACATAACACAGACAAATACATTAAAAAGGCAAACTATCTATCATGATATAATATGCCGTAGCAAGTCATGGAAAATATTGGACAAATTAAATAAATATATATATTGTAATTTCAATATATTTCTGGTTACTTTCTCAAAAGAAATGAGTCTCCCGAGCTAAAACAAAAATTGCAGAAAAAAATATTTTAAATAAATAAATAAATAAATAAATAAATAATAATAAAATAAAAATAAAATTTAAAAATAAATTATGTATTTTTGTCTAAAAAGGGCTTCTTCAACTTTTTTTTTTTTTTTTTTTTTTTTTCAAATTATAACATCGCTTTCAAATTATTTAATTATATTTTCGATAAATTTATTGATTTTGATATATGTCCCACTATCGTAAAACTGGCGACAACGTTTTATCCGTAGATTGAGACTAATAATCCTCCGTACAAAAAAAAAAAAAAAAAAACTGCGCAGAACTGCAAGCAATCTGAAGGTATCTAGAACAATAAAAAATTTAAAGAGGAAAAATCTGCAAATTATTTGCTTTCAAACTGCAGTTATTCTGCAGATTTTATGATTCTTGTTCCAAACACCTTCATATCATCAGCATTTTTTACTTTCTCTTACCCATAAGGTAGAGAAAGTATTGTTTTTGGGTCAAATTTTCGAACGCGAGATTTGTTATATTTACACGTTTTGAGGTCCCCTGAATACGAAAATCATGTTTTTAGCGGTTGGTCTGTGTGTATGTCTGTGTGTCTGTATGTCTCTGTGTGTGCCTGTATGTCTGTGTGTGTGTATGTCTGTGTGTCTGTATGTCTCTGTGTGTGTCTGTATGTCTGTGTGTGTGTCTGTATGTCTGTGTGTGTGTCTGTCTGTTATCAGCATATCTCAAAAAAAATTATCGCAGAAAGTTGAAACTTGGTATTCTTAATGTGTATCATATACGGATGCTACAGTAAGCTTTTCGTTAAGATCAAGCAAATAGTTCGTGTACAGGGACAATCAAGATAATTCTAATACATTACGTCAACGGGGGAAATTGCAGGTAAGTAGAGTTTAACGTCTATAGACTGCACTAAACCAAATGAAACGAATATATATTTTTTGTAATAGAGATAGTTAACTGGGAAATTTTTTTTGTGTATGTAGGAGCCTCGCCTCCCCCCTGGTGGGGGGGGGGGAAAGCCCCCCTCGAGGGGAGTAAATTTTCATGATGGGTATCGTTCAAAAGAGCTCGCTAATACCTTTAAAACGAATGGTTGAACCATTGATCTGCGATAATTTAAAACAAAGTTATCGATTTTTTTTTCTTTTAACGAAAAAAAAACTTAGAAAAAAAATCGTATTTTCTTTTTTAAATATTGAGAATAAAATGGACTTTTTTTTTTATTTGGTGTTATACTACTTCTTTAAGATGGAAATCGTCTGCATTATCATAAAAGATAATTTTTTTAAATAATAATTTTAATAAATTATTTTTTAATAACCGAATTAAATTCTATATAAATGTAGGTGCATTAATGAAACGGGGGGCCCCCCTCATACAGAACTAATTATCATATAAAACTCTTCAGAAGCCTAATATGAATTGTTCAACACAGGTTTACATGACAGTACTCGTTATCTTACCTTTTAATCTGCAACCTGTATTTATAGTATTAAATTTCAGGGTAAGAGAAAGTCGTGTGAGTGACACACCAGATTATTTCATGTAGTTTTTCTGCAGATTTTTTTTTGGCTGGGTGAAAAACAACTAAAAAAAAAAGAAGAAGTTCAACTTCTAATAAAACGTAAAAAAATAAGTAAAAAAAAAAATAAATAAAGATTATTGAATTATTTTAAATTTTTATTAATATTATTTATTATTATTATTATACTAATCATAATTTAATTTAGAACGAGAGGTCTATTTTTAAAATACTTGCATCGGATGTATTGTAACAAATGTGCAATGTATTTAAATATGTTATTATTATTTTTCTTCTGTTATTACTATAAATTCTTATTATTACATCTTGTTAGTTTACTACAAACAGTTAAAGTGGGCATGTTATTTTTATTTTTAATTATTATTTTCTTTCGTGTTGTATTTAAGTTCGGCCTGCTTCTTTTATTATTATTATTTTATTATTATTATTTTATTATTATTATTTCTCTGTATATTAATTCGGCATATTTCTTTTATTATTATTTAATTATTTTTATTTTCTCTAGCGATGCATTGAAATTCGGCGTATTTCTTCTTCTTCTTATATTTTTTCTCTTGTGACTCATTAAAGTGAGCATAATTTATTATTAGTTTCATTATGGCGTGATATATTTAATATCAGTATATTTCTCTTCTTATTTTATTATTTTTACTAGCAGGCTTTGCGAGCTTCGCTGGTCACTATATTTAAACGATTTCTTTTTAATTGAATAATAGAAAGTTTAGGTTATTTCCATATCAAATCAACACAGCTAAAAACCTTCCCCCCTTAGATTTTTATGAAATTGGGCTCATTTATTTGTTAAACTGAGAAATGAATGTATACCAATTAATAAGTCCCTACCTCCTTTAGTTTTTTACATACAGGACTGCAGAAATGGGTAAAAAATGCAAATTTTTAAACTTCGTCCACTACAAAATGTATACCATATTTTGTTTTCGAATTAACTTAGAGATATAATATTGATATCATTAGAAAGCTTATAATACAGGCTTTTATATGATATATCACAAGTGTATATTTTTAAAAATTTTCATTTTAAGGTCAAACATTTTGACATTTGACCATAAATACCTCAAAAAGTAAATATTTAATTTTCTTTTAAAAATTATATGTTTTTTTAAATTTATTATCTATAATTATTGTAAATTTCAATATGGGACGACCATGGGATGCTGAGTTACAAATTAATATGCAACCATAAACCAATATTTTCATACTAATATAACGTAAGTTTTATTCATATTTTGTTCTCGTTTTAAATTAGAGATACAAGATTGGTATAATTAAAAAGCTTATAACATATAGGCTTTTAAATGATACATCACATGCATATATTTTTAAAAATTTTTCATTTTAAAGTCAAACATTTTGACCTTTGACCTTCAATATCTCAAAAAGTACATATTTAATTTTCTTTTAAAAATTGCATGTTATTCTTACGTTTATTATCTACTAGCTGGCTTTGCCCGCTTCTCTGGACACTATACTTAAATCAGTTGTCAAAATCACATATCATTATTAATAACTTAAGTTAAAGTTCCCGCTGTGTTCGGTACAGGTTTTTCCCTCTCGCAACGTGAGGAGTCCGGGTTCTCACTGCCTTCAGCTGTACAGCAAAACTTACCTGCTTCTTACTACCCCTTCCCCAGCGGATATGTCCGAAATTTAGTGAAATCCCACCAAAGGACCAAAGTACATAATGCGTACACTTAATCAACATCCACACAGCAAAATTCGCCATTCTAAGATAATTTAAGGCGAATTCAAACAGAAAAACATGTTTTTACACATGTTTATTGCCCCCGACTCTAAGGGGGTTTAAGGGGGGAGGAATTTTGTAAAATCCCGTTACAATAAGTGTCAGATACATATAAACAATTTACGCACCAAATTTCGTGACCGCAGATCCTATAGATTTCCCAAGACAAATTTAGCGCTAAAAAAGGGATCGCGAATTTGCAATTTCCGAACCCCCCCCCCCTCCAAAAAAAAAAAAAAAAAAAAGTTTGATAATCACAACAACAACAACAACAAAAAAGTGTTTTTGGAAATATCCTAAAGAAAGTCACATGGCTGTTTTCAATACCCCCCCCCCTTTTTTTTTTCAACATTTTTGTTCCATTTTTGGTAGAGTTCTGCTCAAAAATCCAGAATTTGCGATATTTCCCGCCAAAAATCGATTTCCCCCCTTAAAAATCGAAAATTCCTAAATCACAGATAATGTTTTATTTTTACTTATGTCCAGTCTCCCCATGTGTCTTTACTGTGAAGTAATTTGGAGCCGAGTTATGCTTATGAACGTGTTATTGAATTTTGCCCCCTTAGGAAGGAAACGGGGGGGGGGGGTTCGAAAAAGTTAATAGATATAATTTTAAGTTGGTTAAGGACATAAATTCCTGCCGAGCGCCGTTGAATTCCGTTCAGCCGTTCTCACGTGATACCCGAACAAAAATAGCGTTACAGACATACACATACGACGAGACACACACACAAAATTTTTCAAGTCATTTTTGGCTTCCATGGTGTGCGAAACGTGAAGATATCGCAAAGTGTTTTGATGCTGACAAATTTACAGACAAAAGTCTGATTTTATTAATATAGATAGATAATAATAAATTGAAACCCTATTTACAATTACCTTATGTATGTACTTGTTTTTTAAATTTATAATTTGTTACAAACATCTTGTTTATGAGTTGTCCGAGAGAAGAAAATCTCAAATGGCTTAATCCTCCCATAGACAATCTTTTCATAACACCGTGTGCATTTATCGCGAAATACATAAAAAAGCTTGGCAGCGTTGCTTAATTTACATTTTACCTTTTTTTTTTAAAGTATATTATTTTTCCTTTTGTTTTTATTTTTGGAACAGCATTAGTATCAGATCCCCAAGCAAAATTTCAAATTTGGTTTAAAAGTACCTAGGATATTTCTCATTTCTCGCCAACTTCTTTATATCCGACTCTGCTATAGCCAATATAATTTATTATTATTATTATTATTGTTGTTGTTGTTGTTGCTGTTGTTATTATTATTATCAGCATTTAATATATAAACATAGAAATTCAAAATTTCCGTGTGAACAATGTCCTTAGACTCTCATCTAAAGATAAATAAATGAATAAAAAACTTAGTGAGTTTGTTGCATGTATATAACGTAGAAGCTGAGATATAGCCTTTCCATAAATGAGAATCAATTGCAATGTAGCAGTACCTTTGGATCAGCATGATTTTACTTATTATCCATCTCACATACTAACTTTGGTGCATTTATACACAATAAAAGCTGAGATATTGCATTTCCTAAACGGAAATAAATTGCAGCAGAGCATCGCCCCGTATCGGCCGATATACACCCAAATTAAAGCAACATAGTGAACATAGCAACACAGTGATTAAAGCAACATCACATAACATCATATACCAATTTTGTTGCGTTTATGCACAACAGAAGTTGAGATATACATTTCACTTAAATGGATTGAATCACAGCATAGCACCTCCACCTATTGGGTGATATATTACAGAAATTAATCAGTACTAATTTAAACCAATTATTAATAATCGTGTTTAAATTCTGTCCGTTGGTGCATGAGATACAATATATTGCTAATACATCATACACACATAGACAAATAGTCATTTTCTAAAAATGTGCTGATTATATTTAGAATATCTAAAAACTTGTAAATTCATCGAAAACTGAAAGTCGAATCTAATACTGTCTTCTACATCCTTTTATACAACAGCGCCACCTACCAGTTAAAATGTACAAAAATTTAACCATATATTTTCTCAAAATTACCATTTTCATGTTCAATTCTGTGCAATTTTCACCAATAGATGTGGAGATATAGTCATTGGTTCATAAGATACAGTGTTCGCAAAGTTTTGCTGACTCAGAAAGGCAGATCGTTTCTAAAAATGGTCGATTCGTGTTCAGGAAATCTCAAACCGTGTAATTTCGTTGAAAACAGGAAATCTAAAAATTTTCCTTATCCTAAACTTTAACTTTCTTCAGAATACATGCAGAAAATATAGTTAAAAATCCGCCTTTTTAAAAATAATTAGTCAATTTCAGTTAATTGAAGTACATTATGTTTCATCTAAAACATATGTCTTTAAATAAAAGCTGACATAAATCACACACACACACACACACACACAAAAAAAAAAAAAAAAAAAAAAAAAAAAAGAAAGACAGGAAAAAAAAAAAAAGATCACAAATAAATTATTATTATTATTTTTTAAGAACTTTCACTTATCAAACTCTTTTTTAATTTGCGTATATGTTCAAAAGTATAAAATTTTGATCCACCGCTCATTCACTCAATAAGCATTTCTTAAACTTCATATGTGAGATGATCATAATAAAAACAAATGTCTGAATTTGGCTGAATATCGGCCGACTGATGGCTCTGCTATTGCTCATCATCTATGTTTTTCTCCACGGCTACATCTCACATGCACAAGATAAATTTGAACGTTATTGCCAAGAGTATTTCCTGTCACAAGTTTTAATTTCATTAAAAAATAAATAAATAAAAATAAATAAATTATTATTTTATTATTATTATTTTAATACTGATGGATCGAGAATAAATTAGCGGAATTTTTAAAATCTGGACTGAACATTGGCCATCGTATTTCTTTCTTAGTGCTCCTGATTTTTTACCATTATCAATTTCAGTTCTTATAAATCGTATAAAATGAGAATTTCCTCATCATTTTCTCATTTAAAATGACCACTCCAGAGATCTTTCGGGATTCCGGGACCCAGCTCTCATTTAGCAAACGCATCGACAATCAAGAGAAAGGAAATAAAAAAAGGAAAACAGAAACTAACTGAAAAGACTGACGTTCGTTCCTTCCAATGGAGAAACCGAAACCATGACGTCAAGGGTGGGCGTGTCAATGTTTGGAGCGGGAGCTAGAAGAGAAAAAGCTTTCCAAGTCCTATGTTTGACGTGTGTTCATAAGTTCCTCTTTGGAGCGGAATATGGCGAAAGACTGTAAGGAATGTGTACTATTATTCCCTGTGCTTTTCCTGATTCTACAGTTCTTCAGCCCGATTTCTGGAAAACAAGGTAAATCCCGAGTTTACCTTTCCCTTATGCTAATGATACCGGCTCGCCGATTGCC